>JAIXMR010000084.1:62500-121530 GCA_025677835.1 Sporodiniella umbellata | reverse complement strand
TTGTATATATTTCAAAGCACAGTTTTTATATGTATATAAGTATATATGTATATATGTATGTATATTTATTTATTATAACTCTTTTTTTAAAGAAAAAAAAAACATGTACAAAATAAGACAAAAACATTATGGTATGCTTTGGTTTTAGTAAATCTGCCGGCTCCGTATTTTCAGCTTTATACGACACATTTGCGAATCGATTGAATCTAATTTAGACTCTAGTTCTTCTCTTCTTCTCCGTATTAGTGCATTTCCTCCACTTGATGGCGCTTTACTATATTCTCCCTGAAGCTAAAAAAAAAAAAAAGAAAGTATAAAGAAGTTGCTTTTTTTTATTATCATCATATTTTACTTACAATTTCCTTTTCTCTTACAAGATCTCGAAGCTGTTTATCTAAATCTGATATAGTATCTTTTGTTTCTTTCTGTTCTTCTTGCTTTTTAGGCTCCTCTGCTTTTTTTAAAGGTTGCTTTAAAAGATTCTCTCCATTTTGTACACTTTCTTTCTTTTCTACTGAATTGCTCGACGTGTCTGATTTTTCTGTTTCTATCGATTTCACTTTTTCTGACGGTTGCGACTCTACACTCTTTTTCAACTTAATTTCATTCTCGTTGGATGACTTTATAGCCATTTTATTTTGAACGTGTAGTGTTCTGGCCTTTCTTTTAGGCTTTTGCTCAAACACTATGGATTCAATAGACCTATACACAAATCAAGCACATAAGAAAAATATTACAGTAAAATACATGAGTCTTGTTTTTCCTACGTCGTTGGAGAAGCTACATTAGAAGGGAGTTCGTCATTGAATACACCCATTCTTAGAAATTGTTCCATTGTAGATTTCAAGATTCTGACTTGATTTTGAGAATGCCGAAGCTGAGCTGACAAAAGCCGATCGCCTGATCTACCAGTATCAAAAGGAGGCTTACTGTGTCTTTTGTGTTCTTTTTCCTTTTCTTCTTTTTCAGACTTGAGCTGTTTATTTTGAGTTTCTAATTTTCTACAGAAAATGGTAAAAACAAACCCAAATTAGGCAAATGACAACAAGTTACCAAAATAGTAAACTGTTATTACCTAATATGTTCAGTGGCTTCAGAAAGTTTATCCATTGTTGAAGAAAGATCATCCTGGAAACGTTCTTTCATGATCTATGTTATCATTTTTTTAAAAAAAAAAAGAGTATTGACTACTAAGTAAATAAAGTTTTTATTAACTATAGAAACTGCCCCTACCTTTTCATATTCAAGCTTTTTTTTTAGCTCTTGGTTCTCAGTTAAGAGTTCTTCATTTGTACGAGAAAGAAATGCAATGTCACGGTTACAGGCTATGTGTTGTGCATATAGAAGTACAATATTTTAGTAAACTGACATCCATATATATATATATATATATATATGTGTGTGTGTGTGTGTGTGTGTGTGTGTGAGGGGTATGTGTAAAAAAAAAAAAGATGTTCACCTTCTTTTTGTTTTTGGAGTGCTCTAACTACCGCCTTCTCCTTTTCAAGTGCATTTCTCAGGCTTTCGTACTTGTGCTCAGATGCACTGGCAATCGATTTAGCACTATCCACACGCCTAATAGTTTTATATTCGCTTTGGCTGGAATCAGAAGAAGTGTCATGATGCATTTGATAAAAAAAGCGTTCGTCTATAAAGTCAGGAAGATGATGATGATTGGAAGGGCTGAGGTCGTGTTCGGATAGTCGTTTGTGGATACGTTGGCGATGAACTCTTTTCAGAGGTTCTTCAAAACAAGATTTTTTAACAATCATGTAATCTCCGCCAGCATCGATATAAGACATAGGCTGTGCCCGACTGATATAATGAGCCAAATGTGGAGAGTGATTGCCAGGGCGAAGCGCAGCAAATGAGGCGGCAGGACGTAGACGTCGAGGGCGCACGACGTCGGCTGCTTTAGGTTCTGTCTCCGACTCAGGCGTCATCAAAGCGGCGGGTGTGACGGGTGGTGAGGGCAAGCAAGTCTCGGCTCTCTGTTCTGTGGCTAATTTTTCTAACTGTTCCTGAAGAATCTGGTTTTGTACAGTGTCTGACATGACGGCAGGCGACCCTGTTCGCTTTGGAGACTGGGGGCTATTGACTTCAGACGTTCGTCGTGGCTGCCCCTGTTTGTGATTAGGTGTAGGGGATATAGGTGGACTGGTGATACCATGTTCTGTAGTACATGGTTCTTTTTTTTTAGGTGTGTCTTGATCTAGGATAGAATGTCAAACTTTTTTTTTTTTTTTTTGGTTTCTTTACTATTTTTGTGCAAGTGTGTAAGTCTTTACCTTGGCGACGATTACTGAGTAGTGTACTGGTAGTAAAAGAAATAGCGAGCGTGGCCTTTTTGTTAAATTGAGACTCTCCTTTTGGTTTTCTCTTATTTTCAAGTTTATTTTACTTTTTGTATACCTTAACTTCTTTGCTTTCTTATGTCGTTCTTGAACTTTTGTATCTTTTTTTTTTTCGGTTTTGAAAATGGAACAAAGTTTTAACAACACTGGCAGCGATTATTGTTTTGGTTGTTACCTTTCACGTTTTTTTTGGGTTTTAATTGTTGTTGCTGTTGTACAAGTTCGGCTCGTGTGGTGGTGTTTTTAGCATTCAAGTGAAGCTTTCTAAAAAATTTTTGTGTTGCTGAAGATGGTTCATTTGGTTTAATGGCTGCCGACATATATGCAAATTTTCAGGCAAAAAAAAAAGAGGAAAAAGAAAAAAAAAAACAAAAACAAAAAAAAAGTAGGCAATTATGGAACGATTGTCAATGATGTTTTTTTTTTACTTTATTTCTTTTTGGATATGTGTGTATCTACTTGCACTTTAAGGAGATACACACACATTCCCTTCACTCCTTAAAGTTAGATATTACAGTTTGGCTATCACCAATTGTACAGGCTCACGAGTCTTTTTGAAAGTCAACAGCTTAGTCGTCTCGGGTTTGTGTTCATCTAAAAAAAACCCTTTGTTTTTGTTTTGTGAGCTGTTCCATTTTAGGATATTTGTGTTACTCTTATATGCTATTGCTGACGCTCTGGTCATTTAGCCTGCTTTTTTTTTATTTTTATTTGTCCGTTCGTTCATTTTGTTGTCTTAAACATACTTTTATTCTATGTTTTTTTTTTTTTTTTTTTTTTTTTTTTTTGCTAAACACACTTTGATTTCCTTGGCAGAATCTAGTTGTTTGGCTCCTTTCTATAAATGTCCTTTCCCCCTCTTGTCTGCCTCCTATTCGCTTTTTTCCAATAATTTTTTTAATTTTATACACATATTGGACTATATATACACTACTGCTTTTCAGTCTTTCTTTTTTTTTTCTTTTAACAAAAAAGCTTCTCTTAAGATAAATAAAAAAAGACAACAGTCAATTTATAAATAAATGAAGAAAAAAAGAATGTGTCAGCAAAAACTGAATAAAATAGCTATGAAGGGCGATGAGGGGCGATTAATGTATGTGTCTGAGCTTTTAGTTACTTTTCAAACCAAATAGTTTTTTTTGTATAGTTATTATTACGACCATTTTAAAGTTGCTCTAGTAATTCAATGCACAAACGTCTCCTTACAATTCATTTTATATAGCCTGGCCAACAGAAAGTGGCCATTAAACTGGGAGTATTTTCATTGTCTGTATGCCCACATGGAAACAAATAGACGCACACGTACACTCATCTCTCACTGATAAACTACAAAGATACATACCCTTTTTGTCGTCTACACCGTTCATAGAGAGCGTATTGAATAAAAACCGAATAAGAAAAAAGTATAATAACAACGCGTGGCTCTCAGGATTTGTAAGACAAACATTAAGAGTAAGTTTAAGAGAAAATGCAACAGTTTTCTTTTGTGTGTGCACAGACTTGTTTAAAAAAGAACTGATAAACGCTTTTTGATTTTTTGGGCGTCTGTTTATTTTTTGCTCTCTGTTTTTTTTTGTTTAAAGACATACACTATTTAGTTCATCCCCCTTGAAAAACATACATTAAATGCATGTTTTGTTCCGACCGCGATCACCGAAATGTTTTGATGCATCCATACGTTAAGGACTCGTGGCGGTATTTATTAAACGATTCTTTCTGGAGTCACTAAAAATAAGAATGAACGAAAAGACTGCTTAAGAATTCAATATATTTGTGTTTTTTTGCCCTGTATTTTAAAAGCTTTTGTTTCAATGGCTTCTAGAACCTAAAAATGAATGTTCTTTATGCAAGGTAAATAGTATTTTTTAAGGAACTTATTTTTGTGAAAGATAAAAGCAAGATAAGCAACATCTTTTTTTATTATTTATGTTTTCTGCTCTGAAAAAAACCTTGACGTCTTACAGTTTTCTATTTAGACCTAACGAGCAGAGAAAGATAGGTGCTGCAACATTTCAGGTAAATCCGATCAACCACTCCTTGCATATTTTTTTTTTTTTCTATTTGTCTCCTAAAAAAAAAAAAGAGGCTCACATTCACCATCGCTTATCCAAAACAAGCTACTTTTTGATTTCGCGCCCTTTTTTTCTATTGTGTTTCTTAAAGACCAACCCAGAAAATAGATTGAAATAAAATTTATAAACCGCTACAGACAATATATGTGTATGTGTGTGTTTAAAAAAAAAAAAATGTCAAGAGTTTTAGCCTTATTTTTATTTTTTTGTTTTTTTTCAATTACAAACATCTTTAAAATGTCTTTGACTTCTGTTGTAATCTCTGCAAAAGCCAAACAAACTGCAACTGTTCTTTGGTTTCATGGTCTTGGTGATTCAGGTGCTGGCTGGGCTTTTTTGGGTGAACAATTGTCCTCTGCATTTCCTCATGTGAAATGGATCTTTCCTAATGCGTCAGTAAAAAAAAAAAGACAGATAAAATGAAGCCCTTGTTGACAATGCCTCCTTTTTTTTTTTTTTTTTTTATCAATTGTAAATGTAGACCTAGCATTCCTATTACTCTAAACGGATCTTATCGTATGCCAGGTAATATACATATATATATATATATATATATAACTCAATTACTGAACCCTTTATCCTATTTGATAGGCTGGTTTGATCTTACGGGTCTTGATAAATCGAGCTTGAAGGATGAAGACGAAAAAGGCATGCTTAGTTCATTAAGATCAGGTATATAAAAAAAGGATATTCTGAACTGCTCTTTAAAAAAAACTTTGTGTAGTGAGCCAATTCATCCGTGATGAAGTTGATAACGGTATTCCTGCTAATCGTATTGCTGTGGGTGGTTTTTCGCAAGGATGCGTTCTCTCTTTATTGACAGGTTTAACATCTGAATATAAATTGGCTGGTATTATTGGATGTAGTGGATGGTTAGCTTTAGCCAACAAAATCTCTTCTGTAAGTATTCCTATATATATACATAAATACTGTAAGCTAAAAAATGGAAATTACAGATGGCATCTGAAGCCAACAAGAAAACACCTATTTTGATGTGCCACGGCAACCAAGATCCTGTAGTTCGTTTTGAATATGGCAAAGAGTCTGCGGAGAAACTACAGTCTTTGAACTACGACGTTACCTTTAAAAACTATCCTGGCCTTGCTCATTCTGCTGACCCCAAAGAAATTCAAGATATTGCCCATTTTTTGAATACTGTTCTTCCCTCTACTGATTAAGATAACAATAAATGTAACCATAGTGTTTGTGTTATAGTCAAAACAGCATTGTTACCTTTTTTTTTTTTTTTTTTTTTTTTAGCAAAACCCTATTTTCTATCACTCAAAACATGAGGAACTGAAATAGTTATGCAGTCTAAATTGACTTTTATAGTTACTGTCTTATTCAAAGAGGACCGTCTATTGACATGTGATTTTTTTTTAAAAAAAAAAATGAGTTCAACTAAAGAGATAGAAAGACATATTCAATTTGTTGAATAAAAATACATACTAATATAGTACTGCATGCAAATGCCGTGCGAGTAACTCCTGAATTTCACATACATCTTTTTTTTTTGTCTATGTTTCAGACACAGATTATAAATATATATATATATATATATATATACACAATTGCCATGGCAACAGATGGCTTGGCTTTAGAAAGATGAGATGTAGAAGACTTTTTTTTACGTTGTCATGGAAACTAAAAATAAACCGGAAACAAGTCTATTTTAAACAAGATTTTTGCAGATCTTTTTTTTTTTTTTTTTTTTTTTTTTGCATTGAATATTATCGCCTCTGTTTCGACGTGATTTCTTTCTTTTTTTTGCAAGAGGAGTCAAAGATCCTTTAAAGATCCTTTTTGATAATAGCAATCAAACAACACGAAAGAAATACAGATGAACAAAAAAAAAAAAAACGCCCTTAAGAAAAACATTTTAGAGTCAATGTGTGTTTAATGTCCCTTAAACATCATTAAATTGCATAAGAAACTGCCTACTATGGTCTGGCCGAAGAGATTTTCGGATAGAGCATGAAAAGGGAAACTTGAACTTTTCTACCTCCTTTATATACATATATATATATACGCTCACCGCCTCCTTTTGTCTAGTCTAGGATTCTCTTCTGTTGATGAGTGTCAGTGAACCTGCATAATGAGGCTTGGCACCTTATTTCAATTTCCGTGACCTTTGTAAAAATAGAAATAAACGAAATTTCTGTCAACGAATGACATCACCCATCGATACTAAAGAAGACTCAACTAGACAGAGTCTACTTTTTTTTTTTTTTTTTTTAGGATAGTTTATTTTGCTGCATTCTTGATAGCGATAGCGTTTTTATTTTATTTTTTTTGGCGCGTTGTGAATGGAGTTGACATCACAGTTTTTTTTTTCTGAAAGGATCCGATGCGGGGCATAGAATTCGATTGAACGTCATATCGTACTATAATAAAGAGACGTTGAAGAGTGCCTCTGAAAGCCTATAGGCAGCCCTTGTATAAAACAGTATGCGAGAAGATGGCTTTTCTTTTTTTTTTAAAAAATAGGTAAGTCATAGAGTAAACAAAAGAAAGAAGTTAAATGAGTTTGAGTAACACTAGTGTTTTGGGCTAAGCAGCTATTTTTTTTTTTTAGAAAAAAAAAAAAAAGATAAATGCAAAAGTTTTGTTTTCTTCTATTTCCTTTTTTTCCCTCATTCTTTAAAGATGACGATTAACGTAGATACTTTTCCCATTGGCTATTTTTATATTATTTCCAAGCTGAATGGAATGGCTTTAGATATTGATACCAGCACTGTTATTGAAGTAAGTCTTTTGAGAAAGAAACAATCGAGTTAATCGTACAAAGAGTGGATCCAGAGTAGTTACTGCTGTCAAAAAAGAAGAAAAGCCTGAAAGAGATACCCAACTGTGGATCCATCAGGATGGTACACACCACCGATTATTATTTTTCTTTTAATTCTTATACTGTCTATCCCTAGGTTTCTTGACCAACAAGTTTTCTGGTTTAGTATTAGATGTGGGCAAAGCCAAAACGTTTAAAGGTAACCAAAAAAAAAAAAAAGAAAAAAGAAAGAAAGGGCACTGTTTTCTCATTGTTTTGAAAAAAAAAAAAAAAAAAAAAAAAAAAACAGCCATTTTTACGGGCGAAGAAGCCGTGTATGTGGACAAGATGAAGGATGGAGAGAATGCACCCGATCAACGGTTTGGTTATGGAGAAGAATACCTTTATTTGCTCGAGAACCCTCAGCAGGTAGTGGATATCAAAAAAGCCAACGCTGAAGCCGGTGCGTCCATTATGATCTTTGATCGTAAAGAGAGTCCGGAAGAAGGGATCAATCAACTCTGGGATATTCAATTGGCAGACCCACCCAAAGTATTGGATTCTTCGGATGACGAAGAGGATGACAGCAAACGGGCTCGTCTGAATGCCTGGTTTGGTAGTTGGTTTGGCTGGGGCCACGATAAGAAACAACGCGTGCTGCAAGAAGAAGAACTTCACAAGGCCCACGATAAAGTCTATAAAAAGAAAAAGTCGCATTTGAGCTATGAAATCATTGCAGGTGCAGTAGCTGTAGAGGCAGTCAAACATTACATGAACAAACAGGAAGAAAATGGGGAAGATGTTCGTTTCAAGGGTGCAAAAGAAGCCATTGCTGGTTTTGCTGCTGCAGAGGTAGATAGACATAAAAACAATGACTTGACTCTAATTTTTTAGATGGTAAAAATCTTTATGGAAAGAGGCACAGACGATGATGGAGATGATGATGACGAAGAAACCAAACAAAAGAAACAAACCGTACTTCAAAGAATGGCTGTCTCTGCTGCTACCAATTACTATGATACAAAGACACATCAATAAAAAAAAAAAAAAAAAAGAAAAACTAAGCGTCGGAGGTTGAATAGTTCCCTGGCTTTTCTTTTTTTTTTTTATAATTTTATAATTTTTTTTTTTTTTAATTTTTTCTTTGGCAGTTACATTAAAACGAGATGGAGAAAACGTTTGCTAGTGTCTTACGACATTCACGGTTAGCTTCGTTTGATAAGACGATTGGACAAGTATACAAGACGACGAAAAAGAATCAGACGGTAGGCGATTGGGGGCTGAAACGTAATTTGCCCACCGTGATCCGTACACCTCATGTAACAGTGAAAGCGTTGGATACGGGAGAACATCAAACGCCATGGGATTCTGGCGAGAATCAAGTGATGTTTGTGAAGCGTTGGAAAGAGAATTTCCCTCGATCGAGCTTACCTGCTAGACGATCGGAAGAAGAAGAGCATCACATTGCGACCATGACCCCTGCTGAGTTTGAGCTCTTTTTGAAAAAAGTGGCGAGACGAGCAGACGAGTTCCAAGGGTTGATTGAGAAGCAAGAGCTGACAAAGGATGAGCTATTTGAGTTCCTGAAGGTGAACGTGACTAGCGAAAGAGCTGCTGGGGGTGGTGTTGTTGGACCTTTGTATTCTGACAACCCAGTGGATTTGGACTACGAAGTCAAGGGTCGTATTCTGAACGTGTTGAGACGTACAGACGGACATGCAGTGGGTATTGGTGGTGTGGTAGCTCATATGCCACGACGTTATACGCTGGGTATGGCGTCAGGCGTGGACCGTAGAGTGACTGCGTTCTATGTACAACAGGCAGAGATGGATGAAGAAGGCAAGCCTCGGGTGATTGTATCTTTGCGTCGAAAGGGAGCCCCCACCACCGTCTCTGTGCTCCATGGAGATTACTATGAAAATGGCGATCCAAACGTGAACTTGTCTGCTAAAGAAATGTGGCACAAAAACTCGGACAATATCAGAAAGACAGGCCAATATAACCCAATGGAAGAAAACGCGAAACCCAACCCAGAACATAGTACGCTTATGGCTCGTATCTCTGATTTGCTACAAAAGAAATAGACTTTATCCAATTCACACACACACACACACGCACACGCACACACACACACACGCACACGCACATATACATATATCTATCTATCTATATATATTTGGATCTTTTTAGTTTTTTTTTCTTAATAAAATAAAGTGTAAATCGTCATTTAACCGAATCCAGTTAGAAGTTACTCTTTCTCCTTTAACCTTGGCATGCCATCTGTTTTTGTAGGACAAAGGTACGTGTGTATATATATAAATGTGTGTGCGGGTATGTGTGTGGGTGTGTATGTCTAGCTTTTAGAAAATGCTTAATAAGAAATCAAGGAGTGACTATTTCTTTTTTTTTTTTTTTTTTTTTTTTTTTTTTGCTATCCTACAAAGATACTTTCCATCTTCTCCTTGTTTTTTTTTTATTTTTAAAATAAAAGCGTATATTTCTGGCAAATGTGTTTGAACCAATAAAAAAACCAAATGGGTTTAATTGACAAGAAAAAGGAGAAAGATATTGAAAAGACTTTTTGAGTAGAAATAAAAGCCTTCAACGGGGAGAAATATCATTTGACCTAAAAGAAAGGCTTAATTTGTCCACATTCCGAAAAGAACTCGTGTGCAGACTAAGGTTTTGTTTGTTTGTCCATGTCCGTGGACACGTTTTCTGTTTCCAGATTTAAAAAAAGAAAGCTTAAAGAGAGTTGATTGCAAAGTTGGATTTAAGATTCTTTTTAGACTTTATTGTCTGTTTGGGTTTCTTTAAATGAACGATCGACCGAGTGCAGTTGCCTTAAAGAAAAATAAAGACGCAGGCTAGCGGATTTTATTATTATTTTTTCTCTGTTGCAGATCTCGATAAGATCCTCTGAGTCTCTCTCTCTCTCTCTCTCTCCCTCTTTTTTCTAAAGCCCTGGTGACAAATCATGTCTTTGGATTTTAATCATTTTAGGGAGGATCTTTCAAAAAAGCAAGAGTAAGGCGAGCCTGGTTTGTGTGACTGTACACAGAATAAGGGGCATAGAGAAAGAGTCCTGAAGGCATACAACATCCAAAGTCGTTTACTATTTTCAGCGCGTATCTAACTTACATATATATATATATATATATATAGGTTGCTTTTCTTTTTTAATTATTTTCTTATCCCATCTTTTTTCATTCCCATTCATTCATTTACAAGACGCACTCGTTCTTGTATATACCTTGACTCTTTCATCTACTTTCATTTCCCAAGAGCTTTTTGACAAAGAATTCTTTTTTTGAGGTAAAACGAAATAGAACTGTTTGAAGGAAAAGGCATTTGCTGACTTTTTTTGTAGCCATGTACGCTTCCAACACCACACCAAGCAACTTTCCTTCATTCGAATTAACTGCATCGAACCTTAGCTCATCTCGTCAACTCAGCGCTCAGGACATGGAGCACTGTTTAAGCAACTACTCACGTCAGGACAGTATGGATTACAGTCGTCGTTCGAGTTATTTTACAGGCCTGTTGTCTTCTGCCGAGTCCGATCAAGAGCAACAGACGCCGAGTCCTTTGAGCGTGTACGAGGCCTACCCGCACTATTCACACCCATTGGACAACGACAAGAGACGGATGAGTACGTTAGTGGAATTGCCGCAGATGAGCTTTGCGCCGGCCGAGTACGTGTATTCCCCTGCCAACAGCCAGCCCTGGTTAGCCGACCCTGTGCGCTCCTCGATGCTGTCTGCTATGGACCTGTACGCTTCTCAAGCCTATCTGAACCAGCCTAACCAGTATCATCCTCTTGCGGACCCCATGGAAGGTTTCCGCGAGAGAGCCTCCTCTGCCTGTTCTTCGCTTTCAGCCGACAGTGTGCTTTCCTTGAGCCCCCCGGTGCGAGCTACGAAAGCGCCTGTCAAACGTTCGCGGGGCCGCCGTGTGTCCAACAGCCCGAGCAGTATGCCCGGCCAAAAGATGTTTACCTGTACACAGGAAGAATGCGGTAAGGTCTTTAAACGCTCCGAGCATCTCAAGCGTCATATCCGTTCGATCCATACCATGGAAAAGCCTTACGAATGTCCCTACCACACCTGTTCCAAGCGTTTCTCTCGCTCAGACAATCTCAATCAGCATATTCGCATTCATCGACATACCGGAAAAGACAAACCTCATCCACGTAACAGCAACTCATTTGATACTTTTATGCCTGCCTACTAAGCAACTCTATTTCTCCTTTCTCTCCTATTCCCTCTCCCTCTTTTTTTTTTTTTTCTTGCATGCCTTAATTTATTCTTTTCTTGACCCAAAAAGAAAAAAAAGAAGGCTATTTCTTCTTTTTCTATGCCCTCTGTACTAAAAAAAAAAAATAAAAAAATAAATAAATAAAACCTTTTTTCTTTCTTTTTTGTTTTTTTTTTTTAAAACAATAACACTTTGGCACGGTCCACCCTTGCCAACTCCGCAGCGCATGGGGCCAACACCATATTTTTTACTATCACCGATTGTACTACCCTCACCTGCACGTCCTTTTTTCTCAGTGTTTTCAAAAAATAGAGAGAGAGAGAGAGAGAGAGAGAGAGAGAGAGAGAGAGAAAGCTTTGATTTCGGTGGATTCTCTTGATTTTGCATAATTTCACGTTTATTTCACAATGTGTAACGAGTGGCCGAGTTCTTTTGTCATGGGAAAAAAGGGATTCTGGAGGATATAGGTTGAGTACGAGAAAGTTTAAAGCTGTATTACAGTGCATCTTGGTTCTGGGCTAGAATACGATTTCATGACGCTGGTCACACTATTCTAGGCAATGGACCGATAATGATCCTAATAATAAAAACGAGGAGGAGGAGGAGGAAAGCCTCTTTTCTTTTTCTCTTTTTACACTGTTGCTAAAAATGTCTCAAAACCCTATGTTTACTTTTCCAGCCCCTAGTTTCGATCCATCCCAGCTTTATCCCAATGACATGTCGTTACAGTTTGCTTCTTCCGTCCCTCGTCCGCAGTACGCCTATGCAGGCTATCCCAACGACCCAGCCCTGCTTTCCCACCGTAAGGGCCTCTTGGTTTTTTTTTTTTTTTTTCTTTGTAAATAACGTCTTCTAGAAGCACCTTTTGAAAGCAACCCAGACTTACCCAAGCATCAGTCCAAAGCCGAAAGACGAGCAGAACATAACGCTACCGAACGAGCCCGTCGAGAGAACCTGAACGCCAAATTCCAACAACTGGCCCATACCTTGCCCAACCTACAAAACGACAGTCGAAACTCGAAAAGCGCCATCATCGACCGTACCCTGGATTACATCCATCACTCTGTCATGAAAGAAGAATATATGCAGACCCGAATCAAGGAACTCGAGAAAATCAACCATCTCTTGTTATCCCAGCTGGATGAACGATGCACCACTACAAAACGAACACAAGAGATCCTTGTACCCTCCGCTTATTACACAGATCATTTGGATTTGAAAAAATTAGACGAACAGCAGCCCTCCACTACCTTTATTTACACCGATCAACGTCAATTTAATTAACTCTCTCTCTCTCTCTAAATCACTAAAAAACGAACCATCCTCTTCCATTTTTATTTTTCATTGAAAATACGTTTTGAGTGTTCATTTAAAATGCTTTTTATTGTTCATTTTGCCCAAAGCGTTATCCTCCTCCTCATACATTTGAGGGAGAGAAAATTGAGTAAATCCTGAAAGTCAAGATATATATATATATATATTTTTTTCTTTTTTTTTTTTTTTTTTTTTCTTTAGAATCGATTGTAAGCCATGTTACCACGGACACGAGTGTAATCTGTCAAGCCTTCGATAGGGCCATGGCCGACGACAGCAATTTCTTGATCCCAAAGGTACTTGTAGGCAGCCTTGCGGATGTGACCAGCGGTGATGGTACGAAGTTGAGCGTCAAGATCAGCAGGGCTCAAGTATTTGCCGGTAGCCAAAACCTGCGTACCGATATCGTGTGCAACGGCACAGGTAGAATCCAATTGGAGAGCGAGGGAACTCTTGAGCTGTTGCTTGGCCCGTTCGACTTCAGAATCAGTGACAGAGGTAGAAAGGCGAGTCCATTCTTTCTGTAAAAAGTGAACGAAATCGTCAATCTGGAGCTTGTTGGCGGTTTCGACGTACATGCCCCACAAACCGGTATCTTTGTGGCCCAAGTTGAAGGCGGCAAAGGCATTGGCCAGGTGGTGTTCGTTCACAATCGTAGAGAGGCGAGAGGACAGATGAGCTGCACCCGAGAGATCCTTGCTCCAAGCGCCCACAATGTGTTGCATCACCAACAAGCTAAAGTAATCTTCCGACAGATAAGGTGCACCTTCCACCGCAAGAGCCACACGGGCCACAGGCAATACATCGTCACGGAGACGGACTTCAGAGCCAGTAAACAACGGCTTGCTCTCTACTGTCTTGGCTCCCCCTTCAAGGCTGCCGAATCGCTTCTCGGCCAAACGCACCAAGGCTTCATGCTCTACTTGGCCAGAGCCTACAAGCACCATACGGTCAGCACGGTAGTGTTGTCGGTGGAATGCTTCGATCTCATCGCTGCTCAGGCTTTCTACAGAGGAAGCAATCCCTTCCACAGGACGACCCAACGTCTCGCCTTGGAAAGCAGTCGCGTACAAATGATCGAAAACAACCGATCGTCCATCCTTCTGGGCTGCTTCCTGTTGCTTTACAACAGCACCGCGGCTTGACTCAACACCGGCCAGATTGACATTCTGAACAAGTTCGGCAAGAAGATCAACAGCATCAGACACGTTGGCTCCCAACGTCTTTGTTGCATACACGCTATGTTCGCGAGACGTAAGCGATTTCAATTCACCTCCGATCTTTTCCATCTTTGCACCTTGCTTCTATAGAAACGCTCGGTCAAAACTACACTCAAAAACTTTCTTCCATCACTTACAGAAAGCAACACATGTTCTAAAAAGTGTGCCGTACCATTCGTCTTTTCATTACGAGAACCTGCATCAATCCATACACCTACAGTCGCTGCACCAGAAGCACCATTCTCATCCGTGGCTACTGTCAAGCCATTAGGCAAATGAGTCACACGACTCGTCACGGACTGTTTAGCAGCAGTAGCTAAAGGGCGAACAAACTAACCGTTCAAAAAACAAAAACAAAAAAAAAAAAAGAATGTTTAAAAAATTCTGTTCATTTCTCGTAGAATGGTTGGAGTCGTCGTGGTTGTTCTTTTTTTATATGTATTTCTCATTTTATCTGTCTTTTGTTATTCTACCTGTTTTGTTAAACCAGCTTGTACAGTGTTTGCAAGTCTAGAGGCCATATTAATACAAGGTAAGAAACAAAGGTATTTTAAATTTTTTTTACTTTCCTCAATATGAGAGGGATAGGGGTGGGGGGCCCGGAGACTGAATTTTTATCACGTCACCTTTTTTTTTTTTTTTTTATAGATTTTGGATTTTGGATTTTAATGGCCTCCTGGAGCTTCATAAGCCACTGGACCAGGGAAAATTCCCCTCTGACAGTTCAATGCTGAGAAAGTCTACCTGTGCCTGCGCATGACGAAAGTACGTCAGTAGGAAAAGAGAAATGTTGTAGTAAGATGGGTTGTTGTTTTTCTTTTATTCATTTTTTAAAAAAAAAAAAAAAAGTGCCTCGATGAACATTCTATGCTTCCATCAAAAGAAAGACAGGCTGGGCTGCGCTTACCATACAAGTGAAGACTTAAAACTACGGCTGATGGAGGATGTCAGGGTGTCATCGGATTTGGGTTTTATTCATTCTCGTCACCTATAAATAGGACATTATCAAACTACCTTTTAGAACTGACTCTCTCCATAGTCATCTTACAGTTATCGCCTTGCTGTGTACTGGTACCCGAATCTTTTGAAAATCCATGGGTTGAGAACTGTAAGCACGCTTTCTACGTCTGCTTTCTTAACTCTTGATTAGATGAAATGGTCAAGCTACCCCTTAAGGATTTCGGGTTCTTAAAAGGTCAACACACCCTCCTGAATTGGTATTCAGATCATGTTCCGACCACGCCAACGGTATTCAGAGATCCTGAAGAAGGAAGCAAAACACATACCTTTTTAAGGTTGGAAGGTTTACTCGATTTAGACATGAGCCAAGTGACGGTGAACAGACTTCTTTGTTCATCCCCCCCCCTTCAAAAAGTGCTTATCTATCTTTATAGATCGGGTGTGCAGGCGTCTTGTTGAGATACCTGGAAGCCCAAGAAAATAAAAACAACACGGACTGCCTCTTGCCTACCATACTTGAGGTCTTTTCAACGTAACATGTCTTT
Organism: Sporodiniella umbellata; assembly: GCA_025677835.1. Classification (NCBI taxonomy): domain Eukaryota; kingdom Fungi; phylum Mucoromycota; class Mucoromycetes; order Mucorales; family Rhizopodaceae; genus Sporodiniella; species Sporodiniella umbellata. Next base: position 106,044 of record JAIXMR010000084.1, on the reverse strand, counting down.
CATATCCTATCTCGTTTATTGTTATTATTATTATTATTATTATTGTTATTAGCCGTGAACGGATGTTCTCAAGTAACGATACGATCCGGTAGGTATATTTCCATAGGGAAGAAAAAGTTTAACCAAAAAAAAAAAAAGATCTTTAAACCTGTTTGAATACGAGCCCCACCCAAACATACATTTAAAACATCAAAAGGAATCCTTGTCGTTATTTGGTAAGAGACAGGGAAGAAGAAACAGTAACGCTTTCTGTTCAAAACCAGGTCTCTTGAACAAGACCAAAACACCCTTGGGAGAAAAAAAGTTGAAAGAATGGATTTTTCATCCAACCACTCATCTGTCCACGATTGAAGAAAGACAGGCGTCCATCGCGTTTTTGGTTCGATCGGATGTTCGTAAAGAGTTTCTAAAGTTAAGATCCAGCCTGTCTTTTATTCCCAACATTCACCGCTTGTTATCTAACATTGAGGATTATAAAGCCAGTATTCATGATTGGCATGGCCTACTCAAGGTAAAAAAGAAAAAAAATAGGGCCTATCCTATTCACTCTCAAAAAGTTTGTTCTCCATAGTCTATCTATCTTTGACGTCCTGGTCCGCTTGAAAAGCAAAAAGGTTGAACTTCCTCTGTTTCAACAGACAGAGGCTTGTTTTGACTGTACAGAACAAATCAAAATCATTGGTGCAGAAATAAATGCTCTGGTAAAAATCGAACAATAGATCGATTGTAACAACGATTAAAACAACAACAGATTGATTTTGAGACCAGTCAAAGGGAAGGGAGATTGATCATCAACAAACAATTGGATCCAGTAAAGTTTGGTCTCATCTGTTTTCACTTATCTTTTTTTTTTTTATAAAAAAAAGGAACTGGATGAATTAAAGAAGAAATACAGCTCTTTGGATAGTTATCTGGTAAATAATCCGAATCCTTTCTTTATTTCAACTTTTTTTTGTTTAAAAAAAAAAAAAGTTGCAAATCGCAATCCAACAGAGCAAAGAATTGCCCGTGGATATCGGTGCTTGTTTAAATGTTATCTATTTCCCTCAAATGGGTTACTTGATCACTTTTCCTAAAAGTCGTTACGTGTCGCCAAACACCCACGAATCATTGACGATTCAAACTTTTATCAAAACCTATTTACCTGAATTTCAATTGCAGGTAATCAAAGCTAGTGCTCTATTTCTTTATCTCTAAACCCTCCCCCCCAAAAAAAAAAAAGTTTATGACAGCTGATAATGTTTATTATAAAAATGAAAAAACAAAAGGCAAGTGATTTTTTTTTTTTTATCACGCTAGACTCAATCAAAAGCCAGAACTAGATGAGACTGTGGGTGATATCCATACTATGATTGTAGACCGAGAAATTGAAATTACACAAAAACTCTCTCAACGAATCTTGGAACACAAAAACCAATTGACAAAGCTAGAGAAAGTGTTGTCTTATCTTGACTGGTAAATACTATACTCAAAGAGTCCGCTAAAGTTTTTTTTTTTTTGGGTGGCAGTTTACTCTCATTTTCTGTGGTCGCTCTAAAATACAACTACACACAACCAACCATGACAGAAACAAGCGTGTTGGAGATTCACAAAGGCAGACACCCTCTACAAGAAATCTCTATGAGTCAATTTATACCCAACGACACTCATCTCAAAGGAGGCGAAGGGTTCGAATCATCAGAAAACGAAACACTCTGTAGTATTCAGGTTGTTACAGGAGCTAATTTTTCCGGAAAAAGTGTTTACTTGAAACAAGTGGCTCTTATTGTTTATATGGCTCATATTGGAAGGTACAAGCCCATACAAAAAATAAGAATAAGAATAGCTAACGCTTGCTTAGTTTTGTTCCGGCAAAAGATGCAACCATTGGGATTACAGACAAGTTGTTTATTAGAGCTCAAACTTCCGAAACCATATCAAAGGTTTCTTGACTCAAAAAAAAAAAGGAGGGCTAATTTTCCTTTATTGAAAGCATCAAAGTGCATTTGTATATGATTTGCAACAACTCAAAAAAGCACTACTTAATAGCACATGCCAGAGCTTAATTGTTATTGACGAGTTTGGAAAGGTATTTTACAAGGAATAAACCCAAGTTTTCTTTTGACAAGAGTCTACGTTTTAGGGAACTGAAAATACGGATGGGGCTGCTTTGTTTAGTTCTATCCTAGGTTATTTTTTATCAAAAGGCACCCAGTGTCCTAAAGTCTTGTCCAGTACGCATTTTCATGGTAAAAAAAATATCGTTTTTTTTTTTTTGTAGACATCTTGTTGACCTTGCTCTAGATATATTTCAAAAAAACATTTTATCTTGTCAAAAACGCATTACTTTTTCACACACCGAAATTGTATGTCAAGAAATTGATAGCTTGGATGGAGAGCCAAAGAAGAGTGATGTTGTCTTTTTGTACCGTATCACACCTGGTATCGGAAGCATGGCTTCTTATGGCACATGGTGTGCTGGAATTGCAGGTCTGCCCACTGAGGTGATTGAACGATGTAAACTATCACAAAAAAAAAAAAAAAAAAAAAAAAAGGTAGATAAACTATGGATTAAGGTTTGAATTTTAGCTCTGGTGCTCTCTGATAAATATTCTAAAGAGAAAGACATTGATAAAGTGGTAAAAGAAAGCGATCAAGAACGCTTTTCGCAATTGGAAACAATCGCAACGGGATTTCTTGAGCAGGATATTATGCAGGGAAATCCTTACGACACTATCAAAGCCATTTCAGATTTGTTTAAATAAAGTAATTTATTCAAGGTCGATTTGGTCAAGTATGCTTTTTACAAATTCTGGGTATTTGGTGTGTCCGTCCACGCTAGAGATTTCAAAATTTCGAATCTTTCCTATCTTGACAGGCTCTAAACCAGCCACGCTAGTACTGAGAGAGTGTAGTCTGTAAATGAAGCCCAGTACCCAGTCACGAGTGGAATAGCAGTTAACAAAATCGCCTGTCACTACTGATTCGGCAGCAAGCCATTCTGCTTGATCTTCGATCGATATAGGGGCCCCCATCATGACCACATGGTCTATCATTCTTACACATCCTCGTTTCTGTAGCTCAAGCAAACAGTTCCAAATGACTAAGCATCCGCAGCTATAACCTATCAAGTTACACGGTCTGTTTCCCTGGACCTTTTCCTGTAACACATCTGCCAATACTTTTTTTTTTTTTTTTTTTTTTTTTTTTGCAAGCAATTCAAAAACAAATTAAATACATGCGCATAGATAGATATATGCTTACCAAGTCCTGCTTTCTTGGATCGATCAGCAGCAATCTGCCAAGGGTTATCAATCACGTCAGCCACCTTGAGGATGGTTGCAGGTAATGCCACAGCCGCTACAATTATAAAAAAGTGAATCAGAAAAAAAAAAAAAAAAAAAAAAAAAAAACAGATCTAGCGCGTGCTTACCAAACACAGCCTTCAGCATCGTCGTTTTAGCTACTTCTATGCCTGCATATTTGACAGCTGAATCCCTCACAAATTTTTGAAACGAGTACCCAAGTTGTAAAAGCTCATTTTTCTCGTATTCTAAGCAAAATATGTCGTTGTTGTTCCCATGTTTCCCTGTGAACGCACTCTCCCAAGGAGCCTAGGCAGTGTTAATTCACCTCTTTCTGATTCTTCTTTTTGGGTTTACCTTTGCATCGTTTTCTTCCATCAAGAAACCCGAGACGCATATCGTGCAGTGCAGGCTCGGGATGGGTGGTAGGTCTGGGTCGTTCAAAATCCGAGTAAACTCAAATTCAGAGATCCCTTTCATTCTTCTGTGCATTTTCCATCCGGCCAGCCCGCCACCTGTGAGCCCAAACAGACTGGTGACCAAGGCTACTCCACCTGCTGTAGCGAAAAAACCCGCGCCAGTGATGCCGACCAAGAAAGGTGCCAGCAAAGGAGCGGCTAGACCTCCTGTCAGGGCTATAATGGCTCCTCCGCCTACAATGCCCGCACCGGTAGCAGCCCATCGCAGCGCCTTGTTGTTTTGGGCTCCTTTCTTTAAAGCCTTTTTGATAGAGGAGGAAGATGCGTCGTTCTTTTGTTCTTGCTCTTCAAGCGCATAATAAATCTGTTGGCTCACGCTACGTTCAACTGAATTCAGGTCGCCGCGTGAAAGATCAAGGAGATGCTCAAGCTCTAATAAAAATCGACGCGATCGTGCATCGTAGTTCATGTCTTGCTTTTGACCATACAAAGCAAGCGCTACCAAGTCCAGCAGGACATCAATGCGAATGTCTTGGATTCTCTCTTTAGCTTCCTCTAACGAAAGTGGATGATTCACTAAATAGTAAAGAATAGTTAGCAATGACCAACTACCTTTGTTGGTAATCACTACTCAATTGTTCTTGATCAAGTTTAAGGTATGCCAGCAGATGGTTCCAAAGCTCCGTAGACCAAGGCTTGTCCAAAGAACTTTGGGTCAAGGCTTGACCTGAAGCTCTAGCAATGGCTATTTTTTGCTCCTCATTCCAATTTTCAACAGAAAGCGCCACTAAAGGTTTATCTGACATGGTGATGAAAGTCAATCAATAAAGAAAAAAAAAAAAAGAGGTCTATGGCCTTAAAAGCGGTATTCCAATTGCCTTTTAGCTTATTCTGTGATAGATATGCTGTAGGTTGGCGCTCTTTACAAACGTATAAAGCCTTGAACCCAGTTTATATCAACAATCAATTTAACACGCTGTGCATCATGAACGAGAAAATATAACGTTGCTTGCAAGAACACCCAAGGCTCTTTTTTGATCTCCAACCTTACTTGATTTAGAATGACGTTTTTTTTTTTTTTTTTTTTTTTGTAGGCTGTGTCTAGAGTGATGACATTTTCAACAATTGTCATGCGTATTGAAGGCAAATAAACTAGCCAATAGCGAAAGAGAAGGGACTTTAACTGAAAACATTGTTACCCATTTGGTAATGTTACACACGCCCCTGTTTCCTTCCACTGCTTTTTTTTTTTTTGCCTTTTATTTCTTTTTTTCTGTTTATAAAACCAAACAAAAGAGTGTCATGTCAGAAGAAAAAAGAACTGGAGGCTGGTTTAGTGGCTGGTTTTCATCGGCACCGAACCACCAGCCAATTGTGGAGCAAGAAACAAACTATGCCCGAAACCAACAAACGCTGTCTTCCTTAAAATCGCAAAAAAAAAAGAAAAAACAACCTTTGGACCGTACAGAGTCTTATCTGGATGCACCCAAAACTTCAGGCACACAACGTAGAGCTACCCGTCGCGTGCCTCTTACAAACAACCATCTTGTCTTGGACTGTCCGATTCCGGATCGACTGCTGGGTGCCTTGAACGGATCGGAGCATGAAGAGTTCTGTCAATTAAGATATACAGCCGCCACTTGTGAGCCAGACGATTTCCAGTCTCAAGGCTTCACGCTTCGACCCAAGCTCTACCATCGAGAGACAGAGCTGTTTATAGTGATGACAATGTATAATGTAACTAGAGACTTTAGATGTTTTGCGCTCCAAAAAAAAAAAAAAAAAAAAAAAAAAAAAAACTAATCCATAACAAAAGGAAGACGAAATCCTATTTACACGTACAATGCATGGTGTCATGAAAAATATTGCTCATCTATGCAACATGAAAAGAAGCGCTATGTGGGGACCCGAAGGCTGGAAAAAGGTGGTGGTATGTATCATAGCCGATGGAAGAAAGGTAGTCAACCAACGCGTGTTGAGTGTTTTGGAATCCATGGGAATCTATCAATCAGGCATAGCTAAAAACATGGTGGGGGACAAGCCTGTCAAGGCGCATATTTATGAAGTAGGTTCTCACACTACAAAGAGAAACCTAACTTTTTTTTTTTTTTGGGGTAGTACACCACTCAAATCTCTATTGATTCCGAAATGAATATCAAAGGATCCAACAAAGGAATTGTGCCAGTCCAAACGCTGTTCTGCCTTAAAGAAAAAAACGCAAAGAAAATCAACTCTCATCGTTGGTTTTTTAATGCTTTCGGACCCATCTTAAATCCCAACGTCTGTGTGTTGCTGGATGTGGGCACTCGACCGGGCAATAGCAGTATCTATCAACTTTGGAAAGTATTCGATCGTCAACCGCTGGTGGGAGGTGCTTGTGGAGAGATCCGAGCCATGTTGGGTACTGCCTGTCTTCAGCTAGCCAATCCTTTGGTGGCTGCTCAGAATTTCGAGTACAAAATGTCCAATATTCTTGATAAACCACTCGAGTCTGTCCTGGGCTATATCTCTGTTTTACCAGGTGCCTTTTCTGCCTATCGTTATGCGGCTCTCAAAAACGATGTGAATGGTCAAGGCCCTCTTCAGAAATATTTCTTGGGAGAGGACCTTCATCAAGAAGGCGCTAAGGCTGGTCTTTTTGAAGCCAATATGTATCTTGCAGAAGATCGGATCTTGTGTTTTGAGCTCGTTGCCAAAAAGGACGAACGTTGGTTACTACACTATGTCAAAAGCGCTTTCGGGGAAACAGATGTGCCTTCTCAACTTCCAGAATTCATCTCTCAGCGTAGACGTTGGCTCAATGGCTCTTTTTTTGCTGGTGTCTATGGTTTGATTCATTTTGCCAAAATCTGGAAAAGCGCACATGGTTTCAGTCGTACCTTACTTTTGATTATAGAAGCAATCTACAACGTTATTAGTCTGTTGTTTTCTTGGTTTTCAGTAGTAAGCTTTATTTTGTATTTTATTTTATTTTTACAAGAAACATAGTGGCACTTGGGCTCACAGTTTGTTTTTTAAAGGGAAATTTCTATATTACATTTTATTTTATGACAAAGTCATTAGCAGATCCTACGACAAGTCCGTTTGGAAACGATTGGGGTAGTAAAATATTTGATTTTTGTAGATACGCTTATGCTGCTCTTGTATTCATTTTATTTATTTGCTCTATGGGCAATCGGCCTCAAGGGTACGTACTATAACCAGAAAAGATATACATATATATATATATATATATATATATTGACACCATGCTATAGGTCCAAGTATCTCTTTATGACTTGTCTGGTAGGTTTTGCTCTTTTGATGGTCTATATGCTTTTTGCTGCCTCCTGGCTGATTTATAAAGGCATTCAAATAGCAGCACAGCAAAACCAATGGACCAAAAGCACTTCAGAAAACTTTTTGATTGCTATGAGTGATCCTGGTCTGAGGAATATGGTGATCTCTTTGGGCTCGACCTATGGTATCTACTTTGTCTCGAGCTGTCTACACCGTCAGCCATATCATATGTTGACTAGTTTTTTGCCCTACCTTCTACTACTGCCAGGTTATATTAACATTCTGAATATTTATGCGTTCTGTAATACGCACGATGTGAGGTAGATAACATCAAGGAAAATACGAGACTTAACTTTTTTTTAAACGCAGTTGGGGAACGAAAGGCGACACCTCAGTAGACAAGGATTTAGGCGTTGTCAAAGTATCAGAAAAACAAAAGGGGATAAAGACGGTGGAAGTCGAATTACCAGCGGACCAACATGACATCAACTGTCAGTACGATGCAGCCTTGTTTGCCCTGGATGATAAACCTAGCTCTGAGCAAGAAGGCAAACCAAAGCTGACTCAAGACGATTATCAACGAGCGTTTCGAACCCATCTGATGTTGGCATGGATCGCCTGTAACGCACTTTTGGTTATCTTTATTACTGCTCCTGAGTACATCTCCCTATTTGTACCCTCAGCAGGAACCACTTATATGACCGTCCTCCTGTGGGTAAATTGCGGGCTAGGTCTATTTCGTTTTATAGGCTCCTGTATCTTTTTGATGCTCAACGTTTTGATTGCAAGCTAATGGGTTCAAGCCCTTTAGAAAAACACACAGACAATGTATAGACTCCCTAATGTATTCACTATTCCTACTACTCTCATCATTCATAATAAACCCATTTTTGAAACCTTCAGCCATCATGACAAAGGGGGATCGGTAGTGCACAAAGTCCAGAGTGTATTTTAACGTTGGATTGAGAAAAAGTTTTTTTTATGGAGGTGGGATTATGCAAATTTCAACGTGTTCTGATTGGTGGTTATTTGCCACATGACACTTGTCCCTACCACTAGCCATATAAAATCAATTCCATCCTTTGTTTCGATTTTTTCTTTTCTTTCGACCAAAAAAAAAATAAAGATGTTACGACCTTCGAAACTCTTTACGTCGTTACAACAAGTGCGGCATTACCTTCAAGTAAGGATTGATAAACTAGTGGCAGTTCAGCAACCTGTGCTACAACCTACGATTACGCAGCAAGCAAGTTTTCAGCAAGCGATGCAACTTATCCAGGTCAAGAATGTACCTGCTCAAAAGGCACAGCTTCTTCAAGCGTTGCATAGTCATTTTCCTATGGTCAAAGTGTTTTCGAATCCCAGCGTGCGTCGGCCGGGAGTCGGATTATGGACAGGACAACAGCAGTTTCGGTCGATGATGTCCGGCAGTACGATGGGATTTCGTGCCAGCCCTTTTCGCGGTCCTTCAGTACGTTCGTTTTCCACTACCAAAGCGCCTTGTGTGTTCCAGCCCACGTCGCCTTTCGCCCCACTCTCTCGACTTTTCACCCCGACCAAGATGCCATCGGGGGCGGATGGGCCTTCCAAGGCTTCTTCACCCATGAGTGTACCCAACCAGGGAATGATGCAGGTTGTCTCGTTGACCGACTGCCCCAATGTGGTTCATGCCACTCATCCTTCTTCACCCAAAGTCTTTTTAAGTCAAGAACAAGATATCCTGCTTACCTTGACCCGGGATACCCGTCATGCTGTCCATAGTCGTCTGCCTTTGGACTGGCAACCCGACCATGATGGCAAAGAGGATCTTGTCAAGCGCTTGGAAAAACAACATCAGTCTTACTCGGTTCATATGCAACACCTCTTTGCACTACTCAAACGGCTCAAGCCCTGGTTAGGTTCCACCGTACGACTCAAACTTGAAAAACACACCTTGTTCTTATTGTTCCCAACCTTTACAACTGTCGATCAGGCTGGCCACTTTTTGAAAACTCGCTTTTTGGAAACAAAAGAAAAAGTCGACTTGGATTACTTTCAAGACCTCCAACAGCTCATTCAACAGATTGATCACTTGATTGACCATGGCCCGGCTTTTACTCGAAAGAAATAAAAATAGCTTTTGAATGATTGATTTTTTTTTTTTTTTTTTTCTTTTTTCTTTTACACAAAAACATGAATTTTCTTGGCTTGAGTTTTGGAAAAAAGAATGCAAAGACTATCAGGACAAAGTCAATAGAACTGTTTCAAAAAGAACCCTATGTAAACCATATGCTTGTGCAGGGAAATTTCAAGACGATTGTTGAATTACCCAACTATGTGAATGTGAATGAGTGGTTAGCGTTTAATAGTAAATTGTCCCTGGAATGAATGCAATGTTGACCAAAAGTTTTTTATTTTTGTGTGTGTATGTGTGGGTAGCACTTGAGTTTTTTAACCATCTCAACTTATTCTATGGTTCTCTTACTGCCTTTTGCACACCACAAGCTTGTCCGATCATGTCTGCCGGTCCAGGGTGAGTTGTATGCATAAAAGATCCATCTTGGATTGAACGGTTTAGAATAGAGTGGAATACACTTGGTCTGATTCGGTTTCAAAAAAAGTTCGACTTTCAGCACCGCAGTACATTGATTATATGACTACGAGTATGGAAAATACCCTCAGGGACGAGTCGATTTTCCCCACTCGCTCTGGTAAACCCCCTAAAAGACCTCTCTCTCTCTCTATCTATCTATCTACATTTATTCATTACTTTTTCAGGCGCTGATTTTCCCAAAGAGGTAGCGACAATCATCAAACGCATGTTTGTGGAAATGTTCAGGCTGTTTGCTCATATCTATCATGAACATTATGATCACGTGCTCTTGCTGAATGAAGAACCTCATATCAACTCTTTATTTGCTCATTTTATATCGTTTGCAAGGGAGTTTGATTTATTAGACAAAAAGGAGATACAACCTTTGGGTGAATTGGTTGAGATCATGTTTCGAAATGGTGTGATTTGTATATAAAAAAAAAAAAAAAAAAAAAACAAGGGAAAAAAGAGAGAGAGAGAGGGAGATAATAAAGATAATATAGATGAGAGGATATATGTTTGTGTGTGTGTGTGTGTGTGTGTATATATATGTGTATGTATGTATGTATGTGTGTGTTGGTGAGTCTTAGGCAGTTTCTTTAAATGCAACAGCAGCTTTAACACCTGCGGTGATGATCATGCATAAGCCTTCAGATATAAATTCATGGAGACGATAGTGTTGGTCCATTTCCAAGCCAAATTTAATGATTTGAAGGCTCAGTCTTTGTGCCCGCTTGCTCAAACCATAATAAGCGTCTATCCAAAAACCAAAGTTGATAAAGCAACTCAAGAGAAAGCCAATAAAATCTATCAAGTCTGGTTTAGCATTGACATACCAAAAAAATTTTTTTTTTTTTTTTTTTTTTTTTTTTTACCTGGGAGAGGCGATTGTTTAATAAAGATAGCAAAAGCCACTGTCCATTCAGTGATATATTGGCCAAACTGCTTAAATCGAATCATGGGGTCCTGATAGGCTATATGCTGGTGGGAAAAGAAAGAGTCGAGTTTTGATGAAGGGGGTTCCTTTTTTTTGTGTGGTAGACCCTTGGTCTGAACAATGCCCATTCTTTCCTCAACACTTGAAAAGTGTTAGTGGGTTCTTATCAGACAATTCTTATTGGCTTGTGTACCTTTCAAATTTCTCTTTGATGGCCTTCTTTGTATTGAGATCTGCTTTGTCTATGAAAGGGATAAGTAAGGGGGAGGGGAAAGTCCACACGGCACTGCTTACTTGGCAAGGCCATAATGATCTTATCTACGCCGGTGAGGTATATGTTTAGTGCGACCGACTCATTGCCAGACTCGTATTCGTCTGCGGCAATGGAAACCAACTTTATTCCTTGTGAGATGCTGTGTTTATCCAATGATGTTGGCTTATATGACACATCCCTTTTGACTCTTTCAGCCAGAGCGCTCATTTCAACGGTCCAAGAAGTGTAAGGTGGAGGATCGCAGGCTCGGATTGATTTGGAGACAGACTCTGCCTTGCTCTGCGACACGTTGCCGAAGAAAGAAGACACAAAGGAAGACATGCTCGTCAAGATGTAAGGGAAAGAGAAAAAAAGAAGAAATGAAAACTCGTCGCTTTTTATTTATTCTGTGCCTTGCTTTGTCTCACGTGTGTCTTTCTGCTCTAATTCATTGTCTCTATTGACGGCTGGTTTATCTCTGAGATTCGGAACCATCGGGTTTATTTATATCTTGTATGACTCGAAGCTCTATCTATCAGCACTCAGAATAGGGAAAACCGCTTACACTCAGAAAAAGCCCTCGAGAGCCTTGTCATTGGTTGCTCTTCAAGCTTCTCCTTCTACTTCTTTTCTAGCCTTTGTACGATGCATGTGAAATTCCTGATGTGCCGCACGTTGCTTAGTCACGGGGTTTGAAAGGGCCTTCTCGGTTGTTTAGCGCAAGTGACCGGCTCACGAAAGAATCTTCACGTCAAATAGGCTAGTCTTTATCAAAACAAAACACCAGAGCGTGACAGACAGATAGGTCACTGCAGGCTCTCCCCAATCATTTTCGCAAAAAAGAGGGGTGGATAATCCCTGTTTTGATCTATAGACGTCTCCCATTTCTTTCTCTTTCTCTTTTTTGGGGTTCTTTTTATTTATATTGCACAGATAGGAATGTTGCATGACGTTCTCAAAAGGAATGTATTTCATTGTATCTGTTTTCATGATAAACAAAAGCTTAAAGCACAAACTGAGGCATTTTACGCAATAACAATTAGTGGCGTGTGAACGAACACTTGTAACAAACAAACAAGCAATCAATCTTTTTAGAGACAATTATGCTTTGTAAATGTTTTTGTTTTGCATAGAGCAATCCAACACTATAAAAACCATTCTATTTTTTTTTTTTTTTTTTTGGATGCTGGGGTTGTCATGGCAATCCCTTTCACTCTCCGTCTTTTCCCTACACCATCTGTGTTTTCATGATAGACGATAGGGTCCAAGTCATTTCTCAAAAGAGTATTTCCGTTGCAAAACATTAATCAACACGCTTTTTTTTTTTATATATGTCGATAGAAATCAAAAGTGTGGTCTCCCCCCCCCTTTTGGATGTTATTTTTTGCTTTATCAAGAAAAGCGCTGAAAAAAGTTGAATGCATCAAGCAGCTCATCGAGTATTTTAAATAAGTCCATTAAAATTAATACAGCTTGTTTGAGCGCTGGTACCTTTTTTGTAACTCAGAAACACGAAAGTGTTTATAGATCGTTTTCTTTCTTTACTTGTTGTTTATTTTCGCGTAATCAACTCTGGCCCTTGTAGCTGCTGTCTACAGGCTTTCTTTTTTTTTTTTTGTCTTGCTTATTGTAAAGACCTGAAAAGGCAAATGTTAATCCAATGTAGTACAAGAAAGTGCTTATCTACTCTAAGCCATGGAATTCTTTCCTACCAGAGTTTCAGCTAGAAAACAATAAACCGTTCTTTAGGCAATCTTCAGCGTTATCTTTTGTGTCTAACAATAGCCGGTTTAGAACAAGCCTAGAGCTCTTTGAGAGTGCACCTATCGCTAAAAAAAAAAAAAAAAAAAAACACCGAAAGGTGAAAACTCGATGTCATAGGCTCAGTCACGTGTTGTTGTTTCTCAAATTAGCTCGTGAATTTGCGCAATCTTTTTTTTTTTTTTTCTTTACTTTCAAAAGTAAATCATACTTGCAGGAATCTTCCCTTTTCTATCCTCCCTCTTTCTCTTTCTTGAAATAGCAGTACTCACCTTTTAACAACGCAATTATTAAAAATGTCAACAAACATGAACTTGAACTCTGAATGGTAAACCAAAGAAAAAACATGTCAAAAGATATAGAAAAAAAAAATTTTTTTCTCATTTTCCAAAAAAAAAAAAAAAAAAAGGATGCGTGGAGGCTTCCCTAAAAACACCAATACTTTTCCTGAATCGCCTTTTGAAGAAAGCAATGAAAGCGCTCTAAAATACTCGAAAGAATTCATGCTTGGATTATACAAGCCATCGCCATTACCTTCTGATTTTCAACACCATGAGTACGTGACTGTTCAGGAAAGTCTATCACCTCTTGCTTTTGACGAACTAAGCGAACTAGAAAAGAAAGTAAGTGAGAGTCAAAGTAAAGTAAATCCAACACGCGTCTAAACCCCCTCCCCTTTGTTAGCTGCTTGCCGGCCCTGTACATGTGGAAGGTCCTCGCCGTATGATGGATAAAAGGCATCGAATGGGGCACGACAACAACAACCCTCTTGCTGAAAATGGCTCGAATCGATTCAACGGGCGTAAAGGTAATTGGAGAAAAGATCAAACAGGGATCACTCATCTCGTGTTTTCTATCAAAAAGGTCGCGACTACTTTTCAAAAGAGCCCAACTTCAGACGCAATGACAATCATGGTAAGTGTGTATGTACAGGTTACTTTTACCATTGAACAGCGGAAATAATCGAAACCAAACGATAGACATTTCGAAAAAGAGAGAGGCCGTGGAAGAACTGGCTTCACCCTTTGGTAAGCCTGACGATGAAGTGCCTTGGTCCAAAAATGGATTGTTCAAGGAGGAGCCAAACGCGAAATCTGAATTCTCCAGCGATCTGAACGGTGCTAACAAGAAACCGCAGAACGTCAAATGGTTCTACCGCGATCCTTCAGGTCAAGTGCAAGGGCCTTTTGAAGCGTCTGAAATGCAGGAGTGGTACAAGGCTGGCTTTTTCTCTCCCACCCTGCTGATTCGTCGTGAAGACGAAGCTGTGTATGAACCGCTCATGGTCATCATTCAGAAAGTAGGAAACGAAGAGGAGCCCTTCTTGGTCTCCCGCCCACCCACGCCCGATCTCTTTGCTCCTCCTCAGGATGGCCTCTTTGCTCGGAACGAAAAGTATTTACCTTTCGGTATGCCCACAACCCCAGGCGGTGGAAGCATTGTCGACAGCTTTCTGGGTGGGAATGTAACCACGCCCTTGTACCAAAACCCCTATGGCTTTGGTGCAAATGGCACCGGCGGCAACTCGCTACTAAGAGATAATCTGTGGTACGGCAACTCTACTCAGGCCTTGGGATCGCCCTCATGGATGAGTCAAGCTTCTCCAGACCTGTTTGGGAACTCTGGAACAAATCCTTTGGGCACACCCAACGGCTCGCTTGGCCTCTCTCCCTTCATTGCTCAACAACAGCAACAGCAGCAACAACAGCAGCAGCAGCCAAACCTCAACCTCATGTTTGGTTCCAACGGCGCTAGCGGTGGCCTCTTTGACTACCATCGCGCTGTCAACGAGCAGATGAACAGTCAACAGCAATATATGCATCTGTTGAAACAACAACAGTCACAACAGTCACCACAACCGCCTCTACAGCCTCAAGTACCCTTCCAACATATATCCCTACCTGGGTCTTCACCATCATACGGAGCCCCTCAGCAGTTACCTTCTGAGTCTCTTTTTGAGCAAGAGCGTGCCCAAACGCCTCTTGATAAGCCATCCACAACCGCTTTAGGTCAAACACCTCTCAAGAACTTGACCTTGGAACACTTGAACAGTAACCACGCATCGCCTGTTTTGAGAGCTAACAATATCTTATCGGCTGGAAACAGCTGGGGATCCGCTCCCGGCACACCCTTAGCGCTCGACACACCTTCCAGCCCTTGGGGAACCATTGGCACTAGTGCCCTTCCTTCAAAAATCACAGACGAGTTGCAGTCCAAGGCACCTGGCGCACAATCGCCTCGAGTTCCCTCATCGCCCAAACGACCTAACACGGCTATAGAAAAGCCCAAGACAAAGTCTGTCATCGAGTCTTTTGCCGATATTCAACTTGAGGAAAAGAGAAAGGAGGAGCCCAAGGAGCAACCTGTTTACGCAAAAGAAACTGCCAAGTCCAAGGTTCCCGCACTGGTAGAATCGATACCCAAGCCTGCGGTTGTTTCTCTCCGCGATATTCAGGAAGAGGAGATCCGCATTGCCAAAGAAAAAAAGTCCAAACAGCCCAAGTCCATTCCCTCGGCTCCTACCTGGGTATCCCACACCGCCTCACCTGTAGTCAGCCATGCCGCCACTACCTGGTCTCAGCCTGCACTTGAGAAACCCCTGTCGCTTCGTGAAATTCAAGAGATGGAAGCCAAAAAAGCAGAGGTTGTCAAAAAGGAACCGGAGCCCACCTGGGCAGCGGCGGCCCCAAAAGTCAATTTAGTCACACCTACCACTAGCACCTCGGCTGCATGGACTTCGGCCAATAGCACACCCAAAAAAACCTTGCGCGAGATTCAACAAGAAGAAGAGTTGGTCATGAAAAAGAAAAACGCAAAAGCCGCTGCAGCTGCTGCCAAAGCCGAGACGGTGCATTCAGCACTCAAACCTGCCGCTGCTCCCGCTGTCGAAGGCTGGACCACAGTCTCTCATGTTCGTCTTCCTAAACCTGCAGCTCCTACTCCTACTCCTGCACCTGTACCCTTGAAGGAACCCACCCGCTGGGAACCTGTCAAGCCGATCCAACGTGCACCTCCTGCGGTGCGCGGACCCAGTGATGACTTTCGCCGTTGGTGTAGAAAGGCCTTGCGAGGATTGAACTCGGGCGTAAACGAAGAAGAAATCTTGGAGATGTTACTCATGTTTCCTATGGACAGCAGCGCCTCTGAAATCATCGAGGACGTGATCTATGCCAACTCTTTAAGAATCGATGGTAAACGATTCGCTCAGGAATTTATGCGTCGTAGAAAAGCAGATATTGCTGGTCGATTGGATATCGTCACCGCTGGATTAGAAGATGAGGATGATGACGACTTTAAAGTAGTGACAAAGAAAAACAAAAAGAAGTCGACTGCTTAGTCTCTTTTTTTTTTTTGAATGCCCACAAAAAAAAAAAAAAAAAAAAAAAAATACGTGTAAAATAATTCATTTCATATATTTTGATAGATTAAAACAAAAAATTCTTTTTTATCTCAATTTTTTTTTTTTTTAAAAAAAAAAGGAAAAGAGTGCCTGTCTCTTTACTGAAGTTTTATGTCCAAACAGAGGAATTTGAGTAGTCTTCTTTATCCAAAGGGTGAGGGGAAGAGACATTGGGTACCGAAAGAAAAGGATCGCTATTGAAAGTACCGATAGTTGACTTTTGTTGCTTCCAGAAATCTTTTCTAAAAATGGCTAACGATTGATTGTGATGGCCGTTTTCTTCTGTTTTCTTTTTATGTTCCTCATTGATATCATCAAACGAAAAATGTCGAAGTGAACGATGTAGTGAGATGTCGGGTTTAAGGGCAGCAGAATGATCTACGCTTTTTCTACCAAACAACCAATAAATCGGATTTCTGTCAAAAACTTCTACCGCTTCTTCTTCTTCTAAACTAACAGGTCGACTTGAGCTCAAGCTGTTGCTGGCCAAACTTGCTGAACTACTTCCTGTAGTAGTTAGACTGGTCGATGAAGCAAGCACCGTATTGACTTTGGATGGTTCACGTAATAAGCATAACTCATCTACTGTTTTTTCATTCACCCAAGGTCGAGTCAGCTATAAACAAGTATTAGCAAACAGTTTGTTTTTTTTAAAAAATAAAAAAAAAAAAAAAAAAAATGGAGGGAGGATTCATGAACAGACTTTGGTATCTTACCAAGTATTGGGATACAAGGCATTGTTGTAAATCTAAGCTCAGCTTGGTATGGTCTTCTTGTAGGCTTCCTTTTCTAACTGCATATCTTAATGAAAACTTGGGCCGATTGTAAGATGAGACCTCTTTAGCGTACAGCGCAGGTAACGAGAGAGAATATGAGGGTGTTTTCTGAATTTCTGTAAACAACACAGTCAATTCAGATTCTCTTGTACGTGTTGGGCCCTTGAGCGCACAAAGATAGGTTATGTCATGCAGAAAGAGTCCCAAAAAAGGTACCATCGGTTCAGAAAACTGGGCCACAGAAAGAATTTGGCGGTACTTTTCATAGTTGCTGGATTCAGACATAGTCTCTGTCAACTCTTCCAACTGCTGCATCGACTTTTTGGGCACAAATGCCCAGGATTGTTTCAATCGTTGCATGGGAGGCGTTCCTAAAGCGGAAATAATTGCTTTGAGTGTCTGGTAGTTTCTGAGTTCATGACATTGGAAGGCCACTTTGATCCAGTAGTTGACATGCCGTGCTCGATCTGACGCACTTAGTTTCAAAAGTATACTGTGCTCTATAAAGCGAGTAAGGTAATTAAAAAAGTTGATAGAGGCCAAGATGCAATCTTCTGGCGATTTGGGCTTGTGGTCTTTTAAATTTTGGAGCGTAATGTTGTCAAATATCGCAGCTTCAATTAACGTGAGCTGATAAGCAGTGATACCTGGACAAAACTGAAGTATTGAGATAACATGAAACGATTGGAGTGTTCTCAGCTTCTCAAACGAAGGGTCAAACTTCTGTTGTTTTTTGAGTGTGTGCGAGATAAAGTCAAAAGGAGGCTGAGGTATCCAAGGAGAGTTGACAAGCGGCTGGTCTGTAATTGATCTGGCTTGTACCCGTACTTGAACCTGATTGACAGAAGAGAGAAAAAGATCTTTGTTATATGTTGATATGAGCTTTGTAGGAATTTTTGGAGATGATATTTGGCGTGGTTTTGTGTTTGTGACATTGTCTGATGGATTCTTAATGGGACCTTTGACTAGTCTGTTAAAGAAATGCCTTTATTTCACTAAAATTTACCTTTTCTGGTTTTTTTTTCGGTTACACTTTTTGCATTCAAGTTATTTTTTACAGGTAATGGGGGACGAGGGCGTGGGAGAGAGGTGGATAAAGAGCGTGGTTTTGCCGGCAAAGGAGGAGGAGTTTTTTTTTTACATTGGATATAGATTTGCTCTGTGAAATTCAAGCAGGTTCCTGCTAATTTAAATATTGAAGACAAATCATTTGCGATGAAACCTAATTAGGCTGTGAATACTTTGTATCCTAAACAGTAAAGTAAAAAATAGTTTACGTTCATTGATAAACCGAAGTTTTCCTAGCTCTTCAACAGCTGAGTGTAAAGCTTCTATGTACCTTTCGTACGAGATCTATTAATTAGATTGAGTAAAATATCCCTTTTCTTCTCTCCCCTGACACTCATCAAGCCTGCCACGTTCCTTTTGTTTATTTTACCTTGAAGTGACCAGAGTCAAAATGGCCTTTAGCTTCACAAATCAATCTTTGAACAGTAATTTCCGAAGGCAATGGTACAGATAGTTTAAGCATCTTCAATATATCCTTCAGGGCTCAGCCTTGAATGAAAATAGCTAAACAAAACAAAGTGCTATGTGGCTTTATTTTTTTTCGCTTTTTTATATTAAGACGAAAAAAAAATGGAAGAAAAAAAATGAAAAGAGAATGGCCATAAATGTCACTAAGTGTAAGAGCAGAACAGAAACAGCCAAAAAAAAAAAAAAAAAAAAAAAAAAGGGAGATACAGTAACTCCTATAAAAAAAACGTTACTTATTCCAAAATAATAATTACTATAATTTTCTCTCCTTATATTTCCATCCAATACACTTTTTTTTTTTTTTTCCTTTCAGTCATTTTATGAATCGTCCTAGTTCGAGTAGCTTACCTTCTACACAGCACCAAGGGCCTTCCAAATCTTTTTATGACTTCCCCGCCTTTAGTCCACCCTTGATTGAATCCTCACATGTTGACTCCATACTCACTCTCTGTCAACATACGAGTGGGGATGATTCAATTATCAGTAGCAAATATGATATACCTACTACAGATAGATATAATGGAACCAACAGCACAACGAGCAGCTATAACGAAGAAATAAACGGAACTACGACTTTAATTGAAAAAAAATTGTCGACGTCGACTGCAGCCAAAGCTAGTAAGAGTGAGGTTCAAGATCAATACCATCTGTATGAAGACATATGGATGGATTCTCCTATTTTTGAAGAGTTTTTGGATACTTTGGAAAATTGGTTAGCCAAATACCTGACTTGGTTAGAAAATGCTCAACAGTGTAGACAACTTGAAATTGGTATATTCATGTGCCTCAAAGTGACTACTACCTGCTTATTTTTGTTTTGTTAGCATACAATAAAGCAGTTTCACTCCTTCACAACCAAACAAAATCATTACTTAATCAACCCTTCTATACTTTACAAGAGTGCGAACAATTTCACTGGCCAAACAAAGATAAAAATGATGGATGCGACAATGAAGAAATCGATACTATACTGTGTAAACTACGAGATTTTTTTTAATTGTTTATTCTTATTTTATGTTAGCTGTTATGGTAAAACATGGCAAAAAAATTGAAACTACTTTCAATGTAAAAAAAAAAAAAAAAAAAAAAAAAAAAGAGTTTAATCAATACAAGAGAAATTAACGAAACACTTATATTACATCTAAAAAAAAAGCACAATAAAAGTGTTCTGTCAGCTTCTAGAACAAAGCTGGTGCAGCTCTCAAATATGTATTGTGCAGTACAAAAGTCAAAAGCATCTCAAAATTATTTGGATGTAAGCAAAAACGAAAAGTATATAAAGTAATAACAAATTCAAAACTAATTTTGGTTAGGAAATTGCAAGCAGTCTTCATCGAGCAAAAAAGAATTTATCTAAAAGGTCAACTGGGTACATTCAAAAACTATTTAGCTTAATACAATCCACTAGAGATTTGTTAAACCAAGAGGTAAAGTGAAAAGCAAGGGATTCACGAGTTAATTTTTCGCTTGTATAGCTCATACTGTTTTTTAAAAATCTGAAAAACAGCGAAAGTAAAAACTTGAGGACTGTAGAAGAACTCATTGAAAATGCTAATAAATTCATGAGTGCAGTTGATACAAATTCATACATAATAGATCAAGAGGTAAATAAAAAATTTCAAATCAATTCCTAATGTATAATAGGGCGACAGCAAACAGCTTTCACGCTACATCAGTCAAAAGTCAGCCTCTTATTATCGTTTTCTCAATGCTGTTTACAGTCAACAATACGTTACCTCTGAGCTATATGACTTTCCATTTTCGAATACATCTAAAATCACGGTATATTTTCAAATCGATACGAAAAAGGAAGCCAACACATAAAAAAGAGCGAGTACTAATTATACAGACATACCTATACTATAGTCAGCTTATAACATTTTTGAGTCATTGTTTGTTCAACAGTTGGATGTGATATATCAAATGGGCATCAGAGGTTATCTATTGATGAAACAGAAAAGCCCAAAGACATCTGCAAATAACCATATAGGGAAATGGGATAGGCATTTTTTGTATATTTCGAAACTAGATGGCCTCCTAAAGCAATACAAAAACCAAAATGTACATTAGCTAAAGCTGTAATCTAAAAATGATTTTTAACTTTGTATAGACTTCTGTTACGTTGTTGGATTTAAAAAATGCTGATATACTATCATTAGATTCGGAAAAGAGAAGCTGTGTAATTCAAGTTTCAACAGTAAAAGATGATGTTTGGTAGGAAAAGGAAAACGCTAAATAAACTTTACTGACATTTTCTCCTTTAAAATTAGCATACTGCTTCAATCAGAGACTTATAAAGACCATTCTCGTTGGCTGCACTCTTTGAGTGTTTGGAATAGCAAAAAACCTCATCAAGAAAAAATAGTAAGGGACTTTTTAAATTCCAGTGTGTTTATCAAATGATAGGAAGCAAAATCAAAGAGCTCATCCATTAACGGGAGCCGTTTCTTGACAAAAAGATCGGTCCTATCAGAAAAGACTAGGGTCATTGAAAGCTTGGTACATATTGCTAAATATATGGGTATCAGAGATTAACATTCAAATAGAGCGTTATATCGCGTACAAGCTTTACTAGTATAAAGTCACTGGATAGAGCGTTTAGCTCTATGGAAAGCGTTTTTTCTACAGATTGTGATACAGAATTTGCTGAAGAGTTTAAGATTTACAGTAAGCATTTTTTAAGCTGCACTTTTAAATAATTACACTTTCCCCTCCCCCTTAATTTAGAGTCTTGCTATAGTAATACGGATTGCGATTCTTTGCATTCAGGAGGATTATGGATTGTGGAAGTTAACTTGGACAAGAACAGAAACCTTCGCATTCAAACTAAAAGTATAAATGGTGAGCCAGACAAGTGTATTAGAATTTTGTCTGTTGAAACGTCTAGCGCATACTGCATTGTTGATTCTTCTCACTATTTTGAAAGCTGTATCGCTATCCGCTCTTCTCCGAAAGAAGTTTACCATTTTGTATTGAATGATAAACTACTTCGAGATATATGGCTAAAAAGATTTAAAATTTATTGCTTACAACCTTTGAACCCTAAAAAAATAAGATGTTTGACTGTACGTCTGACGGAAAGCAAAAAAATTCAGACAAGAGATCCTCTATTGTACTGTGATGTTTTAGTAGATCAAGAAATCAGAGGGTGGACAGGACTACTAAAAAAAACATCTACTATTTCTTGGGGGAAGGATTTTATATTTTCGTATGTTTTTATATATTATCTTTATATATGCTCACTCACACTTCTTACGATACACTAAAAGCGATACCTTGCCAATCGATAATGGCGTAGCCATCAATATGTATTCTAAAAGCAGCAAGAGCGACCGGGGTAGCTTATATGGTAGCGTTTTCATACCTGTAGAGCAAATCCTTTTATCGAGTTCTTGGAAAGAAAGTTGGTATGAAATCAAAAAAGAAGCAAGTAAACATCGCATGTTTGCTTCGTTTGCCGGTTTAGGGTCTGGGTGTGTACATCTAGGTGATATACGTATTGGATTGTTGTGGGAAGAGCATGACGTTTTGGCATTGAGCGCTTATTATCCTTTGATAAATGCTTTGAAATTATTTGATCATGAACCCATTTATGACATAGTCAGAAGAACCTCTAACCTGCAATCGCTAGCGAAGAACTTGTTAAGTATATATGAAAGCTTAAATTTATCGATCCCCTGGATAAAATCCTTGATAGATTTTGAAGTGGCTTCTCTTACTTCAGGTACTGTTTTTTAGCGAAAAAAAAAAAAAGGCTCCAACTCACAAGAAATATACAAAAAAATGCGTAACTTAGATGATGCAAACATTCTGTTCAGAGGAAATTCGTTTTTCACTAAGGTTGTCGATTGTTATATGAAAATGAATGGGGGCATTTTTTTGGAAAAAGCACTAAAACACGATATCGAAAGAATTTGTATAAAAAGTCTTATTCTGGAGACAGATTCTTGGTCGTCTAGCCCGTTTGAAGAATCAAGAGAAAATAACAGTAAATTAGAACTACTTAGAGATGTTGACAAACTTTGGAATAATATTCAAAATGCCAAAGGGGACTTTCCAAAGTAAGTTTGGATTTAAAGCGAAAAGCTAAATCAAAGCTGTAGTTCATTCCGTGAAATGTTTGAGCATTTAAAATCAGCTGTAGTCAGAAAATTCAGCTCAGATAGAAAAGTCTTTGAGAGACAACATGAAGTTGCAAAATACACATGTGTTAGGTATAGTCGCTATAAGAATCTTGGAATCTTCTTGTTAAACTTATTTGTACTGTTTTGTATTTTAGTGGTTTTGTGTTTCTCAGATGGATTTGTCCTGCTATCATTTCTCCTAAACAATTTGGCTTGGTGCAGGATTACCCCGACATAAATACCAGTCGAATACTGACTCTATTGGCGAAGTGTTTGATGGCACTCGTTAATCACAGTGCATTGGATCATAACAACAAAGACTCATGGTCAAATCAATCAAAAGATTTTATCAAGGTAAATTGTTGAATACACGTGGGATACTAAGTCAGACATGTGCTTATAGAGCAATACAGATAATTTTATAGAATTTATGGATTACATTTCTGTAAGTCAGCATCATTTTATTTTCTGAAACCCTATTTATTTATTTTAAGGTTACTCAAGAAAACAAATTGACAGCCAAAAAAGCAAGACAGGAATGTACCTCTACAACTCACTTTATTGATCTGTCTTAT
Organism: Sporodiniella umbellata; assembly: GCA_025677835.1. Classification (NCBI taxonomy): domain Eukaryota; kingdom Fungi; phylum Mucoromycota; class Mucoromycetes; order Mucorales; family Rhizopodaceae; genus Sporodiniella; species Sporodiniella umbellata. Next base: position 83,128 of record JAIXMR010000084.1, on the reverse strand, counting down.
GAACTAGCCCAGTTTACACAAAGATGCCTTGAAAAACATCATATTGAAAATGTTATTACTCGTATATGTCACTCTATTGATCAAAATGCAAAGAGCAAAAGTAACGAATAAATAACTAAAGAGAATAAAGCGAAAGCTTTTTTATTTTTATTACTTTCAAGTTTAATAAGCGTGTGTGTGGTAATTTCGGTCATCTGCATGAGTAAGGCCTGGCATAGGGCCAGAGACTGCAATACCATAGCTCTGTTGACTCGATCTTGAGCCTGATCTAGAAAGCGACCTGGACATACTGGTTGCTGCACGTTTTAAAGTACCCATCACGCCTCCAGATCCAGAAGAGCTAGAAGAATCACTACGCTTGGGTAACTTAGCTACTGCACCTGCCACAACAGCCATAAAAGACTGTGTACGATAACGGGTGTTGACTTCGTCAGGGACTTCTTCCGTCTCTTGGTCTTGACGGCGGCGATAAATAAACATACCTGCCAAACCTGCAGCAGCAACACAACCAACAACAGCACCTACGGATATGCCAATGATTTTGTTTTGATGTGTAGCTTCTACAGTTTCTCCATCACTGTTTTTTTGGGCAGTTATCTGAGTATTGGGAAGACCAGTAGGGACAGGAGCTGCAGGATTGATAGTTGTACCCATTGCAGTAAGGGCACCATCTTTAGATGAATTATCGTCGTCGTTACCAAAAGCCTCTATTTGGTCATTGTTATCGTCGTCGTTGTTGTCTCTATTACCACTGCCGTTATCATCTTTATTTTTGTCATTATTCATGTCGTTATCATTGTTGTTGTTGGGATCGTTAGGCGCAACGGTGGCAGTATGTCGTGATTCGGAAGCACTGACTGTGGCGGTAGAAAGCCCTTTTGTGTTCTGTGTTGGGATATAAGCTTGGGTATTTGTGGATACACTGCTCTGGCTCGTTGATCCTGTAGTAGTGGGTACAATAGAACTAGCAAAAGTTTGTAAGGCAGGCTCAAATCCTTCAAGCGAAATTGTAATTGAGCCAGGTGTAACATGAGTGGAGGTAACACTTGAGGTCGTCAAAGACGTGGTTTCACCAGTTTTATGAGAATTAATTATAGTGTGAGTGCTCTTGGTGTGATGTATTCCTTTGGTGTGGTGAACCGTTGTACTATGTTTATTGTGTCGAGTTGCTGTCTTTTTGTGTTTTTTGCTAGTAGTATGGTGAACTTTTGAACCTTTTTTGGATTTTTTAGATTGATGCGTTCCTGTACTACCTCGATGCCGACTAGTAGGCTTTGTCGTTTTGGTGTAATGATGGTGAACAGTCGTATGTTTTTTCTCGCTGTGATGGCCCTTTCCATGATGATGTATTACACTGTGGTGATGTTTTTTGGTGTGGTGCTTTGTTTTGCTTTTTTGGTATCTAGTGGAGGTCGTGTGATGATTTTTTCGGCAAACATAGACAATTTTGGTACGTCCACTTATAGTCTTCCAGTGATGTCGATCAGTTCTTTTAGCTCGGTAACAATTTGCAACTGTCTTTATGTGTAGTTTGTCATTAGTTGCTCTTTCAGCAATAGATGCATTAGCTGCACAAAAAATTAAAACACTGGTTCATTTCTTTTGTTTTATTTGACTATTGAAATATACCTATGGTTACAAAGAAAACGACAAAGGCCAAATAAAGTAACTGCCACTTTGACCTTTTCATTAACCAAAAAAAAAAGGACAGGAATTGAAAATGAGAGTAAAGGGAAGTAAAAAAAAAAGGTGAAAAGGACAGGTGGGGAGACGGAAAAAGGAAAAAACAGAAGAGAAAAGAAAAAGGGAAAACAAAAGAGTCAATTGATAGCAAGATAAAGAGGGTAAAGGAGCACGGGTGAAATAAACATATTAAAATGAGCTCGAAACAGTGTTACACATACTCTATTCTTGGTGGTTTTTTTTTATATTCATAATTTATAAATGCAACTCTAAGCTATCAATGTTTTCTTTGTATCAATTACCGAGTTTAAATAAAGCATAAGCCTTTCTATCTTTGCTTTTTATTTCTTCTCTAAACACTTGAATTATTAAAGCTGCATAAACTATATACAGTAGGCAATTGGTCTGTTTCATACTTTTTGAGTTACAAGAACGAAAGAGTGGTAGTGTCTACTGTGTGCGTTTTTTTTTTGTCCAAAATAAAACAAAAACACTTCTCACTTTGACGGCGGTGTCAGTTTCTTAATTTGTTCTTGTATATCTTTTTCTTGATCTAACAGTTGCTACGGATGTCTTTCCATAACACTGTATTCTTATTATACTGTTTTTTCAACCCATCTCCTTTTGCTTTAGAATTGTTTTGATTGTGCTTTCTTTGGCACCCCACATATAATTTCTTTTTACAGTGCTCTTTTAAAATATAGGGGAATTACAAAAAAAAAAAAAAAGAAAAAGAAAAAAATGGTTTATTATTGTATAAATTAAAACTGATTGTGATAAGGCTATTCATATTGAGCCCAATTAAAACAGTAAGTACTACTTGTAGAACTTTTTGTACTCGAAGGGCCCAATTGCAGTATTATGTAGCTCAGTAACAATAGAGCCAACACAAATCCGTCGAGCTTAGATATCTACATCTATCAAACTCTGTTACTCTAGTTATGTATACTGAGATATTCATAAATAGACTTGAGGAATACGCTCGTGGGTAAGATGGAAGTAGCACTACAGGCTTAAGTTGTTTATAGTCATAAAACACGTTGATATTAGGTTACACTAGCGATTAAATTAAGCAGCAGTTTATAGCCGAACTTATTGTCTTTACAAAAATAGATTCTTTATTAATGCAAAACAGCCTTATTTTTTTAATGAAAAGGCTATGAAATACCTTTTGTGTAGAGACTTTAAAATATAGAGTCTTTGGAGTGACTAGTGCATATTGCTTAAAGTACTTTGATTTAGAAGTTTGCTAAATCTTTAAAGCACAGATGGAAAATTCCTCTATTAGAATACTATTTTTTAAAGCGCAAAAATTTGCTCGTCTCACTCTAAAGCTCCCCAAATCGCTTTTGGGTCGCTTTATCCTAAATTTAAAAGCAATATACTTAAGTCAACTAAAGTATATTTGAAGCGCACCAAGCTCTGTTAAAAAAACTTCAAACTCTCAAAGTTTTAAACCAATGAAAAGCTGATATCTAAACATGTAGCTCGCAAAGTACCGTCAAGCCAGATATTCCCAAAATGACATTATGGTAATCTGAAGGCACTTGTTAATGGAACCAGACACATTTGACAAAATTTTGCTGGGTAAATATCCAAAAAAAAAAAAAAAAAAAAAAAGGCACTAAAATATACATGTACCAATGATGTGAAGGCCTTTAGAACCTAAAATGAAGCTATTGCTATTTATTCAAGCTTATTTATAGACTTTATGAAATACGACTAAACAAATGATCGACACTTAATTGATAGAACTATTTAAAAGATATAGAGCTATATTGATAAAACCAAGTGTTTTTAGTCAACGATTTTATTGTATATAAACCTGGGCTTTTTTTTTATTGTTGGCTACCTACCTAAAAATCATATAAGAGCCTTTCTTCCTTTATCAAAAAAGTTTGAAAACTTTATTTTTGCTGCGTATAAAGATCGCCAATTAAGCTTGGAGTTTAACAAACGCGCTCAAGTTTTTTTTTTTTGTGACTTATCACACATCTACACTTTTTTCATACATTCAAACTTCTATTTTTTTTTTTTTTTGCAACTCATTCAAATGCTTTCAAAAGACGATGTTCTCAGCTCATTAAAAACACGTATTCCTGAAATATTTATGGAAGCTCAAAAGCCCAATGCTGTTTTACGGAAATACTCAATCAACCTATCTGAGATTCAGCTTCCATGTTGCTTGAAAACGCCTGTCAAAAAGGGCCAACCTCAAGACATTGATTACGAAGGCGAAACAATATTTACAACTGAAATCTTTCGAAACATAAACAAAGTACTTTCAATCAAAAAAAAAGAACCTCATGCAGATCGCATAGTTCGATTTATTGCTAGTTTTTTACAGTACATGCACGAATATGGTAATCTATACATTTTCATAATAACAGTAATAATAAAGACATCTCATACTCTTTCTTTTTTTCTCCTCACACACGCTTTTTCTGCTTTGTTTTCACTTTCGAATCCTTTTTTTTTTATTCTGAACTCTCACATAGACAATAGTTTAAGAGAAACAAAACCAGCAGAGAGTACAAACGAAAAAGCAGATAGCGGTTCAGAAGAAGAGGATCGTCAAATAGGAGAACCTACTATTTTTATCGAAGAAGAAATTGTAGAAGAACAAGAAGAGGAATTTGAAACAGTGTGTTCACGATTTGTTGAAAAACTGCTGAGACATTTGCTTGTTGGGTTTAATGCAAAACGTACGAATGTAAGAGTGAGGTGTTGTCAAATCGTTGCCCTAAGTATTAGTTCTATGGGCGAAATAGAGTGAGTTTGATTAAACGATTTAGTGCTCTGTTTGTTGACTTTATTAATAGTGAAGATCTATACCAAGATTTAAAAATAGCTTTATTTGAAAGAATCAAAGACAAAGACGCTTCCGTGAGAGTACAGGCAGCTACAGCCCTGTGTCGTCTTCAAAGTGCAGATAACGACATAGATCCTACAGATGGAAAGACGATACTCCAGAAACTCATGTGGGTTTTACAAAACGATGCTAGCGCGTAATATATAGCAAACATGCTCAACATATATATGCATATACATATCTAAAGTTTGCTTTGTTATAGAGAACTACGCCGGGTTATTTTGTTCAACATTGATCCTAGTCAAGAAACATTACCTTACATTATAGAAAGGGCCAGAGATGTAGATGCTATTAATAGAAGAGTTGTCTACTTGAAACCTTTGACGGATATACAGGATTTTAGACTTTTGAGTTTTGAACAAAGAACCAACGTTTTGAGGTGGGGCCTGAACGATCGCGATCCGTTAGTAAGGAAGGCTGTTGCCAAAATGCTGTCAACAAAATGGATTCAACAGGCCAGTAACAACCTAATTGAATTTTTGGAACGATTGGAAATCTTGAGTCCAGGCGTGGCGGATGTTGCAGAAACTGTACTGAATGCTTTTTTTGCAGAGAGAATGGATATTATTAGCGAAATTACTTTTGACGGTAAACAGACTTTTCAAAAAAAAAAAAAAAAAAAAAAAAAAAAAACTGTTTTAACTTTTATTTATGTGTGCGCCCCTGTTTCTATCGATTTTATTTTGTTGGTTCAAATAAAAATAGGTGAATTTTGGAAACACCTTACACCTGAAAGTATCTTTTTGGCCAAGGTATTTATCAAGTTTTTACAGACCAGCAATCATCTTGATGAGCGTTTAGAAGAAGTACTTCCGGAAGTAACAGAACATGCGATCAACTTAGAGCACTATTGGGAAATGCATCAATCAGCCAGCGATGAAGATAAAGTGGAATACGAGTTTATTATATCCCAGTTTTTAGATACTTGTATGTGCCTCGATTATGCCGATGAAGTAGGGCGACGAAAGATGTTTGAGCTCTTGAGGAGCATCTTGAAGTCTTTTGATATTCTCGAAGACCACCTGACAAAGATCATTAGTCTTTTCCGGATCATCTCTTCGGATGAACGCGATTTCACTCGGACAATGATTGAAATTATATCAGATATCCAAGAGCAACTTAACCCATTTGAATTGCTCGAAGAATCTTCAACAAAGAAAGTAAGATTGGATGATGATGCTTCCTCAGAAAAGAGTAATACAGTTGCTGAACCTGTGGACAACGACATTCGAATCAAATGTTTGTCCATCTGCCGAAGCATGTTAGAGAACAGTCAAGAAGTACAAAAAGAAAAAAAAGAGAAATGATGATAATAACGTTTTTTTTCATAGTCTTTCACAAAGAATTCTAACTTGTATGGTCTTTTGAACGATCTGATTGTCCCAGCAGTTCAAAACTCGGATACAGTTTTAAGAGAGATTGGCTTACACTGTTTAGGGTTATGTTGTACATTAGACAAAGAACTTGCACAACATAACACAGCTTTGTTTATGCACTGTATCAAATGTGGACATGATGACTTAAAGATAAGAGCGCTCATGGTAAAAGGCAACTTCCTAAAAAAAGTTGTAAACACTCTAACCTCATACACTGTGTTATAAGATCCTATTCGACTTATTGATGACTTATGGTTTACAAACGGTTACATCTCATTTAGAAAGTGTAAGAGAAAAAAAAGGAAAAGGTTACATCTCGTTGGCTGATGTATGTTTAAAAAATAGCCTGATGAAATGAAGGAAGTTTTGGAATACTGTTTGGACGACAATAACGATGAGGTGCAAGCCATTGCTGCTGAAGGTGTATCTAAACTCATGCTCACTCAAAGATTGAACGATGAAAGCGTATGTATTTTTTTTTTTTGTATTGAAAGACAAGGACTAAATATCTTCCCAGCTTCTTCGTCTCTTGGTTTTATTGTATTTCCTACCTGTGACGGAAGATATGAACTTAAAGGTCCAACAATGTCTTTCCTACTTTTTCCCGGCCTATAGTTTCTCATCTCTGGAAAATCAAAAGAACATGACGGCAGTGGCTATTTCTGTGCTAAATGAAGTATGTACCATGCATTCCGATCTCAAGCCATACGAGAAAATGAGCACACCTCTTCAAATATCCGATATGCTTGCTGACTGGACTGATCCTCGTAAACTAGCACGGTGAGTAGAGGGAAATATGCAGTTGAAGTATAAGTTTGTTTTAGAATTCATTTTTTTTATTATTTAGATTACATATTGAAAACTTGTACGATGAAACGGACATGAGTGCCCCCGGCTCGCTAGCAGTACAGGCACTACAAGCTGCTTTAGAGTCAGAGGGATATAAAAGGAAAACATTGCTTCACTTTGTATTGAAGCTTTACTTGGATAAAGTCAAGAAACCACAACTCTTGGAAATCAAAGACTTAATTAATCGTATAAACACTGTAAGCGAAAAAGACCTCTAAATTGAGAACTAATTATTTATGTATGACAGGAACAACCTATTAAGGAAACCATGACACGTAACGCTTACTCTATACTACTGGCGAAGGTTGAAGAAAATTTATCGATAGAATAAATCAATGTATGTGCTCTTTAATAAAACCAGACTTCGGCTTTAAAGAGAGAGAAAAACTGTAAAACTTGCCTTGCGAACTAGAAAGAAATGTCGAACCCACTGTTACAAAGACCCAATTGAACGTGAGATTAAAATTCATAATTATTTTTTATTAAACACACATACACATATACGTATCTATACCAGAAAAGCGTTTGTAATAACAATTAGCTATCTCAGTCTCCCTTTTTTTTTTAAAAAAAAAAGGGTAATCAAGATATTGCCCTACGTAAATAGAACTATGATCTACTTTTGCGATCGTTTGGTTTTATTTCTTCATTTTCTTATAAAAAGGGAGCCATGGGGCGTTACACTACAAATAATACTGGACTTTATTTGATGCTTTGAAGTCATTCAAACTGTCTTTTTCTTAACTCGCAATGACTTGAGCGTACTAAAGAAGCACAATAGGAAAAAGCACGACGATTACTGCACTGTGTGCAACTAAAGTATTTTTTACCTATCTGTTAAAGTACGACATGAAATGCACCGATGACTTGAAAAAGGTTCCTGTAGTACTTGAGTTGTGTACAAAATCATCTGCCATCTTTTTTCATATGCATTAAAAAAGGCCCCCCTTCTCTTTGCACCCCAAAAATATTTTTTTAACATGGACTTTAATTGTTCGAGAGTATGTATCTCTATGCATTTATAAAGTCGTTAAACAGAACTGCACAATAAAGTGTAAAGCAAAACAAAGTTTAGACAAAAATAAAGTGATGTGGCCCACGGTGCTCAGTTTTGTTCAATTTCTGAAATATCGCCTTTTTTTTTTTTTTGCCCCATGAACAAACACGGTACTAGTCAGTGATACCAAACGAATATATTATTTGACAAAAAGAAGAGCACCTCGGACAATTTGAATCCGATTGTCAGGTGTCTTGTTTTTTTTTTTTCTCATATATTTATGCGAGGGGATACAATAAGCTCAAGGAGAGCCTATCTCGGCTACAGTCCTTTTACTAGTCTCTCAGCATGTGAATTTCTTTTTTAGTACAAGAAAAGCGACAGAACAAAAAAAAGACAACGTCTTTAGACTCGATAAACATAACACAGAAAGACCCTTTCTTTCTCTTGTTTTGGTGTAGAGGCTGATCTATTTTTCGAACGTTTTATTGACAACACATTTCGTGTCTAGTCTAAGGTAATCCTTACATTTTACTATGCGCTTTTTTTTTTTGTTTTGGTTTGTTTCTTGTTTTATAAGATATATTTACTTTATATGCAGCACTTGTTCCTTCTAATTGATGTTTCAAAATAGAAATAAAAACCAACCTATGTCTAATTTATACACGCTTACAATTTATCTTGAGAATAAAATAAAGCTTTTCTCTATTTTTTAACACATGTATTTATAAGCAAAACGCAATATCCTTTGGTTTGGGTACTTTTTGTTTGTAGTCATTTATATCCACAGACAATTCATCCAGAGGGTTTTTTTTTGTAAACACAATCTACAAGCGATTCGATTGCGACCAAGGTTGAAGTATGAAAAACTGAAAAAAAAAAAAATATAAAAGAATACTGCTACAATCCCTATTGTGTCTAGTCTGCTTTTTTCAAATGCAACATTAATACTGAAAAAAAAAACTGTATAAGATTACAGCAGTGGCTAGAAAAAGATGCAAAGTCAGTAATGAATGAATAAACAATCTATAAAGACAGAGGAAATTAGCTAATGAGACCTTTCTTTGGATAAACCTAATAGCTCTGTGCCTGTAAGAAGGAAAAGCTGATTTATGTAAGTTTGTTCTAGTAAACAGCAATCGCAAAAAAGAGCAAAGTACTGTTAGCGTCAAAACTACTCACCTTGTTATAGATATACAATTGAATCTTCAAGATTTTTGGAAAGTTATTGAGCACTTGCATATATTATCAATGGATTTAGAGACAACTTTGATAAAGTCGCCGTATAAACCGCCTTGAAGCAAAGGGTATCTTATTTGGATCAAATTAAAATCTTTTGCCGAATTATCTTGAAGCAAGTGACCAAATATAAACTTTTGGCTTGGAAAATGTTTGGCTTGAGTTTGAATAAATATGAGCTTTTTTATAGTCTAACTTGGTCCTCAAAAGAATGTCCAATGGATGATGAAAGCACTGTATAACGTGCTTCTTGGCCAGTGCGTCACATTTTTTTTTATGCGTGTTATTTTGTGTAACTTGTACACAACTTACTATTTTGAAAAATAGGGTCAGAAGAGAATTAGCTGTGGAACCAGTAGAAAAAACAAGTCTTTGCACACACGCAAAAAGTATAAAAGCCTGGGTCACTTAATAGGACCTTTTCTTTTCTTTCTTTTTATAAAAAGAATGGCCTTAAACTATACAACAAATGTTGCTTCGACAAATATTCATCAACTGTTGACTCATAAAAAGGTGCAAGCCAGATTCAGTTATAGAACATGTCCTATCTGCGAAAAAAAGTTACTCGTCAGAATTAATGGTTCTTTTGTTTACAAGTGGATTAGCCAACACTTTTCTACTTATCATCATGAATGGATGCATGTAGTAGTAAACCTACATGAGACATAGTCTCAACACCCTCTTCTTTCATTCTTTCCTTCATTTTTCTACATGTAAATATCTAAAAAAAAAAAAAAGCAAAAAAAAAAAAAAAACAAAAAATACCCTCAAAAAACGCATCCTTCAAAACACCCCAAAAAAAAAAAAGCTGGATTATCAAAGGAAAACAAACAAATCTCTCTGTACCCATACGCTTGTTTAAATCTCCCTTTTACTTTTTTTTCTTTAAAACAGAATCATACTTTAGTTATTTTTAATAAATCTCATTGTAATATAAGAGCAAACGCCATAAAAAAAGCCTAAACCTTTCCTTCTATTTTTTGAAGTATTCTTTCTTCGGTTTATTCTTAAAAGTAGTGATTAATGATGGCATTCAGAAGGCTTGTAATTTTTTTTTATTTTGGTAAAAATTGTTTCTGGATAGAATCAACATGGCCAGGTATAATTCTCATGTAAATTTCCTGTTATATACATTGGCCTCTTTTAAATATATGCTAAAAAAAAATCAAAATAAGGCAAGCAGCCAACGGTTCTTGAATTTCACTTGAGGCTTTTATCCTTTTAAGTTTTTCATATAAAACTAAAGATCTTGCTCACGATAAATACAGGATGTCTATTTGAGATACTTATATCATCATTACTGTATATATATATATATATATTTAAATGTATTTTTAAATGAGCGGATGAACACAAAGAACTAAAGGCAGATATAAAAAACGTATTACATATTATGTTTTCTCAATAAACGCTTTGTAATTTCTCATACAGATATACAGCTCGTATCTATATCATTTGTATTCATATTCTCATATATTGATACTATGCAAATCTCAACATCAGTGACAGTAGACCTTGTTTCAATAAAAATAAAAGTATCAATTAGTTTATTTTACTAAGCCTTATATGACATTTCGTGAGAGAGAAAAAGGAGGGTGCGGTATTTACTCTAAAAATACCCTCCCTCCCTTTGAGAAGTATATATATATATATATATATACAGTGATTTGTGTTTGAAAATAGAATTTGTAGTCTTGTTCAAAAAAATTTCTCTTGCTCAAGAGAGAAAATGTACAAGCAGTAGAATTATCATCAAAGCAAAACACGCCTTCTTTTTTTAGAGAAGATTTTGACACAGGGAATGAATGTTTCAAAAGAGTCAGTAATGCATATTTTTCCTGAAAGCTTTTCCAAATCTATGAGTTAAGAACAACAATTAAGAACTTAAGAGGCAATATCATAATCAGATCGAACTAAAGGTTAAAGATAGCACTACGTGTTACTTCCCAACTTTGTAACATAAAGGCCTGTTTAAATATACTATTATTACTTTTGAGCAAAGAAAACTTTCAATACTTCTTCTTGGTTCTCAAAGCAAACAAGCTTTGACACTAACATGCTTAACCACGAAAGGGTAAAAGTGCAACTAATTCTAGAAGAAAAATAAGGAAATAGCCCAAAATAAATTTCAAAGAGCCTCTCCTGACATCATAATGTTAATACCAACACATAGCAAAGGGAAGTTGGGAGATCAAAGAAAACAAGTTAATAAAAAAGTTATAAAATATAAAAAAAAAAAAGATGGACATTAATATATATAAATAGATATCTATTGGTGTAAGTATCACACTAAACAAAAGCAATCTCGATGAGCAACTTATTAGTGAACATTACAATCAAGTAAGCCAGCTCGTGGAACGTGCCTTAGCTGCGTCGCGTATTAGGGATTCCACCGAGCCCACAGAGATTGCTCACAACCGAACTATCCGTACACCTTGCTTTTGCGCTACAGTATAAAGATATCGGTTACCAAGATAAGAAAATAAATCGACTAATCCCGGCCCGATCATGTTTGTTTGCAATGAAGAGAGTATTTGTAAGAAAGAAAAGGAAAAAAAAAGCAGTTTAGTGAACCGAAATGGCATACCCATAAATGTTTAAACGATGACACTTTATTTCATTAGCCAATAGTATCTGATGATTTTGCCAAACATGGTCTTTGATTTAAAGGAAACAGTATTAATCCGTTTAAAAGTAGTAAGAGACACGTCTATCCATAAGCAGTATCATTTACAAAAATAGAAATATAATTAAAACTGTCGGAATTAAGGTAAATCACCCAATAATGTCGATAGGGTGTATACAGCTTTTTGCGTACTAAAAAAACTCACTACTAGGCCTTGGCAGTACCAAGGACCAAATGCAGTTTGTACAAAACTTTACCAAAAAAAAAAAAAAAGCCTTGTATCCGGCATTATACTTATAAACTTCATGGTATGTATAAAATGCTATTTATTATAAAGCGTTCAAATTTTATAACTTTTTGAAAGCGGTCTATGTTTTTAGAAGGAGTAATACTGGGTACCGAGTTTGTATCGTATTCAATATGGAGTACACAAATATAAAATCAAGCCACAAACATACCGAAAGGCTTTCTATATATATATGTAAAACTCATAAACAGAGAATGTATGTTTTCATGTACTTATGGTTGTGCCTCTTGTATTTCAAAACCTGAGAACTAGCGCATACCAGAGAAAGTCAATGTCTCTAGTAAGCTAATTTTAGTATAACAAAGCATCAAGACTTTGGTTCCCTTTTTGAGAAGAAATTGATTGAAGATAGCGTTGAGGGTGACTAAAGTTTTCCTTGTTGTTTTTCGCTTTAAACGTTTGTGACAACTAAGCCAATTCTTAATTTAATCTATTGGTTTTCGGCCAAGAGTTAGAATATGGATGTAAGTAAGTCGGAAGTTTAGTCATATCCTAAAATAAGCCTAACTGAATTTTCTTTTTTTTTTATTTTTTTACAAAAACAAAACATCTAAACCAGATACTGGTTCATTATGGCTTAAGCCTTAAACTATTGCCTAGATTTGAGACAAAAAAGTTTATAAGCACAAAAAAAAAAGTATTATAGACCAACCCAACATTCTTGTTTATAAATAGCAAGAAAATTCCATAAACAAAGCAACACATAGGACAAAAAGAAAGCTTTTTTTTTTATTATTGTAAACAAAAAAGATATAAATTAAAATTCTATCGAAGACATTTTTGTATAATTTGCCTTAATGAACATGAGGAAGGCTGTGGTCGCGGTTGTGGTCGCGTACAGGCTCATGCACAGGGTTGTACACGGGAGGTGCAGGGGCTGCTCCAGGGAACTCTTGATCAATCCAGACAGTCTTAGTGATAGTAATGGTGTGTGAAGTATCCAGATCATAGTAAGGGAGCTCAGGGTGTTCATGGCCATCTTCATAATGGTTTTCATGGTATCCTTGATCCCAATCGTCATGATGTTCACTGTCTTCGTGTCCATCATCATGGTCCCAGTGGCCATCATGGTCATCGTGGTCATCGTGGTCATCGTGGTCATCGTGGTCATCGTGGTGGTCGTGGTGGTGGTCGTCATGATCATCGTGATGATCGTCGTCCCAATGATCTTCATCATCGTGTTCGTTATCAGCTTTATGGAAAGCAACACTGTCTTGATCTAATACACGAATAGCAGCCATACCAGCTTCATAAGGCCCAGTTGCCTTGATGGTAATCTTGTGTTCACCCTTTTCTAAAGTGAACTCACCTCGGCTGAAACGTTCATCTTCAAGAGCTTCTTCGGGAGTGGCAGCGAACGCTTTATCATCGGCTTGGGCTTCAACTTTACTGGTGAATCCTAATGATTGACCGTTATCAAAAACTTCGAAAGAATCACCGCGGTTCTTGTAATCCGTGATTTGGATACGGGTAGCCTCTTCCAAAACAAGATCATAGCTTTCTTCAACTGCACCGTTTTCGTTAGTCCAACGGAAAGTCACGAATGCATCGCTCAGTTGATTGGTATCCTTGGCAGCGTCAAGATCAATATTGGTAGAGGCAAACACAGTTGCTGTAAGAAATGCAATAGCAGCGGAAATAGTAAATATAGAACGCATCTTATTTTTTTTTCTTTTTGTATGTATAAATATCTGTGTGTGTGTGTGTGCTTGGTTCTGATTTGAAAGAAAGAAAAAAGAAGGGGCGGTACAAAGGAAAAAAGAAATAAAAAAAAAGTTGGTTTGAAGACTTTATAAGTAGATTTTTATGCCTCATATCTTGTGTTGGTTGTTTATCCAAGTGAATTCGCCTTTTGCTTTCTTGAGTTCTTATTAAAATACATACATTCCTTTAACAGTCATTTTCAGTTCGTACAACTCCTCAAAGCTTAATTGTGCGTATATATGACTTCCAATGAACAAATTAAAAATTGAAGATTGAAAAATAAAGCTTTTATACTGTCGTTTTTTTTTTTTTTTTTGAACCGCAACTGTAACAGTCTGCTACTGTGATCATAAAAACACTATAAAGTAGAGGTTTACTCTATGTACTTGTTTAATGATAGAAAATAAGGGCAAGGTACAATTGTTTATTGGGGAAAATTCCAGAGAATTTGGCTGCATGTAGCATTTCACAGTGATTGAAATCGGAATGGCACTATCATTGAATCCTTTTTTTTTTTTTTAATTTGTATATAAACATATAAATCATATACAAGAGTTTTCTTGGGTATCTTGGAATATAATCCTAAAATAGCCATGGCAAGTATTTTGTTTTAAAAAAGCTGGGAGCACAGAAGCGACAACAAAGAGATAGCCCAAAAACAACCCTTGAATGAGTAGAGTACTCCCTTTTCCATAGTGCATCTCCCAATACAGACAAGTTCAAAATTTAGATAGAGATAGCAGTAAAAAGAGAGAGAAAAAAAGAGTTGCTCTTTTATTGACTCTGGGCCATACTGAAATAATACGCGCTATAGAAAAACCAATGAGCTTCTTTATGGTTACAAAAAGTTAAAGATCCAACTATCTAGTGTGAATTGCCAGGATTAAAGACAGTGAGACAAACAGGCCCCACATTTTATATTTTGTTATTGTAGCGTACTAAGAAACATAGAGTACAATGTGTAATGTTCCAACTCTGAGGCTTTTATATCCATTATAAATTGCAGAAAGGTAACTCAGTTTGAAAGCAACGTACAATTAAGCAATGGAATTTTTTTTTTATTTGACAGTGGAGAAAGAACACATGTCATGTATTTACTACAAACAAAAGAGATGTTATCATCTTTATATCGTTCTTTGCTATTATGAATAAACTTTACCTGCTTCATAGCATCTTTGTTTCCCTTGCGTTCGAGGATAGCAACACGGCTCTTGTCCAACTTCAAGCTAGTAACAACAACCTTGGAGGGGCTGATACCAATGGGAGCAGTGGCGCCGTTAACCTTTTCACGGGCAACACGGTCAATGTGAATGACCCACTTCTTACGGTAGACTTGGGTGATCTTTCCTTCACGTCCCTTGTAGGTACCACGGACAACCATGACGGTATCGTCCTTGCGGACAGGGATGGAGCGAGAAGTATACTTTTCACGAAGTTCCTTGGATAAAGGTGCGCTCATGATCTTGCGGCGAACATCAGAGGTGGCAGAGAAGTGAGACTTTCTGCTCTTTCTACGGGAGGAGCTGACATCTATATTTCAATAAAAAAAGTTGAAGTCAATATCATTTGCTGTTGCTGTATAAAAGTGTTTTGAAAATGGTTTCATTATTTCATGCTCTTTTTTCTATGCAAGGGAAGAAGACTAGTAATAAAGATTTTGTTGTATTGTTTCTTAATGACAAGACATTTGTCATTATAGGTTGCTTCCAGTTGTATGTCTTTTTTCTCTCCGATTCTTCCTCCCTTGCTTAACATGTCGAAATAAATCCATCCATCCATCAAACATAGTGCTTTTGTTCGTGTTTTGCTTTACCGGCAGAGAACTTCATCTTTCTTGTAGTGTAGAAGAGTGAATGCGAAAAAGAGGGAGAAAGGATCTTTCGGGTGGATTAACTTCTTTAGTTTTCGCGAGACTCCTTCAGGGTTCAGACACACACTACAACTAAAGCACCCCACAGAACATTGATAAAGTCCGGTCCGAACTTAAAACAACCTAATGGGATATATGCGTAATTTTAAATACAGACAAAGAGGACAATCACAATTGCAAAGCTGCACACAGTAATTTCTAGAGACCAAAAGGTCGGTACCGCTTTAGGAGCATTCTTATTTCACTGAAGCTGCCAAAATTTTACAGGCCTTTTCTTTTTTTTTTTAGGAATCGTAGTAGTTTTTTATGCCAAGAGTCCGGTTATTTCCAGCTTAGCTTTAGGACTATGAGCTGAGCTCTATTGAAAAACGGGTGCCTTGATAGAAAAACTCCAAACAAACTCTAGAGTTTGTCAAAAAAAAAAAAAAGGAAAAGAGGTTTGGCTGGTTTGAGGAGTGCTTTTAAAAAACTAGGTACTTGACAAAAAGAAACTATTTGGTATCCGGACTTCAAATTTGTATCACAGCTTAAGGACAAGAGCCTAGTTCTATGGAAGAATTGACTTGATTTTCGATGCGCCGCATTTGAACAAGAACCAAAGTGAGATCTTATATTAAACACAAAAAATAACCGTATATGCATAAATATACATTACGAAGGAGCAGACTTACCCCACAGAGAAAAGGGAATACAGTCAAGCTCGACGATGGAAACACAAAGTTATGGAGTTCTTTCTAGTTAATAACTTCAGATTTAGGTTTCAATTAAAAACGTGGCTAGTCAAGGCGTTCTTAGTGTTTGGGAAAGCTCAGGTCAACTGCATTAACTAACTCAAAGGACGAAACTAAAGATTTGTCCTTTTTTTAAAAAGATTGAGACTAATGAGAAAATGGTAGAAAATTCAAGCTATTTATGGTTTGTATTCTTTACAAAGAATAGCGCCAAACCAGCTGGCAAATTTAAAAGAAAAGTTCAAACAGGCTATGATTAAAACGCAGTGTGCTCTTTTGACTGATTTAGAGAAAAATAAAAACTGTTGTAGCATATTTCAGCTTCACGCCTTGACACGCTTTGTTGTAAACTCTATAACTGGGAGCAGAAAAAAAGGAGTACAACCATATAGACAGCCATTGTTGTATTTAGGAGTAAAAACATTATCAAAAGACTAAAGTTCGTAAAGCTTTGCTAAAGCATACATGTACAATAATAATAAAAAAAAGGGACTGCTGCTGAATTGGGAGGGCATTTATGGGGTGTTTTGGTTTAGTAATTTAGCCGAACAGCTGCGATTCATTGAGGATACCCAATATAAAGTTGTGCATATACATTGTATTCGCAATAAAAAGCCAAACCCCAATATATTGTGTAGGCTACTGTTTAAGCCAACTGTAGACTATCTACAGAGAGCGTTGCTCAAGCTGCTATCTTGAATATAAATTCTTGATATAATAATTGTAAAAGTAAAAGTAAGATAATTACTACAAGCGTTCAACTGCGTGGTTTTTTAATAAATTACTAGGAATTGAAAAAAAAAAAGTTTGACTGGTGTTAAAGGGATGAACACTTCACGATTACAAAATAAACTTTACCGATAGATTAAGAACTAATGTATTTTCGCGAGTAGCCTGGATTAGGCTGATTGCAATTGCGAGTGCTAATGTAGCAGATTAAATGCCTTGCATTAACAGAAAATAAAACAGAAATAATATATGACTTTAAAGGTTATCTACTTCAGAGAATAATGCCAGAAGCCTGCATCAATACCTATTTTGATAAAAAGAGAAGCACGTATTTTTCAAATAAACAGGGCTAAAGGAGTAGATAATGAAAAACAACAACAGTGAAGATTTTTAGGAGAATGAAGTAAAGCCTGGTTTTAAAAAAAAAATTGGCTATAATACAGAGCCCAACGGTAGCAACTAACACCGCATCTATATTTCTGACTACTATACTGAATTTTATAATAAATTAAGTAAAATCAAGTATTGCGGGTTACCAAGATTTTGATGGACACTTGATAATGGAAATAGATAAAAATTAAGAGCGCCACATACCTACTGACAGGGACAGCTATATATAACGGCTATGTTCTGTTTAGTGTCAAATTTCTCCTATAGCCACAGCAGTATAATCCACCTTTTTTTTTCACCGCCAAAAGTCTCGAAAATAACATTGTTTTTACGGATAGAGATAGAAGATTATTTTCAAAATATCTTTAATCCCTAGACAGATAGTTTATTGATACTCGCTGCCCTTAGTTATATATGAAGATGCTAAGTTTAGCGATGGCCACTTCCTCTTTATCTTAAATATAAGCTTTTTTATTCGAAAAAAAAAGCCGAACTACATAATTTTTTCCACTGTTTTTAAATGATTGATTTTACAAAGTGTTCTCTAAATCGTTGGCGTACCATTAAAACCGCCACATTCTGAGCGGTCTCCATTAGATAAGGCAACCACCATTTATGTATCGCTGCAAAAGTATATAAACAAAACGATAACCTATTTTTGCAAGCAGGTGTAACAAAAAAAGTGAATTATGTATGTCCAATAGAAACTTCCCCTTGAGCCAAATACATGAATAAAGAAGCAAAAAATATAAAAATGTAACACAATGGTAAGCTTCTGAAGAAGTGCAACAAAAGCATTCAGAAAGGAGATTACTAATGATAGAAATTCGCTTTCTTTATATAAATACATCTCGTGTTCGTCAATCATTTTAAAGTCGACTCTATCATGTTGTTCAGTAGCAAGGTGTCTTTTAAAGGAAAGCGCTTCTCTGTTTTTTTTTTTGCAAGACCAGATTATTACAAAAATTAATGCAGAGAATGAAAAAGCTTACTCAATTTTATAGTACTATTACTCAAGTTCTTCGCATTGAAAATCTATAGGATAGCGCAACCTTTTTTCTAAAAAAAAAAAAAAAAGAAGGAAAAAAAAGCCATCATATGATAGACTATGCCGTCAAACGTTGTTCTACAACAGAAAATCTTTTCAGAAACCATATTTCTTTGATTTCCGTATGGTTTAAAACAAGAGGTGATGGTGTTTCTAAAAATCAAGAAAAAAATTTTAATCAAATAAACTAATAGCGTTAAAGCGCAAGCCGAGGAGAAGAAAGCCGTGCCTACAGCTTTAAAGTAATAGTAGTTGTGTTGTTCCACAAAACCCAATCAAGCACAGCTGCTTTGGTTGACTGTGAATAGATACCCAATACCCGATTACCAGTAAAGCCCAAAGAGACCACACCAAAGCAAGCATGCAAATATTTTTTGAAACTCTAAATTGAACTTACTAGATTTTTAAGCTAAAAATAAAATGCTTTTCTGTATACTTGAGTGGCATCAAACTGCTCCGAAACTACATGAGGAGAATATTTAATTGTCTTAACGCATATATTATACAAAAAAAAAACTTAGAAGAGCAAGTATTGTGTAAAAACAAGTTGTTTACTAACTTAGAAAACAATATTTTTGAAATATGGATATATATAATGCATTTTTTAAAGTAAAGAATCTTATATAATTGTAGATATGTCAGAAGCTGTCTTCTCAACAAGAACGCTTTAAAAGCCAAACCCTATAGGGAAACTTATACCTAATTAAAACAAGGGATGAAATATATATCAAAGATGATACCCTTCTTATTATATGGAGATATTCGGGAGACTGGCATCTTATGTATCTCTTATTTTACAGAACTAAGTGAAATGAAATTGTGCTTGAAAAAAATAACAGACATTCTCTCCTGAAACTAAGTAAAGCAAGTTGCTTTATAGTTCAAACATAACTTAACAAGAATTCCCTATTGCTACTTTGGCTAAAGTACTTCAAAAAGGGAATTTAGGTTACCATGGTTCATCTTTCCATATATAGTTTATAGTTTAATGCTTCCCTTTATCTTCAAACAATCAAATTGAAATGGAAAAACAATTTTGAAGAGCCGCTTTACTGCTGCCTTTATCTTACTATTTCAAAACCAAACAAAAAAAACCTAGAGAGGAAAGTCAGTCTTTCAGTATGCCATACATTTCTATCGAGACATATAAAAGATACCAGGTCCTATTTTGTAACAAAAAAACCAAAGTCTGAACTAAAATTCAGAGCTACTTGGGTTATACTGTTCCAAAATTTAAGTAATAATGGCGATGTGAGGAAGAAAGAAGTCTCTTTGTTATAATGAGTAATGAAATGAATCATAGATTGACTGCAGTTTTAGATGAATGTATTGTATAGTAACTTCAGCCTCAATTATATACTTGTTAATCAAAGAAGTGGTTTATAAATATTTCCCATGACAGGCTTATACTAGAGAAGAGGATAGTGAAGTTTGTGTCCTGTAAAATTTAATACTTCAATTCTATTGGATGAAAGAATGTTCAGCATAAGAAGTGCAAAAAAGGGAGTCACGGACTTGAGAAAAAAAAAAAAAGCAAGGCCCCTTTTTAAAAATTGTTTTTTTTACTTAGCATGCATCGTCTTAGAAATAAAGGTCTCAGCTCTCGTATAAGCCCTAATTTCCAGTGGGTTAATCCCAAAGATAGAATAGTTCAATGGAACATTGTTACTGGAGACAAAGTAAAAAGATCGAAAGAAAAAAGAGCGATGGCTAATCTCGCTACTCCTTAGGTTGCAATTATTGCTGGAAAAGATAAAGACACTATTGGAGAAGTAAAGAGTGTCAATCGCGATACAAACACTCTTATTGTTGGAGGAAAGAAGCTGGTATTGAAGTCAAAATGTGCCTTAGTGTACTTCTAACACCAAATCTCTACTTATTAGGCCAAGAAGCACGTACCAAAGCAGCCTGCTTTGCCAGATGGTATTTACAGAAAAGAAATGCCTATTCATTACTCAAATGTGATGCTGCTTCACCCTGACACACAGTAAAATGCCAAAAAAATTCAAAAAAGCTTCCAATATAAGCATACTCACAATTATTTTTAGGTTGCCCACTCGCATTGATAGACGTAAAATCGAGACTACATTAAAAGATGGACGCGTTATTTCTCACTGGACAAGATTTGTAAAGGGTACAGACATCGAAATTCCAAAACCAGAAAGAAAGTATAACAACCAAAGCGGAGAGGAGCTTTTCACCACAGA
>JAIXMR010000084.1:0-57500 GCA_025677835.1 Sporodiniella umbellata | reverse complement strand
CCAGGTAAATAGGACCTTACTTTTTGAAAGCAGACAGGGCTTCTCAACAAAAAGAAAAAAATTCCACTTCTTAGACTTTAGTAAGAGATTCTGAATGGCCAGGAGGAAGATCAGCAGTAGACTTTTATTTTCGAAACGACAACGGAGAGACCTTCAAAGCAACCAAAACTTTTAGTCCATACTTCTTTGTTGGCTGCAAAGTAAGGACTATTCTATCAGCTCATTATATTAACCATAAAATCAGCCTGGCACAGAAGGCGAAGTAGAAGATTATTTGCATAGACGTTTTGAAGGGCAGATCGAAAAGTTTAAAAGAGTCAAAAAGGAAGATTTGAAACAGGCATGTTAATATACCTATTATAAAGATAAAAGCGATATTGATATCTTTTATTGAAAAAAAAAAAAAAAAAAAAAAAAAACAGGCAAACCATTTGGTCGGCCACACTCGTAGTTTTATTCAGCTTCTATTCAGGAACCAAAGAGATATGACCAGCGTTCGTCGAGAATTAGCGCCCATTATTCAAAAAAACAAAAGCAAGCGTGACGCTACAGAAACATACGCAAAAATCATCAAGTAACTCTTTTTCTTTTCCAACTACATAACAGTTATCGCTTACTTTTTGGAACACAAATTAGCAATCATACCATACATTTAACATCAAAATCAAACTCAAGAAACCCAGATGAAGCATTAGAAAATTTAATAGACATTCGAGAACACGATATTCCATTTCATATCCGTATGGCGATAGATCTTGGTAAATTAACATAAATGCAGCGTGTAGAATGCATACTTATTGGAATTTTAGATATCCGTGTCGGTCTTTGGTATACAGTCAAAGCACAAGACGACAACACAATTGATATCACCCTTCGCAAAGACTTGGTTCACCGTCCTGACCCTGTTGTATTTGCTTTCGACATTGAGACAACAAAACTCCCACTTAAATTTCCCGACGTAGCTATTGATCAAATTATGATGATTTCGTACATGATTGATGGATGGGTAAGAAAAAAAGAGAGACAAACATGAATGAATTACCTAAACACAAACTAGGGCTATCTAATTACCAATAGAGAGATTGTTAGTCAGGATATTGAAGACTTTGAATACACTCCTAAGCAAGAATATGAAGGGCCCTTCACAATTTTTAACGAAGAGAATGAGAAAGCACTTTTGCATCGATTTTTCGAGCACATTCAAAACGCAAAGCCCAGCATATTTGTAACCTATAACGGTGATTTTTTCGATTGGCCGTTTGTGGAAGGAAGAGCTACAGCGCATGGAATAGACATGTATCAGGAGATTGGCGTATACAAAGATGAAGAGGATGAATATAAATGCAAACATGCTTCACACATGGATGCCTTTCGTTGGGTGCAACGAGATTCTTACTTACCTACAGGTAGTCAAGGCCTAAAAGCAGTCACAACAGCCAAGTTAGGCTATAATCCGTTGGAGCTGGACCCTGAAGATATGACACGGTTTGCAAACGAACAACCACAGATATTAGCACATTATTCAGTCTCAGATGCCGTTGCAACATATTATCTGTATATGAAATACGTACATCCATTTATCTACTCTTTGTGTAACATTATTCCTATGGTTCCCGATGAAGTGCTTAGAAAAGGCACAGGTACACTTTGTGAACAATTATTAATGGTAATTTTTTTTTAAAAAAAAAAAATCTCCAAAAAAACTAGCACCAGTTAACCATCTTAAAGGTTGAAGCGTTCAAGGTGAATGTAATTATACCCAACAAGCATGTAGATGATGTATACTCGTTTTATGAAGGACATCTTTTGGAAAGCGAGACTTATGTAGGTGGCCACGTGGAGGCTTTAGAGGCAGGTGTATTTCGAAGTGATATTAGCACAGACTTTAAGCTGGATCCTAGTGCAGCCCAGGAGGTAACTTTCATTACTGTAATATACAGTGTTAGCTAAACATTTGAGTCTTATTAGTTAATAAACCAGCTGGACCATGCCTTGAAATTTACAATCGAAGTTGAAGAAGGGAAAAAGTTTGAGGATGTTACGAACTATGAGATAGTAAAACAGCAAATTGTAGAAAAACTATCAGCACTTCGCGACAATCCTATTCGTAATGAGCCACCTTTGATATATCATTTGGATGTAGCAGCAATGTACCCCAACATTATTTTAACAAATCGTCTCCAGCCAGATGCAATGATCGACGAAGATATGTGTGCTACTTGTGATTTTAATACACCTGACAAAACTTGTGATCGACGAATGAAATGGCTATGGCGTGGTGAATACTCTACTGCCGATTATCGCGAGTTCAAAACCGTAGAAAGCTTAGTAAACAACGAAATGTTTCAATCTGGAGCTAACAAAAAAAACGAAAAAGCTACAGTTCCAACCGAAAAACAAAAAGCAACTCTTTTAAGAGAACGTTTAAAAGACTATGCAAAAACTGCACATACAAGAGTTAAAGAGACAAAGGTGATGGAGCGCGAATCGATTATTTGTCAAAGAGAAAACCCCTTCTATATCGAAACAGTCCGTGCTTTCCGTGATCGCCGTTATGAATATAAAGGCCTTCACAAAACTTGGAAAGGAAAGCTAGACAACGCCGCCAAAGAAGGCTCTGTGAGCGCTGTTGAAGAAGCTAAAAACATGATTGTTCTATATGACTCGCTTCAGTTGGCTCACAAATGTATTCTAAATTCGTTCTATGGTTATGTGATGAGACCAGGTGCTCGTTGGCGTTCATTGGAAATGGCTGGTATTGTGTGTTTGACTGGTTCAAATATTATCCAAATGGCAAAAAAACTAGTTGAACGTCTTGGTCGTCCTTTAGAACTTGATACAGATGGTATTTGGTGTATTTTGCCAAAATCGTTTCCAGAAACATTTAGTTTTACTTTGAAAAACGGAAAAACTATACGTATTCACTACCCATGTACCATGTTGAATCATTTAGTTCATGATCAATACACAAACGATCAATACCAACGTCTTGAAGACCCAAGCTCTTTCAAATACTCTGTCAGCAGTGAGAACAGTATTTTTTTTGAAATTGACGGTCCTTATCGTGCTATGATTTTGCCTTCTTCAACAGAAGAGGATAAGCTCCTCAAGAAAAGATATGCTGTGTTTGATATGGATGGCTCACTTGCTGAATTGAAAGGATTTGAAATCAAGCGTCGTGGTGAACTCAAGCTGGTCAAAATCTTTCAAACTGAAATTTTCTCAATCTTTCTAAAAGGTACAACGCTCAAAGAGTGTTATGCTTCTGTAGCAGAGGTAGCCAATCGATGGCTAGATGTGCTTTTCAGTGAAGCTCGCTATATCAGTGACGAAGAACTTTTTGAATTGATTACAGAAAACAAGAGTATGTCTAAGCCGCTCACAGATTATGGCGATCAAAAATCAACTTCTGTAACCACTGCCAAACGCCTTTCCGAGTTTTTGGGAGAACAAATGGTAAAAGACAAAGGGTTGGCTTGTAGTTTTATTATTTCGTCGCGACCCTTTGGTCTTCCCGTATCTGAACGTGCAATCCCGGTTGCTATCTTTCAATCTGAAGACAGTGTGAAGAAGCATTACTTGCGCAAATGGCTTAACGACAATTCTTTAACTACCTTCGATATCCGTGACTTTTTGGATTGGAATTATTATATTGATCGATTTGGTTCAGTAATCCAAAAGATCATTACTATTCCTGCTGCCATGCAAGGTGTACTGAACCCTGTACCTAGAGTGAAACACCCTGTTTGGTTAGATAAGCGTATTAGAGAGCAAAGTTTATCAAACAAACAATCTCGTATTACCGATATGTTCAAGCGCGTAGACCGCGCAGATCATCTGGATGATATGGAAAACTTTGGTGCTCCAAAGGTTGTTTTACCTATTGTAGCGCGAGTTACGAAAAAGAGAAAGCTTCCAGAGGTCATGCCCGATATGTACGAGGACTACTTTGGCTGGCTTTCTTTCCAGAAAGAGAAATGGGCTCAGCAGCGATTAGACCGTATGCGTCACCGAGAAGAGCTAGGGGGAGCCGTTTTAAAAAAAGGGCCTCAGAGTAGTGTAGGCAACTTCTTCAGACGACAGACTGGGTCTCTTGTCACTAGTCTTTGGCAGGTTGTTCAGATAGTTGAAACTGGTATTCCAGGAGAGTACAAAATGTGGATTTTAGTTCAAGATCAATTGTTTAGTGTTCGACTGACAGTACCCCGTAAATTTTACTTGAACTGTAGCGAAGAAGATTGTAGCTTAATAAGCGATAACCATATCACATGCGAGTTTGTTAAATGTTCTCGTACTTTACCTAGATCCTATCCAAGTTTGAATTTGCTACAGGTTGTTATGTCTGAAAGCGACTTTTTGGAAGAAGAAGCCAAGACATCTAACCTATTCAACCATCCTTTGACAGACAGTGTTTTCGAAACGCAGGTGCCTCTACTCTCCCGTGCTATTTTGGAATTGGGCGCTGTATGTCAATTTGAGAAAACAATTGGAGCTGCCATGCGTCGTATTGACGATCAATTCAACACCTCCGAGTTAAAGAGTAGAGCAGACCAGATATCAAAATACATCAGCGATCCCAAGACATTTCATTACATCTACCTATTTCACAGCCATGTTGACAATCGTCATATCTATGGCCTGGTAGGCCCCGCCTTGCCCGCTTCTCAAATATTTGTGACCGGTTTGAGTCAAAACAATCAACAGGTACCCAACATCAGTCGCCTATACAAAGAGATGTTCGGAGCAAGAGAGGGTAACAACGAAAACGACATTGCACAAATACCTCCCACATTGAACTTTGAGACAAGCTATCATCCTAACGAACGCAGTGCGCTCAAGGCATTAAATAAGGCACTGTCAATTTATCAGGATGCGCGAAAAGGAAAAACGATGCTTGTGATTGACTCTCCCCAGTCATCTATTGATCTTATTCAACAAGCTCAGGTGATATCCGAATTTCCATTTATTCGACTCCCTGTGACAGGACAGAGTAAGAAGAAGGACCTACTCAACTGGATTGTACCTACCCTCAAACAGCATTTTAGATGCTATGTATCGCTGGGCGCAACGATTCAAGAAAGACTATCGCAGGCTCGATATGCTAATGTTCCTTTTTGTAATATACCCAAAGATCCACAGGTGTTTATGTGCGACATTCTGTTTGCTAGGACGTTGATAAAGAACGATATGGTGATCTGGTGGTCCGAAAGCCCCTGTCCTGATCTTGGCAGTATTGAAGAGGAGGATATTGAGGGATGCACTAACTCAGAACTTAATTATCCAGGAGCCTATGAAACTGTCTGCGCCGAATTTAATGTATCAAATCTGTGCTTGAACGCCTTGATGGCCTCTCCTATGATCAACGACCTAGAAGGATCCACCGGGCCTGTTTTTGGCTTGAGTACTAACGTGGCATGGGAAAAGACGAGTTTTGGTAGTGGGACAGTCTCGAGCAAGACTCTCAACGTGTTGCGTTCGACAGTACGTCTCTGGTTAGATCAGGGCCAAAGCGTAGGCGCTAGTTTGGTGGGCGCCTTCCAACGATGGATGACTACCCCCCATGCTACGATGTACGACCCACGACTTTATGAATTATTACACAACCTGATGAAAAAGGTGTTTATGCAGTTTATTTCCGAGTTGAAACGACTGGGTGCCAAAATTGTTTTTGCCAACTTCCACCGCATCTTGATCACGGCCAACAAAGACGCAGCTGACAGTGCACTTTCTTATTACAACTATCTAAGCAAGACGGTTGGCCATAAAAGTCTGTTTGAAAACATGAGTATTGAACCTACCTGTTACTGGGATGTACTACTCTGGATGGACGAATGGAACTATGCAGGTGTCTTAGTCGACGGCTATAACGGAGAGTCGCCTGAAATAACCCGGCAATGGAGCATCGAGAGTCATTTATCGGATGAGACAATGCGAAAGAAATTTGTGTTCTATACCTCCATGTACATTTACCACATGACACAGAACAAGCGTCTGTATCCGCGCGAGATTACTGTACAGGACATGGAAACAGATGAATTTGAACACGACGAGCGGTCGCAAAACTTGCAAAACTATGTCAACTATGAGCTGACACCAAAGATCACACGCTGGTTAAAGAAGATGGCGTCTGACCAGTTAGCTTTCCATATCAACAACGCTGTAGAATTTATCAAGCTCGTCTTTGGTGTTCTTCAGTTGGACCCGCGTGTTGATGAAGCTGCGACACCGTTAAAACGAGATCTATTGAATCAAATTGCAGGTCTAAGCGATTTTTCAGAGAAAGCACAGTTCAAGAATCCTATATCCTATTACAAACTTACAGACGTATGCTGCTCATACTGTAACTACGTAACAGACTTTGACTTTCGTCGAGACCCAGAGCTGAAGCCGGGTAATGATTGGCAATGTAAAAAGTGTCGTTCCTATTACGACCGATTTGCGATTGAATTAAACTTGATAGCCAAACTCTATACATGGATTCATGCGTTTCAACGACAAGATTTAGCCTGTGTACGCTGTCATCGGTTGCGTATGAGGCATTTCGAAAGCTACTGTGATAAATGCGGCGGTCCTTTCGGCTTTATTGAAAACAAACAAAGCACGATTGAAAGAATCGAAATTTTAAAAACGATTGCTATCGAGCATAACTTTATCTTGCTAGAACAAGCTTTGGATCGTTTCTTAAAAGGAATACATTAATTAAAAAGACAAGGATAGATTTTTACTGTTTCCTTTTGTCTCATTCAATAAAAAAAAAATATACGGAAGGTGCCTTTGTACAAAAACTAAACGAGCTCTTTCAGTCGGTTAGCAATCTACAGTTTTTAAGCACGAGACTCTAGTCTATTATCTAACAAGACGCCATTTTTCTGTCTCTAGAAAAAGAGATAGGAGACCAGTCAAGATAGATATCTATTCCTTTGAAGTAAATACCAATAGGAAAAAGTAGAACCAATCACACTCAAAAATTAAGAAGCGCTCAATCATAATCACTACTTTTGCCTATTGTAGCCATAATAAAAACAAACACGGTTTGCTGTATATTATAGCTTAGTTTACTTTGATGGCATGTCCTCCAAACCCTCCTTCTTTTTTTAAGCAGGCATCTTTTTTTAAGCAGGCATCTTTTTTTTTATAAAAAAAAAAAAAAAAAAAAAAAAAAAAACAAAAAAAGGCGTGAGTCAGAAACCCGTATCCAAAGTAATGTTAGATTTGGTCCTACATTTTGTCAGTGCCAATCGTCTGATGTTGGCGGTTTAAAAGAATTGCCTGATTTTATCAGCTTGACATGATTTATAAACAGATATAACGGATGTTTTATTTATTTAAAGGAGCTGTTCTCTTCGGAATTGATTTTGGAGCTTAACAAAAAGGAGGAAAGAAAGAGGGAAAAAAAAAAAAAAAAAAAAACTTTTTTTTGTTAGCGTGGGAAGGCATATAGGATGGCTCTTTAATACAACAATGATGGTCAAGGGAGGGGGGGGATTGTGTAGATGATTCAGGCTCAAACTAAAAACAAGTAAAGTATACAGGCACACCTAAGGCTTTGCAAGTGGGAAAATCTTTTTAAAAAAAAAAAAAAAAATAGACTGCATAAATTAACAATTTAAAGGGAGCATGGGATAACCACTTTATTGACATTTATCACGCTTCTACGGTAATAAGGTTACTACAACTATTTATTATTGTTAGTCATCTGGGGGGGGGTTTACAAAACCTTTTATGTTTTTTTTTTTCCTGCAAGAGCGGCATAAACAAATACGTCGGCACTGAGGTTAGCAATTATCTGTGATAAAAACAATTGTACACTAACAAAGTTTGCACCACACACTAGTGTTTACCAACGAAAGCGGAAGTATTTATGTACGGAAATCTGAGTAGAAAATTAATATTCCGCCTTTGGTTTTGTTTTTGTTTTTGGGTTTATCACAATAAGAACCACAAGCCCAAACTTAGAAAGGAAAACAGAACACAGCGTTTCGCGTTTGTGGATATACAAAGTATTAGGGAGCTTAATAGTTGATTCTTGTTTTAAAAAAAAGTAGCTCAAGTATGATCATAAATAAAACCAAATCAGTCTTACAATAGAACAATACTCTTACAATAGATACGTTTGAATTTTGTACATGTATGGATGTACTTTAATAACAATAAAAACTATAAAGCATCCTTTTTTTTTTTTTTTTTTTATAAAAGTATATGAAAAGCATTTTTGATTCAGGCTTAATTTATTCATGTTGCCTCTCCTTGTCACGGACATTCCACTTATAGCTATGCCGTGAGCCCGGAGATGTCAACTTTGTATAAAAAGAATCTAAAAACAATAACAGCCAAGGTAAACTGATGGCTTTCAGACTTGAGGCTAGGACCAAAATATAAAGCAAACGTTTCTCTCGCAGCATATCCTTTGTTGATTCAATGAATTCGATTCTCGTACGTGAAGAGAGTCAAACTTGACTAAGGTAGTCTACATAAACGACTCTTTAGACCAATCGAATCGCTTTCATCCCAGCCAATGAAATGCTTAGAAACAAACAACCCTGGAAGTTAAAACATCCTTTGAAACACGAGCACAAGAGGTGTTGTTAGTGACAAAAGGGATATTCAATCACTGTTTCACTACGATTTGTTCACACATGGCTGCTTTGATTAACCACTGCAATTTATATCTATTCAGTCCTGAATTATGCAATGTAATTTGGTGGGTAAAACAAGTTTTTCGCAAACCATGACTCCCTGTAGATCTTTTTCGAGAACCAAAGTAGTTAAATGCCAAAAACCATATTACAATCCGTCGATTGTGCTTTCAAGTCAATGTTTTTAATGCACTGTAAGCTGTAGTCAAGTGCTTGTGAAGCAAGAAAACAATCACCCATGTAGTTCTGATGTTTACGGTAGAAAGTCATCACAGACATGTAATAAACACTTGAAAGACCATAGCAGCAACGTAAAAAAAAAAAAAAAAAAAAAAAAAAAAAAAAACAGTAGTCTAAAAAGCAACCTTTCGATTCGTTAACCATGGTTCTATCGGCGTCGTAATCTATCCGTGATCACCTTTAGCTTTTTTAGACTGTATCTATTATTCATGCGAAATAGATGTGGATCAGGCACCCATGTGATTTTTATTATCCTTCTAAATAAGGGGGACCGCTCTTTCTTAAAGCGCGTCGATAAGCCACTTGACAGACCCAACAGATAATCCCAGCTTTCGATCCCATAAAAAAAAAAAAAAAAAAACAAGCGAGATTGTGTGACACTCTTGGTTAGTCTGAAAATGTAATTATACCGGAATTCATCCGTAGATTGTTTTTTATAGCGTTTGCATATACCAAAGTAAGAAAAACAAAAAAAAAAAATAGGAGCAAGCTTTTGTTCCTTTTATTGTTAAAGCGTAATAAAAGGGGAGAGGATATATATGGGAAAGGGGGGAGGGGAGGGGAATAATCAATCTTGATAAAGAGATGATGCTTTTTTTTTTTTTTTTTTTTAGTTGGATATGTACGTGTGTGTGTGTGTGTGTGTATATATATGTGAGGAAGTCTATATGGAAATATACATTTATATATATATATATATATATATAAATGTATACAATACAAATAAGAGTGAGCGGAGGAAAAGATTAATTATAAATCGAATGAGTGACTTCAGGCAGAGAGTGGAGACGAAGGCGGAGTTGATGGATGTCTGATTCCCAGCGGAAGGCAAACTTTACCGAATCGGTGGTATCACCAAGCGTTTGTAGGGCTGATTCGTAGTTGATTAGACACGCTGAGAAGGCTGAATGGGCTGTGGCAAGATCGCCTTCGTAGTATATCGAGCCTTGAGATTCAGTGGCAAAATCAATCTAGACAAGAGTTAATCAACAGTTCGCGCGTCTCTAGGCAGGTGGCTTCTTTTACCTCGGTCTTTACATTGTCAAAATGCTCTTGGAGTTCTTCAGAGAGATTTTCAATGTTGAACGGGGAGGGTAGGAATAGGTGAGGTGAGACATGCTCTGGTGTGGTGGGGCTATATACAGTTGAAAATGTGGAAGATGAAGAAGAAGTAGATCTCTGTCGCATCCTTGGAAACCAAGTGGAGGGATTGAAAACTGAATAAGGTGTGCTGGGAGGCGAAGACGTAAATGTGGGTTGGGTATTGAAATAGCACGATGACCGTTTGTGAATAGCCTGCGGTGTGCTGCTGTTCATTGAAAAGAACCGTGCAGAAGCAGACCGAATTCTTTTAGGGAAACTTTCAGCTGAAGATAGAGTGGTAGCTGTGGTATTCATAATAAATAAATAAATTTAAAGAAAAAAACAAGAGAAAATGGAAATAGTTTTATATATTTT
The DNA here is from genome assembly GCA_025677835.1 of Sporodiniella umbellata. Classification (NCBI taxonomy): domain Eukaryota; kingdom Fungi; phylum Mucoromycota; class Mucoromycetes; order Mucorales; family Rhizopodaceae; genus Sporodiniella; species Sporodiniella umbellata. The sequence continues at coordinate 47,166 of JAIXMR010000084.1, read as the reverse complement.
TATTTTTTTCCTATTCACCCCCGCCTCCCCTTTTTCTCTTTCTTTGTGTTTCCTTCGTTGTCCCTCCTTTCATTAAATTCAGTTCCGCCTGTCGTTTTTAATTAGCCAAGTTGACCTTGAAAAAAAAAGTAGTTTCGGGTGAAGGTGGTTCAAGTTGTTTTATGCAGGAATCCTGACGGTTACATCGGCTTTCTTTTTTTCGAAATTTCCATCCCCTTCTCCCCTCCTCCTCCTTTATACCAAAACACGCCACAAACAGAGCAACAACAACAACAACCATGCTAATCCAAGTTTTATTCCGTCAAGAAGATACACCCCGCATACAAAAAAAAAAAAAAAAAGGAAAAATCGCAGCTTTATTTAAATCTCAGCAAACTCTAGCTACACAACCCTCACACTCTGGAGTGAGTGAGCGAAGGATGGCCCAAAAAAATAAATCCAAAGAAACCTTCCTCTTTGCATCCATCCATTAGTTTTAAGGGTACGTTCATCTTTATACACCCTTGACTGTTTCTGCATCGTTGGATTTATGCTCGATACACCCTTTTGGAATACAAAAATTATTCCAAAAAAAAAAAAAAAAAAATCAAATGTCCAAGATTCCTTAATGAGCAGAAGAGAGAAAGGGTGGATGAACAAGATTTAATTTTCTAAAAAAAAAAAAAAAAAAAAAAAAAAAAGGCTAAACCTTCACTGTAGTTCACAATGGTCACTCCTGCCGTTAAGCACACCATCATCAAGAAGCGTACTGCTACCTTCAAGCGCCACCAATCCAACCGCTTTATGCGCGTCGGTGTAAGTTGCATGGACTGATGTGGAAACAATAGGTTTTAATGTGCAACATTGTATAGGAATCTTGGAGAAAGCCCAAGGGTATTGATTGTAACATGCGTAGACGCTTCAAGGGTCAAGCTCCTATGCCCAAGATCGGTTACGGTTCTGCCAAGAAGACCCGCAACCTCTTGCCCAACGGTTTCCGTAAATTCGTTGTTTCCAACGTCCGTGAACTCAACCTTTTGTTGATGCACAACCGTTCTTATGCCGCTGAAATCGCTCACAATGTTTCTTCCAAGAAGCGTGTGGCTCTTTTGGAACGTGCCGCTCAATTGAACGTCAAGGTCATTAACGCTGGTGCTCGTCTCAGATCCCAAGAATAAATAAAGTGCGGCGTTTGTGTGTGTGTGTCTATGTATTTGGAATGTGGCTATAGCTCGTTTTTATTACCAAAAAAAAAAAGGCTTTATGCTTATCAAACTTTTTTTTTTTTTTTTTTTTTTTTCGATGCTGATCTTGTTACTGCTCTAACAGTAAACCAGATCATAGAACCTCTTTGGATACCTTCTCTTCAGTCTATAATAAAAATTACACTAATTTTTTCTTTAATACTCAACTTGAACCCCCCCCCTTTAGACTAGATACTAACAAGATCATTGAACCGCTTCTGACAAACTCTGAGGAAACCAAAATAGCTTGTTTGAATACAAATTCACAGGTTTCTTTATTTTCTTGGTTTTCTTTATAGCAACATAAGAGCGGATAGATCTACTTTAGGTTTTGATTTAATATTAAATAGAGTATAGCGCGTTGTCTGTAAAAAAAAAAAAAAAAAAAAAAAAAAAATTCAAATAGCGCATGCTTATAACAAAGGCGGAGCCGTGACAGATTTCAGAGTCTCTTTTTGGAGTGATACAAAAACTCGAAAATTTTTTTTATTTCATTTCTTTTTTTTTTTTTTTTTATATATTTCGATTTGTATCAAAAATGGAGGTAAAGTCAAGCACGTATCGATGTTCAATACTCATATAGAATTTAGCAATTTCTTGCTGGTCTTGACGACCTTTTAACAAAGTTAGCCCAAGCTCAAGATTCAGAGACTATCAGAAATGTAACTCTAACAAAAAAAAAAAAAAAAAAAAAAAAGGCACCTTGACTTAAAAACTTGTCTATTAGGCCACTTCTGTATTGAACACTCAATACTATGTTACTGGCGACTGCGTACCTGCTCTTATCGAAATCGTTTCACGCTCTCCTCATTTCCAAGTGCGTCAATTGGCTGCTGTCGAATTAAGAAAGAGGGTCACTAAATGGTGGTCTCAACTTCAAGAAGCTGTCAAGACCAACTTGCGTGCTCAAGTCTTGAACATTGCTTTGAATGACTCCAAGTAAGAGCTTGTTTTATACACGTCTATTTAGCTAACATACCTCGATAGTGAATCTGTTCGTCATTCCATTGCCCGTGTGATCTCTTCTATCGCCAGTATTGATATGCCTGACAACAAATGGCCTACCCTTCTCGAGTTCTTGTATCAATCTTGCGCTAGTCAAGATCCTGCTCATCGTGAAATCGGTTTATACTGTCTTTACACTCTGTTTGAAGTCGTAGCTGATCTTTTCATGAACACCACCGGTGCTTTGTTCGATTTATTCAACAAATCTATTGTTGATCCTCAAAGCAAATCTGTTAGAGTCACCACCGTCTTAGTCCTCGGCAAACTTTCTGAATTTATTGATAGTGAGGATAAGGATTCCATCGTAAGTATTGACCCTATACAATCATAGGCACATCCTGTCTACTTTGGTTCAAAAACTCACTCTAGACCCTTTTCTTTTTTACTGTTCCATAGAGAATGTTCAAAGCCGTCATCCCCAGCATGGTAAACGTATTGGAGCAATGTATTAAGGATGGAGATATCGATAACGCATCGAAGCTTTTCGAAGTATTTGACAACCTGTTGATGATGGTAAAGAAATCAGTTTATACTATAGTTTTTTTTTTTTTTTTATTGAACCATTTCCCTCTCTTCCCCCCCCTTTTTTTTTTTTGGTGATATTTAGGAAGCCCCTTTGCTGTCTGAACATTTGGCCAGTTTGATTGAATTTTTCTTGAACGTTGGTGGAAATCCCGAAGTAGATGACGAGATTCGTGTTCTAGCCTTGTCTTTCTTGATGTGGGCTGCTGTCTAGTAAGTTTATATATCCTATTTGCTGAATATCCTCTTTAAGACATTCCTTTTTTTTTTTTTTTTTTTTTTTTTTTCACAGCAAACAGACCAAGATCAAGCAATTGAAGTTAGTAGCTCCTATTGTTGAAAAGTTGATGCCTATTGGTACTGAAGAAGATCCTGAAGATGTTGATGAAGACTCTCCCTCTCGCGTAAGTTGAAAATGTCTACAAATATCTGATAGGATAGAGATAACTGATTACATTGTTTTCTTTTAAAAAAAAAAAAAAAAAAAATAGCTGGCTTTTAAGGTGCTGAACGCTTTGGCCACAAACATTCCTCCTCAACAAGTGTTCCCCATCATAATGCCTTTTGTCATGAACTATATCCAAAACCCTGATCCTCGTTATCGCAAGGCTGCTATGATGGCATTTGCAGTCACTGTTGAAGGATGTACCGACATTATCTCTACCAAGATGAACGAAATTCTTCCCCTTGTATGCAGCGGCCTTCAAGATCCTGAAATTATCGTACGTCGCGCAGCCTGTATGGCCCTTGGTTGTCTCGCTGAAGACATGCCTGTCGAAGTGTCAGAACACCACCAAGTTTTGCTTCCCCTTGTCTTTAGCTTGATGAACGATAACAACGCTGAAGTCACAAAACACGCATGCAATGCTTTAGACGCCACATTGGACGGTTTAGGATCTGATATTATCCAATACTTGCCTCAGCTGATGGAAAAGCTTTTGTTCTTGTTGGAGCACGCCAGTCAAAACGAAACTCGCGCTACTGCTATAGCTGCTATTGGCAGTGCCGCCCATGCTGCTTCCGAAGCCTTCCAGCCCTACTTTTTGCAAGTCTTGCCTCGCATTGTTCAATTCATGTCTACCAGCGATCCTTCAGACGAACATTTGCTTCGTAGTGTTGCTACAGATGCCGTTGGCTCTATTGCTGAAGCTGTTGGTGCTGACGCATTCCGCCCTTACACACAAGACATCATGAACTTGGCTATGGAACAACTCCATATGGACTCCACCCGTCTTCGTGAATGTACCTTTGCTCTCGTTTCAAACCTGGCCCGCGTCTTTGGCGAAGAATTTTCTCCTTTCTTGCCCACCATTATCCCTGAAATCATCAACACCTGTAAGGCTGAAGAAAAGTCTGAAGCTGCTGTTGAAGAGGAAATCGATTTAACCACAGGTGGTGCCGACGAAGATTTGGATGATGATTTTGAGAGCTTTAACTTCAACTCACCTTTGGCTGATGAAAAGGAATTTGCTGTAGATGCTCTAGGTGAATTGTTTGCTAATACCAAGAGTCACTTCTTGCCCTATGTCGATGTCTCTTTGGCCGAGTTGCAAAAACTCACAGGTCACTTGTATGACGGTGTACGTAAATCGGCTACCCAAAGCTTATTCACTTTCCTCAAAACAGCCTATACCATGTCTAACCCTGGTCCTTGGACCGTAGGTGTGCCTGCTACTTATTCTGTTCATGAAAACGTACAAAGCTTGATTCAGTCTATTGTTCCCATGACTACTGAACTATGGAAGGAAGAAGACGACCGCTCTGCTTCTGCTGCAATCTGCCAAGAATTAGTCTCTGCTCTTCGTCTGATGGGCCCTATTGTAGTCAACGACTGTCTTCAAGATATCTGTAACAACCTTTTGGAAATTTACCAAAAGAAATCCCTCTGTCAGTTAGCTTTTGAGGATGGCGATGTTGATGAAGAAGAAGAGGATTTGGAAACTGAGGCTTTACTCATTAGCTCCGCTGGCGATCTTGTTGCTGCCTTGTGTGAAACTGTTGGACCCAACTTTACTACTTCCTTTGAAGTATACTTGCCCTTCATCCTCAAGTACTACAAACCTACCAAGAGCCAAACCGAGAGATCCATGGCTATTGGCTGTCTGGGTGAATGTATCGGAGGCATCAAGTCTGCAATCACACCTCACACTGAAAGCCTTTTACAAGCTTTTGTTAAGGCCTGTGGTGATGAAGACGAGCTTGTTCGTAGCAATGCTGCTTTTGCCCTGGGTTGTTTGGTTATTCACACTCAGGTTGATTTGAGCCAGTAAGCGATTTTTTATATGCTTTGTTAGGAAACTAATCTTTTTTCTTTGTCATAGACATTATCCTCAATTGTTAACCGCCCTTTCTCCTTTGTTCAGCAACCAAACATTGCCCAACACGGTTGATAACGCTGCCGGTGCTGTTTCTCGTATGATCATTGCTCATCCTGAAGCTGTTCCCTTCGATCAAGTTTTGCCTGTTTACGTCAATGCTTTGCCTTTGAAGGCTGACTTTGAAGAGAATGAGCCTGTGTTCGAATGTATCTTCAAGTTGTTTAGTGCTAACAACTCCTTTGTAAGTACTTTATGCATACCTTTATTTACGTTGTATGGCTCACTCATTGTCATCAATAGGTTTTCAACCATTTACCTCAATTTCTTCACATCTTTACACAAGTACTTTCTGACAACGATCAATTGAAAGAAACCACTAGAAATCACTTGATTGAACTTGTCCGTGCTTTGAATACTCAAAGACCTGACATGAACATTGCCTCAAGCGAATTGTCTCGCTTCTTGTAAAAAAAAGTAATCAAAAGAAAGGAAATAATGCTCTTCCTTTCATACACACACACACACACACACACACACACATCCCTACTAGAAAGTTCCCTTTTTATAATATTTATTCCAATCTCTAAGTTTACAGAGAAAAAACAATAAAGTACATCCCTTTTTATTATTATTATAGAGGAACACGACGTAAAGCGTGAATTAGCCAGAAGTTTGAAGAAACCAACGCCAGAGCACCTGCTTGGTGAGCAGCAGCCAATTCAATAGGCACCATATAAATTAAAGTAGAGATACCCAAGGTAACTTGAAGGACAACAGCACCCATCATTGTGTTTACAGCGACGCGAGCATTCTTGGGCAAAGGCAAAGTTCTCGAATAAGCCCAGAGAGCTGTTGTCAGAGTAGCTGTTGTCTCAGCCAAAGTACGATGGTCAAATTGAACAGTAGTAGGATTCTCGAAAAAGTTTCTCCATTTTCCGCCGTCGTTAGGCTTAACGTAACGATCTGACCAGAGCTCATCCTTGGGAGGCACAAAGCCAGTTCCCATCCGGGGGAATTCGTTGTATATTAAGCCAGCATCCAGACCAGCAACCAAACCACCTGAAAGCAATGTGAACAGGATAAGGGACCCTAAACTGTGTGTGGCAATACGGAATCTCTTCAAAACAGGATTGTTAAGCATAGCTGCAGTAGAAGCAGGGTATTGGCCAGTGGCAATTTTATGTTGGCGTAAGATGTCTGCAGCAGTAAAGATGGTGGCGCCGTAAATAGCAACAGCCGTGGCTAAATGAGCAGTCAAACGGTATTGACTGACTCGAGGAACGGCTCCAGGTTCCTTCATAAGGGCTTCAGAAAGTCCGGACTTAACCATATACCAACCCATGAAACCCTTTTTTTAAAAAAAAAAATAAAACTAATAAGAAAACCAATATAGCTTTACCGTATACAACAGTTTACCTGGAATCCTAATAGGCAGGATATACCAAATGTTTGTTTCATGACGCGCTTTGTCATGTGGCCTTTTGAAGCAAAATACAAACCAGGCACAATGAATGACATGCCAATGAATCTTCCAATCATACGGTGGGACCATTCCCAATAAAAGATATTTTTGAATTCTTCCAAAGTCATATGACGATTCAATCTAAATAAAAAGCAGCTTTAGATCCTGATCGTTATAATGTAAACTACATACATTTTGTATTCAGGAAACTGTTTGTATTTTTCAAACTCTTCAACCCATTCTTGTTGAGATCGAGGAGGCTTCATGCCTGAGATCACATTCCATTCAGTGATAGACAGACCGCTCTCAGTCAATCGGGTCAGTCCTCCAACAACAACAATAGCAAAAATAAGGCCGGCATTGAAATATAGCCAGTGACCTACAATAGGTTTTGTTGTCTCGGCTACTCTGGTTTGGATAAAGCGTTTTTGAGGTAAAAAGTGTTTAAAAGGTGTCAAACGAATAGGCTGAATGGTGGAAAACGACTTCAGCTGTGGTCTCAAGACGACAACAGGTTTGAGTGGTGAGTGAAAGGCGCCTGAGAAAGAGCGCTTAAAGGCTGCTCGAAACATTTAGAAATACAAGAAAAGGTTGGAGAAAGAGAAGGCTAGGAACATGGGGTAGGTTTTTATTATCTTTTTTTTTTTTTTTTTTTGGCATTTTCATCAGACGATTTTGAGTCAAAATACTGTTACAAAGGCAAACTGAGATTGAAAATTTGACAGGGACATCCAAGAAGCCACTACAATTTGCGCAGTAATGTTGCTCTTTAGGTCCAAAACTTTCAGTGCATAACTAGCTCAAAGCTTCTGAAGAAACAAAGTTTGAGCTTAGAATAGAAGCGACTCTTTATGCCGCAATATTACAGTAATCTCTTATTTCCAGTGTCTGCAACTGTCAAAGCTTAAAAACTCAGTTTTCCTTTGGATGTTTTTTGGCCTACGGTCATGCTTGACCGTCTTTTTTTTTCACAAGGTCTTTTTAGAAGCATATTCTGTAGTTGTTCCCTTAAGAAAAAAAAATGTACTAGGTATTTATTCAAGCCAACATTGAGTTTCCATCCCATCAGCCCTGCTCTTTTACAATTCAATTTAGACATCAACACGCTCAAATAGACCCAACAGTACAATCACCAAAGAAGTTTTTATAAAGAAAACCAAATCTTATTGATAGCTGATTAGCAAGAGAATGCGAGCATTTGCATTTTGATAGAGCAGGTCACGTTTGTTTGTTTGTTTTTGTTTGAAAAAAGAACGTTGTTATAGGAGTTGAAAAAAGGAAAAAGTTTTGAATGGATGTGTAATATACCTTGGGGCTACAAAAGATTGAAGTAAACTGGATGGCTTGATTAAAAATAAATACATCTTTTGAAATCTATATCTCGGTTTTCCCAGATTATTCATAGACTTGAAAAGTTGATTGTGTAAAATAAATAGAAATACAAGCTTTCTCTTTTTGCTATATCCTCACCAGGTTATATCAAAGTCTGGGCTGTTTTCTTCTCAGTTTTAGCTACCAAAACCATATTTGTAAAGACATCAGAAAAAATTTCTGCCTTTCAGAATTTCTTTAAAGTTTTTTAACGAGGCATGTTTAAAAAAATGGGTTGATAAACAAGTGGGTTGTATGTCTCAAAAAGATCTACCTGATAAACTACAAAAAGCAGGCTTCTCTGCAATAAATTATATACCGTTTGGATGAAACTAGATGTTCCTTTTGCGTGATTTTTTGGTAACTCTTGAACATTAAAAAGTGTAAAACAAACGGCTATTTGGCAATCGTATCATTTCTGTCTTTTTTTTGGGTAACGGTTACACAGGGCCTTCAGCTTACAAATAGGATAAAATGATTGCCTGTAAAATGAAGGTTTTGTTTTGTTTAGAAAAACCTTATTAGTTCAACTGTAACGCTCTTTTTTTATTCTTAAAACACAATTATGAGGAGAACTGAATCAAAGATAATGGCCATGTGTGCATCAAATGCTCACGTGTGAGCGGCCAGACCACCAAAGTGACCCTTCTTTTATCTTGACGTAAACTGCAAATTAATTTGAAGAGCCATAAGGAGAAGGAGGGGAGCAAGTATTCTCCCGATAAAAGGAAAAACGATGAGCAAATGTCATTTATTTTTAGCTGAAAGTTTTTCTATTCTTGTTTTTTGGGTGCCAAATGTAGATTTTGACTTTCCTGACAATCCATAATCTCTGCTTTTCGCGTGGCCCTAAGCCATTATTAACACTGGGCTACCATTATAAGAAACAGAAAACGATTTTTTTCTTAGGAAAAAACTGAAAATAAAACAAAAAACAAATTTAAAGCATTGGTAAAGCTAATGGAATCCATTTGGATTGCAAAACACAGATATTGAATACCCATTATCACTGGCTACATGTATCACAGAAAATGACTGAGATGACAGCTGTTTCACATAGACAAGCTGTACTTGACTGGGTTGTACAATATTAAATATTAAAAAAAAAAAAAAAAAAAACTTTGCACAAAACAGATCAAGGACTCTATTACTTTGCTTTTCTTTTCTTTTTCTTTTTTCTTTGTTGAAAACTCTTTTGAGGATGGCTTTACATTTTATATCATTCCTGTTTAGCGTGACTTCCATGGTGTTGCTGATACTGGCTAATGTTGGCACCACGTTTTCTTCATCAGCATTGAATCGATTGTATTTTGTAGAATTGAAAGACGCTACAACACTTAGGTCGATAAGGTACGGTGCATACAACTCTTGCCTATACTACAATACCAGCTCTTCACCTCAATCATGCACTCCTTCTTTACCAGCCTACTCGTTTGGTAAGAAATGCTGAATAGACGGCATCCATTCATATTTTTGTAGATGTCAACCAATTTGCTGCACTACTTGGTGCTTCCCCTGCAAAAATCTCGACCTATACCGACCTGGTTGCCTCCTCGAAAATCAATTCATTATTCAAGTCTATTGCCATTATCCTCCCGACCACCGTCTTCGCGTTTATGGCCTTTTCATGTAAAACTTTTAGCATTCTGCCATACATTCATTTCTCTGACGTTGTTGCTAGGTACACTGTTCTTGCGTAAAAATCGAGATAGCAATCGAATTCCGTTGATCGGTTCATTTGCCAGTCTACTCAGCTTCCTTGTCGGAGCCGCTGGTCTGGCGCTCGTGCTTGTTGTCTTCTTAAAAGGACTTCCCCTTTTAGAACACTCGGTCTCTGGCTTGTCCCATCATTGGGGAGGGGCCATCTACCTTTACGGTTTTGGTGTCCTATGCACTCTACTTACTTTTATCTGCTTTCTTCTTAGCTTCTTTGTGAAAAACGTCAGTCAAGATGTATATACCCTGAACGACGATAGCAGTACTGCTAAAGCAAACGAAGCTTATCAGCCCGAATTTTCACCCGAAGTGATCAACACTCCGTCCGGTCTTTTTCCTACTCAACAAAAAGTAGAGCCGTACGGCCAAGAACAAAAACCACATGAGCCTCAGTCCCCCGTATACCATTACACCCAGACACCGCAAACCATGGAGGCCTATCCCCAACCTAATCAAGCATATCATTCATACTAGACTTCTCATTTATAATAAAACATTGTGTATACAATTCCCTGCTTCTCCTCGGAAAAATAGTCGTTCTTTTCCAACTCCATATTCCCTAAATAGGAGAAAGAACTCGCTCCTTTTAATAAGATACGGAAACTGAAGAAAACAAGACGTGCTAAAATAACATGTTGCATTCAATGAAATACAATTCACTTTTTTTTTTTTTTTTTTTTTTTTTAGCTGTACACTTTTTATTATTGTTCATCTTCTTCAGTTTCTCTATTAGGGGAATGACGTTGTCTGACACGGTCAGCAATTGTGTCTGTGCCTTCCTCTTTATCCTGTTCGACAGCTTTTTTTAGTTCTCTTATAGCGCCTCTCACTGCTCTCGGACTCACCGTAGATGCTTCTTGCGATTCTGGCTCGTCTTTGATCAGAGCTTGAGGCGACTCTGGCTTGGGCGTTTCCAAGATGGCTTCGGCTGTGCTTTGTTTACGCGAGGGATTGAACTGTTTACAGACAGGACATGTATATTCTATTCCAAAAAGTCAGCTTTTTCCCTCCCCCACTTCCTCCTTTTTACTCGCATCTAACTTACGGATCGACTCGTACTCTTCTTTTAAGACCAAGCCGTTATGCGCAAAGCAATGCGTACATATTAATGCGTACTTTGTTTCTGGTCCCACCTCTCCTACCAAAGCATCTACCAATTTATCATACCATTGGGGCTGAGACTTCGTCGGTTGTGGGGCTAAAGGCATATGCTGTCTGGGTACGTTCATAGGAAGTGGACGCATGGGTTGATTCATTACACGTTGAGGCGCGTTATTAGGTCCACGAGTTTGGGGTGCAGATACTTTACAAAATAGCTTTTTAAGAGAAAAAAACAAGAAATAACAAAGCAAATCCACACATACCTGGCTTTTCTCGTCTTTCTTTCTCTACATTAGAGCTCTTTGCCTTTTTCTTACTGTCATCATAGCGATCGATCAATGACTGAGTTGTGTAGTATGACGTCTTTTTTTTAAGTTCTTCAATTTTTTCTCTTTGCTCTTTACGAAGCACAGAAAGGACACTTTCTTTGTTTTTTTGCTTACGCTCATAGTAGTAAACCAGCCCTTTTCGTATATAATAGATTCTATCCAAAAAAAAAAAAAAAAAAATCAGCTTTTTTCCTTCTTACTATATGCACTTTACCCAGTAGGCAATAAAATCACAGGTAAACCTGCCACGAGGTACTCTTGTGTCGCGGCATAAGGATCTCTTGCTTTCAAAAGAAGATATACAAGGCACACAATCCATATAATCAGTACATAAATTATGCCCATAAAGCTAGTTCGCCTTTGACGTATCTTGAGCTCTGATAGCTTTATTTCTGCTTCTTGTATTTTTTTGTCTAATTCTGAAAGAACCTTTTCGAAATCGCTCGAATCTTCCTACGAGCCCAAGTACACTTTGCGTCAATTTCCAAACACTGTTTTTTTTTGTTTAAAAGAAAAAATACCTTTTGCTTTGAGAAGTAAGAACCCATTTTGGAGTGCTTAAAGAGGACAAACAACAAAAATAAAAGGAAAAGGGAAGAAAAAAATTAAAGACTCCGTATTTGTTTTTGGAAGTAATTGCATGACACGTGATTTCTTTGTTATAAAATATATGCATTTTATTCTAATGAGGTGTTGATGAAACGGGCGGCTGAGATGGAGGTGCTTGGCCAGGTGGAAAAAATCCTGGGCCAGTAGGTGGTGGCGGCCTTCCATTAGGAAACATACCAGGAGGTGGAGGTCGTTGTCCTATGCAAAAATGAGTATCAGTCTTGACCACCTGTTTTTTACCTGGAGGGGGCCTAAATCCTGGTGGAGGGGGCATAAACTGACCTGGTGGTGGGGGAAAGGGAAACCCTGGCCTGGCCATCATGTGCATTGGGGGCCTGCCGGGGAAGCCTGGACCACCAACTATATACATACAAAAAAATCTCATTATTCAAGAAGCTCTTTAACAAAAGAACTTACATCCAAATTGAGGGTATCCAGCATATTGAGGCGGTAACACTGTTGGAAGAGTGAGAATCACTGTTTTTTTTATTATTTCTTTTTACCTGCAGAGGCATTGTCATAAGCGCGTGTGATCTCGTCAATAATGGCCTGTGCTTTGTCCTGACTGATCTCTATTACGGTTTTAAAAAAACAAAATTTTCAAATCGATAACAATTTACCAGCATAATAGTTTCTAACATTCAAAATGTGATTCTTTCCTGCATTGTGCGCTTTTCTGACAGATGCTATTTTTGGGCGTACGTCAATACATGTATACAAAGACTTTTCGATTATGCATTACTTTACAACTATCATGAGTTAAAAAAATGTCGCAATATTCTAGAATGCAAAATAAAAATAATAATAATAATAAAAAAAAAACAGGAAAAAATATACGAAAAGAAAAACAATTAACGAGTTTTATATTAAAGTAATGTCTTTTACCACAATAATATTTTGGCATCTGTTTACAATAATTCGAGAAAAGAAAAACAGGTTAAAAAGAGCAATCTCTGCTGAAAGTGACCGGAAAGCGTAGTTTGAAATTATCTTTGTATTATAACCTACCTCAAAGCTCGATGCAAAAGCTATCTGTAGTTTAAAATACCATTTCATTGGTCTAGTATGAACCTCTGCTATGTATGCTTCATCTTGAAAAAAAAAAAGGGATACTTAAGCTTTATCTTTGCTTCTAGAGAAACAGCTATTCGAAACAATCTTGAATAAGAACAGTCAAGTAACACAACAAAAACTTTTACTTACTTGCATAGTGAACGAAAGTAGTTCTGTAAAAAAAGCTCGATAAAATATAGAAACAGACAATCAACTTCAAGGGGTGTCGTCTGAAAATTATTGCTTTAAAAAGATAGATAGCTAAGTCTATCGTTAAATCCTCCTGCTTTTTTTTTTTCTCAAGTACAGCAAAGACCTTGGATGGGTGGGTAGTTTTATCCCATTTGACACTCTGCACAAAAATTGTTATTCCGCAGATGTCTTTATCTAGACCCCAAATTTATATCTTTTTTTTTTTTTTTTTTATTCTTTCTTTCCTTAATACATGGGATCTTTGTTTTATAAACACTTGAGAGATAGACGCTACAACGTGGGGTTGCAAGGTTATTCATGGCAACGGCTAGGTAAACACGGACCATATTTACAAGTTGTGCTTTGTACTTAAAATATATAGTTGAATACTCTAGTAGCAATGAACTGGTTATATCACAACTAACACTAGAAAAAGAATTAAAAGGCCATGATGGATGTATAAACACACTAGAGTAAGCAGTTGATATAAAACTTGAACGTCTGACGAAAGTAGAGTTTTTATTTTATTTTGGGTCAACTTAGCTGGTCATCATCTGGAGAACTCTTACTGTCTGGTTCGGATGACACTAAGCTTAATATATACGATGTAAACAAAGATTTTGAGCTGGTTTCTTCCATCCAAACAGGTAATGAGCGAACAAGGTTTCCAAGTGCATTAAATTCACCTTTTTGAAATCAGGGCATTACCTAAACATCCTCTCTGCGTATTTTATGCCAAGCACTTCCGATCATATAGTCATTTCTGGATCTTTTGACGCTCAAATACGTATTTTTGATACTACTCGAGAAGCGCCCATAGACTATTTGTACTTTTGTCACAAACAGTCAGTTCAAAAGCTAGGGGTATTTGAAAATAATCCAAACGAATTTCTGTCTTGTTCTATAGACGGTAAACGCATCCAAAAATACGTTTTATGCAAACCTTAGCTTTATTTTTTCCCCATTAAGGTACCGTAAGACATTTTGATCTCCGTGTTCGTCATGAATGCTCCAGGATAGACACTGGTTATTACGAAAATTTGTCAGATATACCCGACTTTACATCTATGTTACTAACACAACAAAGATTAAACAACACACGTCTACCAGTTCGGTGCCCACCCCCTTTGGTTCACTATAGCCGCAAAGAAATAGACATATATTCTCTATCTATCAATCAACGGAATCAAAACTACTTTGCAGTAGGAGGAGGCGAGGACGAGTATATTTATCTTCACGATCGAAGAATGCATTCTACAGGTGAAAGTGTCAAAAGGTTCACTTCGACAAATGACACATTTGGAAGGGAAAGTAAGGAATTGACTGCTGTCAAATTTAGCGACTTTAACGGTTATGAAGTAATACTATATATATATATGTATATATAAAAGAAAGACAGGGCAATTACTCAATCATTTGTTGAAAGTTGCTTGGTAGTTGGTCCAATAGCGCTATTTACCTATTTAATATAAATGAAGAACCGCTCGAGCCAATCTCTACACTGCCCACTTATGAGTCTTTATCAAGCATACGCCGTCCGGCTTACTTTTCCCCATATCCAATAGCCGATTTGGTTGGCAAAGAGTGTGTTCTACAAAGGGATAAAAGTATCAAAGACTGGGAAGCGCTGATAAAAATATTCAAGGAAAAAAGCTGTGAAGAGATTCTACAGGCCAGCAAACGCTTGCTTCATCAAGCAATCCAGGATTACATACAGATCACGTATTACGATCTAACACCTTGGAAAAAAACGACTCTTTTTATTGAATCTAGATTGCTACAAGAGGCTACCCTGATCATTAGCGCATTGACACGTATTAGAAAGTGTCTACAGGACCATGGCAAAATTCACAATAATGAAACAGCCCTCAAACTCAATCCACCACTGCAATTTGAGTTTGAAAGTTATGAGTTCCTGATGGCCAAAGAAGAGCTGAAATTAGCCAAACTACTTTCCCCCTGTACATGGAAAGGTCTGTATAATCAGGCAGTTGGCAATTACTTTGCTTCTTGGCTTTTACTCTCTTTTAATGACGATGGAAATCGATCCGGTTTTTATGGATGCTTTACAATTCCTAGTACTGAAGCTTGTTCGCATCATCCAGAAAGAGACTTGCCTATCAACAGAAATTTGGCTGAAAAATTGCACAATCAGCTATCCACACTCTCTGGTTTTTACGATTCTCCAAGAGAGCCTGAATCTACATTGTATTTTTCTTGGGACCTTTTGGACGATATTCAAGTGGTAGGGGATAGACCTATTGATTTAGAGTTTGAGTCGAGTGAGGATGATGATCTGAGATATGAGTTTGAGGATAGTGTTTTGTACGAAAAAAACTTGGTTCCTTTCAAAAAAAGGTATTCGGGACATTTGAATTCAGAAGTAAGTGTGTTTTTGTATACATAATTAAACCACTAGACTTTGTATCGGCGCATACCGTGCAGGACCGTCCAGGCTGCTCAACACATTTTTTTTTTTTTTAGACTGTCAAGGAGGTCAATTTTTTTGGTCCAGCCGATAATTACATTATTTCAGGTAGCGATGATGGGTTTGTGTATATTTGGGATAAAAAACAAGGAAACATAGTACAAATATTAGAGGCTGATAGTGAAATTGTCAATGTAACAAAGGTACGAATGCTTACCAAATAATTAAACAAGACAAACCTGTCTTTGTAGGGGCATCCGAGTTTACCTATACTAGCTGTATCCGGCATTGACTCAACAGTCAAAATTATGACACCTAAAGCGGGCCCCTTTTCAACATCAGAATACCATCATCCAAACTTAGCATCCTCTTACTCTAGTTCTTCACGTATGTCTGAGCTAGAACAGATTGTATCTAGAAACGAAATAGGCATGAGGAGTCAAAATGAAACGGACTGTTTCAGCCAAATGAAAAAAACATGTCACATTATGATTGCCTTAGGGTTAAGATTAGAGGAAAGCAAACTTCATGATTATAGAGACCTGCTGTCTATTGCGGAACAACGATAATAGAGGGACCAGAAAAAATAAACAAAGAATTTGCCATCATAAATAAATATTTTACTTTCGATTCAAATCAAAGACGCAAAGTACAATGCTCATTAAAGTTGAGCCTGTCAATTTTTTGAAAAAAGAAATACATATATATATATATATATATATATATATACATGTACTATTTTATTGGCAAGTTTATATGACTACATTGTTTGTTTTATAGTTTTTTCGAACAACCCATACAGAGATAGCCAAAGCACTAGTAACAAACAAATAGCTGACAGTATCCCCTATTGAACCATATAAAGTGGCTACTCTTTTCTGGACAGGAAAGTCAAACATATGTGTTTCTACATTCATAGAGGGTGTTTTTTGTTGAAAGGAACTTATCACTGTGGGTTCATATACACCGGATATTCCCTGCGAAGCACATCTCAGCAATACAAAACCATTCTCAATGGCTCTTATATGATTAGTTTGTGCGAGATACGTGCCTATAGGACCTATATGGAAATGGATAAAAAAATTGCTTCCAATTCTAAAGCAAAAAAATGCACTCACCCCAAGTGTAGCTGGACTGTATCATAACGTCAATTTTCTGTTTACTCGCTTGACGAATCATATGAGGAAAACTGTAGTCAAAACATATAGCAGCACCGACTCTACCAAACTCTTCTGTATCAACCCATTGAATAACTTGTTCACCAGGAACTGACAATTCCTTGAAAAAAAAAAAAAAAGTCAGCAAGGCTTTACTATATAGAATTCCTACCACTCCAGGAACAGGATGAGCCTTATTATAGTCAATTGCTTTCTTGCCTTCTTTTGTAAAAAGAACTAGCCTGTTTCTCTGCACAGGATTTACAAGCCCATAAGTAACCACAAGGTATACTTTGTATTTCAAAGCAAACTCTTTAGCACGGTTCAAGAAGACCAGTTCGTCTTCCTGATTCATCACTATAGCCGTTTCTTCTGACCATTGTACTATTTTAGCCCCAGCCTGAAAATTGACAACTATGAATTGATAGATCTTGATAGAGTTTTTTTTATTTACCTCGGCAACTTGGGCAGACTTGTTAAACCAAATATCATGATTCAGTTGAATATTAGGTTCCATAGATCCTACTACACATCCAACAGAGTGGCTCTTGGGTATATAATGAGGGTAAGACACTTGGTAAAAAGATCCAGTGGGAATATTGATCCGGATGCCACCATAGATGTATACAGCCAGCATTGTGAAAACATAGAGACATACAGGATGCTTTATACGCCAATAAGGTTGAGAGGGAGGGAGAGCTTCTTCAATCAACCTCAAGGATGAAATATAGTTGGAAAGCTCCAAGAGAACAGTAGCAAACCAAGCCATCCAAAAGTCAAGGAGTGGTCTGCCACCTAATGAAGCAGTTTGTGCTATCTCTGGCCAATGAAATAGAGCATTGGTAAGGTTGAAGTAATCGCCCATATTACTTATTCTCTGGTTCAAAAACCAAAGACTGGCCCATACACAGGGAAAGAAAAAGGTTCTTACCCAAACGCACGACGTATGCTTTGTGATATATCTATCACTAGCAAAAGATACAATAGGTATAAGATTCGTCAAGAAAGACATGGCTATTACAGAAAAAAGAGGAGGTGTTAGTGTCTATTTGTCTCTTAAGGTCTACAGACACACACATACAGAAAATGAGTATCAGGTTGGGAAATCTAGGTTCAGTATCGTCCATTTTAAAAGAACCAAGAAAACAAAGCGGTAGGAATACACTTGTCGTTAAATAAACAATGAAAATACGTCTGTAATCTTGATATCTAAGGTACCAAAGTATAACAGGGCAAAAAAACCACGAAAGAATCGGAATAGCCTGGTAACCAAACCCAAACGTTCTGTTTTTGTTTAGCATATCAATGAATAAAAGCAAGTTCCATTAAAACATGTAATCAAAATTTACGAGACAATAGAAACAATCAAGATAGGCCAATGTTCTTCGACTTTGCGCTTTATTTTATCTTTCATTTGGTACTTTGAAATAAAAACAAAAGAAAAAGAAAAAGAAAAAGAAAAAAACTTCAGGATATTCTAATTAAAGAAGCATTGTGAAACATTTTTCTTAGCTTCTTGAAAGACCGCTTTTCCTGTATGAAGCGGATGGCTCCAATGTATTATAGTGGTCGTCCCGGTGGTGTAGGCGGTAGCTTTAGATGCCAAGGAAACTATCTGCAGTGGGACAATGAAGATGACAGTATAATGCCTAAACCATAAAATGAGCGTTTGCGGGCAGTCTTATAGCTAGCGTCCGTGACACTTTCGAAAAAGTGCCACACTAAATGCTCATAAGGCTCCACTTCATTGTAGTATAGAAAACCCGAGTTTAGGAAGACAAGTCACTATAGTTTGTTTGATTTATGCTTGTCTAAAAACCGGTAGAAATTCCGTCACCAAAGCATCGTAGGAACCTTTTGAAAAAAAAAAATAAGAGCAGCCAGAACCATCTGTGTGAGCGAGTTTGAGATAGACAGTGTCGATGGTGGAGTAAAAATGAAAGACCCGGCCTGCGCTGCCAAGTTTTTCTGCAAATTTTACTGAGCCACCTCTAAATATTTATGTCAGCATACAAGTCAACAATAAACATTTTAAACTGCTTTGAACTGGCGGATTCTGTATGTGGCACATGTCTAGAAGGCTAAAGCATCTAGACGCGGCAAAGAAAATCTTTTGTGATGACAAATTATCGGTTTTTAATACTCTCTTTTTCAATTCTTATGCATGCTTAGCTCGTTTCACTGGCCAAAAGCCAGGTATGTCATTCTGAATGAATTTCAGCAGACCAGAACACATTGCCGTAAGAAACAACTAACAAACCATTTCAAAACCAATCAAGCAGCGCACGGCCTTTTTTTTAACAGTTTAAAGTGCTTGGTCGGCAATTTCAAAGATTGTGGTCTGTGTATTTCTGTGCTGGGAAAATGAGTTTGAAAGGAACAGCCCAGACAGCGCTTGATGATGTCAGCTATAAGGATATTATACATGTACACTTGTTCGGAAGGTAGTAGCAATCCTCTTGATTGTAACGACTCATGTTGTGTAACTAATCGGCCATATAAAACATTATGTATATGCAAGTTTTTTGGTTTCAAAAAAGAAAACAATTGATACATAAAACAAAAGGTGCATGGTGGTCATATGATGAAATTAACAAAACGCTGTTTATTTATCAGTGAAAACCATCAAGGCCACGGCGGTTTTGGCCGCTTTTCTACTTTAATCAGATAGCTCTACTACCTAATAAGACTTTAGCTTTTTTTTTTTTTTCAGAAACAACCTCAGGTAAAAAAGATAGCCGTTCGCATATGGAAAGCTGTTGGTAGCTATGTATTCACTTGTATAAATAACAATATAATGTGCTATACTAAGCAATGCAGCGCTACTTTTAGGCCCTAATCTCGTATTTACAAATTCGTAGCCTGTAGTACTTGGCCAACCCTATCGTTCTAGGGATATCAATGGGTATGAGTTTCTTTTTTTTTTTTTTTTTTTTTGTAAGATAGCTCACGCTCAATCACCCACTTTTATTTGCAAGTACTATGGACGGCAGCGCTTATCTTTCAGCTTTATTTTGATTTTAAAAGAGAAAACAATAAATGATCATTCATCGATAAAACACTGTTAATCACAGAGCCAATGCTCTATTTCACTGTTTCTATACATCACTTTCTTATTAGAATTCTTGTTGGGACATATCTTCCTACCAGCTTCAACTTAACACCATCAGGCGAGCAAATTCACAAATTAGCCTTTCGACAATAGAGTAAATCAATCAGGTCCTCCTAGCAATAGTGTAATGTAAGCCACATACTAAGATTTTGGTTATGTAGACGGCACTCCAATTGGGCGCTAGGATGGGTTAGCTCTGTTGACTAAACCTAGTAAGAGTTCTAATCGTACCTAACAGACAACCAAGAAAACAGCTTCTGAACAAAAAGAAGATTGACTAAAGAGTTGGATTAGAGCAAACTAGTACGTATCCGTTCCTTTTCCCCAGCTTTAGGAATAATGCACTGGTATCTTTTGTTTGCTCTGCTTAGGCAATCTTCAATGAAAAAAAAGATGGCTTATTTTTCTATTTGGAGAGTTCAATGTCTATCAAAAATTAGCTTCAGCCTATTTAAAAAAAAAAAGGGAGGGGGCTGGGGGATTTGCAGACTTGGAATTTGACTATTCATTTTTTGTGAAGTGATTTTTCTACACTTGCAATGGCTTCTTTGATCTGCAAAATTCTTTTATACACCTCTATAACTTTTTTGGAACTAAGGATGGAATGTCATAGCAAATAGGCTTATCTATTTAGCTTAGAATAGTGAGTGCTGCTATATTTCAGACTGTGATATTAGTTTGAAAGTAAGCGAATGCGTATAAAGCCTGAAGCTCCTTTGTATCTTTTGTGGCAATACGATCACGTTCACTTTCGCTTCGAGTTGGCGTGTTTGGTGCAATTGTTTGTAAGAATAAAAAAAAACTTTAAATGAACTTTTTATTGGCGACATCTATTTATTTAGAAGAGTTAAAGTACTCTTGAAACCATACATCAAAGTTAACAAAGTGGGTGTCAACTCCTTCTGCTTGAAGTCTACTGACAGACAAGTGAGAGTTATCTGGTCTAGACACTAAAAGCCGTATTAAAAAAAAACAAGAGTCATAAATTACACGTTAATTACCTGACGCCGAGGGGTCAACTGTATTTTGTGGAGTGAGGTGGTCAATCGATACTCCAAGTATTTTAGCAAAAGTTTCTATTCAAGAAAAGCCGTTACTATTTGGTAAATTTTGACTTGTAAATGATTACTAACCACACATTTGATATTTTGTTTTGGGGTCTTGGGCAGAGAAATGATAAGTGCCTACTACCTCTTGGTTTTTCTCTATCTTTTTGACTTTTTTATATATACCCCATTAGAACGAAGCCTATACACTTGTATATCTAACCTACCTGCCAAGTCCTTAAGTACACGAGCCACATCAGCAACTGCTCAAATAATTTAGTTTGGCTATCTTGTGCATACAAAAAAGAAAGGCTTAATCCACTTACCGTTTGTTGGGTATCTTTCACCAACGTTGTCTACTTGACCAGCTTTTTCAGACTAATTTATATCTTAGCATTTATATAATAAACATTTAATAAAAACTTACGCGAACAGTGTCAATCAAAATGTTGACTGCTGACTCACCGTTGTATTCAGTTTCGCCATAGCTAGTTGAACATTGTTAGTTTTCTACTAAAGGTTTTTTGAGTTAATAGGATGTCTTACAGGATAGGAACACGAAGTATTACTGCCTGAGGAAATACGCTGCGAATTGCTTCTTCTCCATCCAACTTGGTTCTACCATAGAATTGGAGGGGGTTTGGCTTATCATCTACGTTATAAGGTGGGTTCTTTCCATCGAAAACGTAATCGGTGCTGATGTAGATAAGCATGACTCCGCTGGATTTGCATATCTCTGCCAAATTTCTAGGTGTTTCAACATTCAACTATAAAGGGCTACAATAAATAACGAATAGAGAAATCATTTCATTTTCCTTACGCTTCGTGCAGCCTCTTGATCTCTCTCTGCTACGTCTGGGCGACGTTCAGCAGCGCAGTGAACAAAGACTTTATAGAGAACAGTAAGACTTTTAGGAATTTTTTTATAGTAAACATTATACCCTGAGGCTGTTGCTTTTGGATAAAGTTTTTCACAGCTTCAGCGTCAGTGAGATCCAACTGTTTTCATGAGATTTTTTAAATGAATTCCAAAAAGGTCTTTTATGTTTGTTTACCTTGATCAGTTTTTCTGTTGAACGCGAAAAAGCCGTACCAACAACTGTGCAAGAAGTAACGAAAGGAAGTTTTAGTTTCTTAAAATAGCAGAAAAAAAAAGGGATAAAAAACCTTCATGCCCGGCATTTTCAAAGGCTTTAACCACTTGTCTGCCAAGCAATCCTGATGCACCAGTAACAATGATCTTCATTTTTGTAAAATAATCAGAAAAAGAAAAAAAAAAATAAACCCACAGATATGGTAAATGTGCAATTGATGACGTATCAAACAGAAACTGTACTAATTGTAGCTTAGCTCTGTCTTTGGTTGAATGCTATGAAAAAAGACTATATGCAGACAGAAAACTACAACAGCATAATTTACACTATATATTCTGAGTGTCACAATTTAATGAACGGTAAGTAGCGGGAAAATTTTTTTTTCATTTAGAAGTTTGTTTATAAAATAGTAAATAGTGGTGATATGGTTTTGCCT
This sequence comes from Sporodiniella umbellata, assembly GCA_025677835.1. Taxonomy (NCBI): domain Eukaryota; kingdom Fungi; phylum Mucoromycota; class Mucoromycetes; order Mucorales; family Rhizopodaceae; genus Sporodiniella; species Sporodiniella umbellata. The sequence continues at coordinate 24,992 of JAIXMR010000084.1, read as the reverse complement.
TGGGTAATGGACACATAGTGTCTACCTTAAGCTCAGGAATATATCATCCAGATTAACGAAAGCTATAAGCAAACCCTCACTTTGCTCAAGTCCTAAGACTTTCGCTCGGATTGGGCTACTCACAACTATAGATCGAAAATCCCTTAATTTTACTTGAGTTACTTAAGGATATGCGCAGACTATTTACAAGTCATGAGAGACCACTACGCCCTAGTATAGTAACATTTGAAAATTTTCAGAGAAAATGCAAGTGTAAAGAAAAAAGTGAGAGAATACTCGATCAACACTCCATTTTATAGACAAAAAGTGCAATGTAACTCCGTTTTTGGGTATGAAGTCACATTAAAAAATTTTTCTTTTCTTTTCAAAAGAAATCTTGACAGCTCAAATACTATGAACAGGATCACCAAATCTTTATTTTACAATAAAGCCAAGAGAAGCACAGCTTTCCTAGGAAGAGGCTTGTTTCTTTTTTTTGTTTTTTTGTTTACAGGAGCAAAACTGTCAAACAGACTACGTGTGGCTTTTAACTTTAAATTCGACATGCTAAACTAACTATACCTTTATAAACAAAGGCACTCATGAAACTAAACGTGTGGAGATTGAAATTACCCTCCCTTTCTTTTTTCAGACTCAGGCTGGGGTATTACCCGTTTTATCGAATTCACCGAAGAGTTAATTTGCCACCCAATACCGATAAGATTGACCTTCAATGGCTATAAAAAAAACTGTATTCTAGAATACATGTACCAAGACGATGCTGTATCACTAGATCTACAGGCTTTTGAGTTGATGATTTTCTAGGGCTCTTTTCAGCCGCACAGCCAAATGTAACTTTCAAAAATCTGCCAAAAAGTTAGCTTTCTTTTCTGGCAGTAATTGGCAGTTGATTCAACCAATTTTTGCTGTTTGCTAATTACTTGGGCTTTCCCACAAAAAAAAAAGCCTTAAGGGGGAAATAAAAATAAATTCTCGGGGCGTTCTGTTGGACCGCTTGGGCATACACTTACATCAATATACTCTATGTAATAGTATTTTATATTTACAAAAAAAAAACCAAAAAAAAAAAAGAAATAAAACCAGCTACAGTTTGATGCTAAGTAAAAACCCTCTGTTATCAAAAACGTTGAACCCCTTTTTCTGGTTCAAGAGAAGATCAAGTCCCCTTAATAAAAGACTATAAATTCAAAGCTTCTTCACCTTTTTTTTTTTTTGGTTTTTTCAACCTCTTTTTTATTTTTATTTTTTTGAAAACACTATTTATGTTAGCCAAATCTTCCAACTATAAACTTGTTTGTCGCCAGCATGAAATCGAGGGCCCTGTGTCTCCTGAGTATTATTTGGAGTGGAAAAAAAGCGTCAATATATGGCGTAAAGAGCAACAAGAAAAAAGAAAAAAAACGTCTACAGGGCACGATGTTCCCAGTGTCCAATGGGCCCAAAAAAGCTATATTCAATCCAATGTCATGCTTCATGATCTACATCTTTTTGACCTCTCTCAAAACAAATATACCCCCCTGAAATTGTTGGAGGGTAAAAAATAAAGCAAGCCCAAGCGTTCAATATTTACGTTTTTATAAGTAGACATCAAACAGCGCTATGGCCTCATTGACTCTATTGTCGTAAAGCCTCAAAAACTTTCAAAAGAAAATAGACTCAAACGAGTTTTTTTTTATAGATCTGGCCATCGTTTCCTAATCTTGGGTGTGACAGCCGTAACCAAGAAGATTATTTTCGTTCTCTTCCTGGAGGTATATCTGGTTTAAAAGAGTTGGTAAAAAAATTTCATAAACGAAATATAAAGGTCATATTTCCTGTTATTGAATGGGACAATGGGACTGTAAGTAAAACTGACTGTCATGTTAACGATCAGTACTAAAACTGGTTTTTTTTTTTTAAAAAAAAAAAGCGAGATCCTCAAGGAGCTTGGGGCTATATTCTACCTCGACTATTAAGTAAATACATTGTTTTAAACCGTAGTAGCATACTTAGCCTGTATATAGAAGAATTCAATGCAGACGGTATGTCGGCAAATATTGCTTATTTTACCCAAGACTTTTGGATGAACTCTCTTGCTATCAGCCATCCTTTGGCTTTGCACTCTCAAGTCAGTGCAAAAGCCGATTCCACTGACAGTTATGATGTAACTAATTTAATTCAAACCCCCCGTTTTTGGTTTGAAAATGTTAACTATAAGTCTTCTTAGGCTTTACAATGGAATGTTATGGATACAGGTAGATAAAAAAAACCTAAAGTACAAAAGTATCTTTACTTACTTTTTTCTGTACAACTAAAAAAAAAGTTCAATACGAAACAAATCTGTAAAGACCATATACATGTATGTATATATGGTAGACTCACAACTGTAATTATATAGTCGCATACCAACTGTTTCTACAAGAAAATTGGTAGAACCTCGCCATATGACACACAGTTCCAGTAAATGGATAAGAAACAAAACATCAATTATCCAGCATGCTTTTTTTAATGGTAAAAAAAAAGTTATGGTTTTAGATTATTTTTACACAAGCTCAAAACTTAGGTATTGGTATCGATATTTGGGAAAACATATTCGGTACTTGGAATCAGCTTTCACCTCGCGATGCACAAGCTTTGCGTTCTATTGCCAGTATTTTTCGTTGTTTTGGTCCTAACTTTTTGAATTCGCCCGAATGGGAGCCTCACTATCCCTGCATAAAGCAAAATATTGTGTTTTCAAGTTGCTTCCCAAGCGTTATTCATATAGACCAATTTTTGTGGACATTCGTTAACCGTACACCAACAAGCTTACATGGACGTCAAATCACTGTTAATTATCATATGGGTATGCAGTTTTACGATGTATGGCACGGTCAGGAAATTTACCCAGTAGATGTTGTGGATGGTCAGGCAACACTGGCTTTTGATATTGAGCCTATGGGCTATGGTTGTATATTTGCTACTTCAGATGTTTCACCTTTGCCTTATCACTTGGATTCGCTTTTAAAAGAATTGAATCAACATAAAATTAGTCTAACAAAAGTCCCTCTCTCAAGTACAGTTCTTTGGCAAGAGTTGGACAAAGTTGTCATCAGTGTTGTACAAGGCTGTCATTCGGGCATGGCCCGTATTGAGGGAGACGACGATTACCTATTTAGTGTTCATAGCCTAGATCAAGTAGAATGCCATCGAGAGTACCCAGCCATGGACGTTCGATACCCATGGGAGCATCAATCTTCAAGTATGCATTCACCTTACAGAGTCAAGATAAAGCCTTTTTACATGGATGTCTACCCAGTGACCGAAAGCCAATTTAAAGATTTCTTGGATAGTAGTAGTTATAAACCCAAAGACCCTACTGGATTTTTGAAACATTGGATCAACGGATGTTATCCTTCCTCTCGTGCTAACAAACCAGTGGTTCATGTATCTTTGGAGGACGCCAGAGCTTACGCTAAATGGGCTGGAAAACGGTAAAAAAAAAAACCCTGTATTCATCTGTTCGTAAACTTAATACTCTATATTAAAATATAGATTGCCTCATGAATGGGAATGGCAATACGTAGCTCAATGTGGTACAGAATATAGAGAATACCCTTGGGGTCAGCACTGGGACGAAAGTAAGGTACCCAAGCCTTATGAAGGCCGCGAAAGACTATATCCAGACCATCCTCCAGCTGATGTGGACGCTTACCCATTGGGTCGTTCCCCGTTTGGTATTTACGATCTTGTGGCTAATGTTTGGCAGTGGACAGATGTCTATCAAGACCAACATACTCGTGCAGGTAAACGTCAGATATAGTCAAAGGGGAAATACAAAAAAAAAAAAAAAAAAAAAACAACTTGTAAATACGTTTTCTCTAGCTATCATACGAGGTGGATCTTATTATAACCCAAAAGACGGAAAGTACTTTGCTCAAGCTTATCGAAATAACGAGCATGGGAAGTATCTTTTGATGGCTGATTCTGTTGATCGATCAGCGACCATTGGTTTTCGCTGTGTCAAAGATACACAAGAGAGTGCCAAAGCTTTAGGGAACTGCAGCTTCTTTGAGGAATAGCTGACTCCCTCGCACTATATATGCATTTATATATGAAAATTAAGTCTTTTTTTTATTGAAATAAACTGAAACTACTTGTTTGGAAAAAAAAAAAAAAGGTGTATGTACCTCTCTGAGCATTATACCGGCCGAAAAGCTTATCTAAAAACAACAGTCATAAAGATTTTCGTTTCTGTTGCTCTCTTTTTTTTTCTACGCTATGTTCCTTGTTAAGAAAGTTTCACCCTGCTTGACGTTGATTAGGGGAAGAAGCCTTGCTTTTTTTAGCAGCCAAACCAATGTCATCCATGACATGACCCGTCGTGGTTTAATTGCAAACACAACAAGGTAATTCTTTCTCTCTTTCTCCTTTCACTTTATAAAGAGGAGATCAGCTAATCAACTCTAGTCCTGAACTTGCGCAAACAACAGAAAGACCTACTGCCATCTATTGTGGGGTTGATCCCACTGCCAAAAGCCTTCATTTGGGTAACCTTGTCACACTTATGGGATTACTTCACTTTCATATACGAGGACATCAAACTATTGCTCTTGTAAAGTGTTCACGAGCCAAAAGAAAAGAAAAAAAACAGTTTATTAAACACATTTTCTTTTAGGTAGGTGGCGCGACTGGAAGTATTGGAGATCCTTCTGGGAGACAGTCAGAAAGGGTTCCTTTGGCTCAAGAAACTCTATCCATCAATATAGCTGGTATTAATCAACAGATCCACCGTTTCTTTTCTCATGGTGCAAGTTATGCTGGTCGACGAGGGTTTAGTCAAAACCAAGTGGAACCCAAGGTACTCAACAATTACGAGTGGTTCAGTAAGATGAGTGCGCTTGATTTTTTGGGAGATATTGGGAGATATGCACGTGTCAACTCAATGCTTGCGAAAGAAAGGTAAAACGCTGTTTGTATTTAAGAAAAAAAAAAAAAACTCAATATATGTTTAGTGTAAAATCACGTATAGAAAGCGTACAGGGAATCAGTTTTACTGAGTTTTCTTATCAACTGTTACAAGCTTATGACTTTTATTATCTTCACAAAAATCACAATTGTCGTATTCAGGTTTATTTTTAATATAGACCCCCTAAATGAATATTAACCTGATATAGTTAGGAGGAAGTGATCAATGGGGGAATATTACGGCCGGTATTGATATGATTTCAAGGAAGCGATCTGCTGAGGAAACTCAAGAAAAAGCATACGGCATTACTATACCACTGTTGCTTACTTCATCTGGGGAAAAGTTTGGGAAATCGGCTGGCAATGCAGTTTGGTTAGATGAGTCTATGACAAGTGTATTTGATTTTTATCAGGTAGGCTCACTTCTTCCAGCAACAAGTGGATCTTTATAAAAAAAAAATTTTTTACTAGTTTTTGATGAAAACAACAGATGATGACGTAGAAAAATATCTTGAAATGTTTACCCTTTTGAAACGTGAACAGGTGCAAGAGATCTTGGTGGAGCATAAGGTATTATGAAAGGTATCTGCTGATATCTCTAACCCTGTTTTTTCTTTCTTGAATTTATCAACAATAGAAATCGCCTGAACTCAGACTTGCACAAACTACGCTGGCAAACGAAACTACTGAACTTGTTCATGGATGTAAGTGCAAAGGATCAGAACTCAGCAAATTCTAATAAAACGAAAAAGTAAAGGGACTCCAAAAAGCTCAAACGGCAACACAAGTTCTATTTGGTCAAGATGTCAGCTCTTTAACTGGAGAAAGGATCATAGAGGCATTTAAAGATGATAGTCATCGTTTCACACAAATAGACCGCTCAAAACTGATAGGTGTGGGACTGGATCACATTGCTACTATGGCACAGGCTGCAAAATCCAAATGTAAGAATCCAAAAAAAAAAAAAAAAGCAGTGGTAACCAACTCATACATACTTTAGCTGACGCCCAAAAGAAAATTAAATCTGGGGGCTTCTACCTAAACAATGAACGCGTTAACAGCCATAAACAAACATTAGAAGAAAGCAATTTGATTGACGGGAAAGTCTGTATTCTCCGTGTTGGAAAAGCTTCCTATTACTTAGTCCAGGCAATTTAATATAACAACGGCAAGAACAATAAATAAAAAAAAAGCTATAGAGAATACACCCCATTTTTATAGGCTCTTGGTATAGACATAATTAGCTAACAAGGTCAGCTAGTTTATAGTGTTTTGTTTTTATATACCTATAGTGAAAGTCGGTATATGTACGAATTGTTTATCTCATTCAAGATGATGAGCCAGACGCTCAAAATAGGAATCGAGTTTTAAGAAAGAGTTCTAAATTGTAAACTATTTGCAGCCTTAAAACAGGTGTGTTGCAGCTGTTCAATAGGGTATACTTCTTTACTTCCATTTCCAACTCTGGTGATTTTTCTGTAAGCCTCTTTAAACCTCTTTTTGGCTTGATTTTTTCGTCGTTTTTTTTCTTCTTCTTTTTTTTTGGACTAGGCTATAAAAAAAGCTTTTTAGAATAGAAAGTAGAAACAGAAAGGTGCAAAATAATTATGAGCAAGAAATAACATACAGGCACTCCATGAAGTTTCTTATACTAGTATGAGATTCTCTATTAGTAATGTTCTTAGGGTGCTCAAACATCATATTCAAAAAAAAAAAAAGTAATCATGTTACGAAGAGTGAAGCCAAGGTGCCAGTTCTTTTCTATGGCCTGGAGAAAAGAGGTATGTGTATATTTTTACATGTATTTTTCGAGGTCCAAATAGGACGGATTTCCTTAGAAGAGATCCTCTGCATCAAACACCCCGCTTTCTAGTCCGTCAGGGCTATGATCAGGAATTCTTTTAGTTTTTGGGCAGAGCGATTGATATGAAGTAAACATGCAACCTATCTCTATAAAAGCGCAGGCCAGATAGCTTGATGTGTACTGTATTTCGTACACGCGGAGCACCTTTCTTGTTTGACAGTTATCCTTCGTTGCAACTACCACGAAACAGACGCTTCTTCTTCATTGCTTTCTTTGCCTTACCGGTATAAAGCTAGGTCTTCTGTAGACTTGAATGAGAACAGTAAAGTAAAAGAGGGTCAAGTAAAAGAGAATAGGAGTAGTTTTGTAGATAAACAGCCACCAGGTCTTATAGATCAGACTATAAATTAAAATAAAAAGGACCAGAATGAAGGTTCGGTGTTAGCTTCAAAAGGTTTTAAACAACAAGATCTATTGAATCTATTTCTTGTAAAAAGTATTGTTGCAAGACAACTCTACTTTGCGTTGACTGTTGTTAGCTTTTTATGCTTTTTCATTGTTTTTTTTTTTTTTTTTTTTTTTTTTTGATAGAACTAAAAGCCATCCGAATAAAGTACATGCCATCTATACACACTTTGGATGTTTTTGTAGCAAAATCACGTATAACGTCAATTTCTCATGAGAGGATTAAAAAGAGTGACTGCCTTCAGGAAATGAAAAATGTCAATCAATTGGTCATATGAACCCTTTTGGCTGTCAAGTTGACAGGAGATGCTCACGCAGTAAAGAGAAAAACTTACGTTTGTAAAAAAAAAAAAAAAAAAAAAAAAAAAGAGGGGAGGGGAAGGGAAAGGGGGCTATTTTCTAAAAAGTAGTTTATGATTCTTCTTCTTCATTTAAAAGACAGTGTTCGTTCAATATATGAGACACTTCAGTAAGTGAGAGTTCTGGGCAGATAGAGTCATGATCCAGGACTTCGTTTGTAATACTAGCCAATAGCTCTGCTACTTCTGTCCAACCTTCTAGAAGAGCTGTTGCAGCAGCTGTCAAGCCTTCTTCATTCACATGTTCAGGATCTGCTCCTTGATCCAACAAGGTACGTGCCATCTCTACTGTTTCTGTTACAAACAAAGGTGTGTCTTTTTCCAGATCTTCAATATTCACGTCTGCTCCTTTTTCAATCAGATATTTGACAACCTCTAACTGGTTATATGAAACAGCTGCATGCCTAGAGTGTATATAAATTCAGTAAGGAAATCATGTCTTTTTGGTTTTTTTACATTGCAGTATAACCAAACTGGTCAGGGCTATTTACATCGATACCTTCTTCTACTAGCTCCTATAAAAGTTTTCTTTAAACTTTTTTTTTAAAAACTTTTAAGGGGTGGTTGTGCTTGTTTTACTTTGACTCGCTCTAATTGACCATCACCTAAAAGCAATGTTCATTTCCAAGCTTGTTTTTCTCTGTCTTTACTTTGAAAAGCTTTTTACCTGCAGCTACCCAAAGGTTATCTTGAGACACAGGCATTTTCATAATCATTGTTGTTTTAACGACAGCAAGAGAAAAAGTTCTTTTTATGTGTTTGATTTACTCCTTTTATGCAAGTGGCTTGTTACGGCTCCTCTTTAAAAAAAAAAAAAAAAAAAATCAGAGCGAAAACCCAAAGTTTCTTTTGTTAGTAGACTTTAATAACTCCGATCCATTTTACTCTGAGAAAAAAAAAAAAAAGGGTTGATGATTGTTTTTGTTATTGAGAAAGATGAGTGAAACTGAAGGTGGAATGACAGATTTGGAACAACAACAATTTCAACTTTTAGAACAAGTACAAGATTTAAAGCAACAGCTCGAACAAAAAACAACTGATCATGGTTTAGAAGCCGATAAATTACAAGCAAGAATAGGTAAGTGATGGTGTATAGCAAGGCTTATTTTAAAACGAAATCTTAGCGGAACAATCTGACAAGTTGAAGCGAATGAAAGGTATTTTTTGGATCGATAGCACTATTTTGTTAACTTTACTTTAATAAGGTTTCTCTCTCTTTCTCTCACCCCCTTTCTTCTTTAGAAATCTTTGGACAGACTACGAGAACTATTGACAGATTGCGAACTACGAACCAAAGCCAACAAGGGGAAATCCGTCAACTGAAGACCCAGCTTAACGCTGCCGAGGAAGAAAAGGAGCAGCTATCAATAGAACACGATGAACAAGAAGGTATTCATTGACTTTAACCCACAGGCTATTTAAAACCTTTTTTGAACCACCCAGCGGCTTTGGAGAGGTTGAAGAGTGAAAAGAGCCATCAGACGGTTCAACTTGCAGATTGGGTAAGGGAAGCTTTCTTGTGGCGCGGACTGATTGTGGTATTTTATAGGAAAAGAAACACGGGGCGACGGTGGATGAATTAGACAGAGTACAGAAAGAGTATGAACAGTACAAGAAAAGGGCTCATAAATTATTGGAGAGAAACAAGGAGCAGATGAACGCCAGTTTGGGACCAGAAGCGATAGAAAAAAAAGTGCGAGAGATCAAAGAGTAAGAATAAGAAAGATAGGAGACGAACGAGTTTTGAACGGTCAAAGTATAGAAAGTATGAAACTGAACGAGCCCAAAAGTCCGAACAACAGCTGGTACTTGAGCGAGACCTGAGGAAAGCGATTGACCATATCAACCTACTCGAGGCAGGTCAGGCAGGGCTGGTGAAAGAAAAGAGCGCGAGTGAGATGGCCTTGGCTCGTCTCCGACAGAGCTCGATCCAGGCACAAGCGCGTCATGAAGCCACCCTGGCTCTGAATGATCAATCGCTGGCTCAACTCAAAAAGGCGCATCAAACCACATTGGACGCACTTCAGACTCAACTTGCTTGGCTGGAAAATGAAAACAAGAGGCTCATCCAGGCGGCCCAAGAGCCTGTGTTACCTTCACCCCCCGCGCTGGCGGATCTCGAACGACAAAAACAAGAGCTTCAATTGTTATTAAAGGATGCTCAGGCAGATAACAAACTCTTGCGACATCAAGAAAGAATAGCCAAAAGCGAATTAAGGTAACAACAGATTATTTGTTTATGTTACTCTAAAAACAACAACAACAACAACAACAGCTTGGGGAGAAAGAGTCATCATAATAACCTTTTGTGTTTCATAGGAAATTGAATACAGCCGATAAAAAACAAAACATGAACACAGAGTATTTAAAGAACGTTTTGTTAAAGTTCTTGATGTCTGAAAATAAGCAGGTAATTTGAAAAAGTGGTCCCCCCCTCCCTTTATTTTTCTAAAGCCTTGATTATTTTGACGCTATAGACAATGGTGCCTATTATAGCCAAGTTGTTAAGTTTAGATGAAACAGAAACAGCCAATCTCACACATAGCTGTGTGTAATCTCTTTTCTTCATCTATATATAAAAAAGGAATGGATATGGATAGCAAGGTTTTCTATTATTTATATAGGTCTCTACAAAAGAATAGACCCCTTAAATTAGTACCACCGGATGATAAATACCTAACCCCAACCTGTGACAATCCCGTACAACGCATACGTTAAGGAGTGATGTCATGAAAGGCTCTGGCTTCTTTCCATGTTTCCTTTGTTATGACTTTTTGAGTTTCAGTGACAATGTGAAGTGCACGTTCACCAATCATAAGAGTAAACAAAGCGCGGAAACTTCTATTCTTTTTTTATTATTTTATTTTAGGGTGGAATCGGAATCAACAGTTATAGTAACTACCGGTGTTACGCATTGTCAAAGGATAGGGCAAAAAAAAAAAAAAAAAAAAAAAAAAACAAAAAATTGTCTGTGGGTTGGTTTTCTTTTCTCTTTAAAAGTACGCTTTGGTGCAACGACGCAACATGACTATGCAGCCTTGTTACTCTTGAAAAACCTTTTTTAAAGTACAAAAAAATAAAAAAATAAAAAAGAGTATTTCTTCTTTTTTTCACCTTTTTTATTTTTTATTTTTTTATTTTTTTCACTTATTTATTTCTATCTAAAAATGACATCGACAGCTGTTAGGTATACATCTTACAACTGTTGTATATCAATCAATCTTATTGTTTTAGAGTGGGGTTGCGTGTACGTCCGTTGACACATAAAGAACGACATTCAAATTGCACCGAGTGTATATCGTTTATACCCGAGCAACCCCAGATACTGATAGGAAAAGACCACTCTTTTACTTACGACTATGTGTTTGATAACAATACAGAGCAACACACCATCTATGATACTAGCGTCGTACCTTTAGTAGAAAAATTCGTAGACGGGTAATGAAACGTTTTGAGTTTGGAAAAACCAACTTTAAAAAAAAAAAAAAAAAAAAAAAGCTTAAATGACTTGATAGTTTTAATGCCACTATTTTGGCCTATGGGTAAAATAGCCAACCAAATCCAGACAGCACCCGTTTTGTTCACTGTTTTATTTATTTATTTTCTACAGCCAAACCGGCTCTGGAAAGACCTATAGTATGGGTACAGCGCTTGAGGAGCATATTGACTCTGAACATCAAGGTAAACTGAGCTTTCGATTCTTTGAGACTAAAATGCTTCTGATAGGCATTGTGCCCAGGTTTATAGACGATCTGTTTTGCCGTATAGAACAAAAGAAAGACGATGCAGACTATCAAGTGCTCGTCTCCTTTCTTGAGCTTTACAACGAAGACTTACTCGACCTGCTCAACCCGCAATCCAAAAAGAAATGTGACGTGCAGATACGCGAAGATGTGAACGGCAATATCTATTGGGCTGGTGTACGCGAAGAAGTCTGCCAGAGCCCTGAAGAGCTCGTCAAATTCCTGGTCAAGGGATCCTTGGGTCGTACGACCGGATCAACCGATATGAACTCCGTCTCTTCCCGGTCACACGCCATCTTTTCGGTCATCCTCAGACAGAAAACAGCACAGCAGGGTGGCGATCAACTGATTGTCAGCAAATTTCATTTTGTAGATCTGGCTGGTTCAGAACGTGTAAGCTTTCTCTCTCCTTGTTTTTATTCTAAAGACCTATCGTTAGCTCAAACGTACAAACGCTTCTGGAGATCGTGCGCGTGAAGGTATTTCGATCAATGCCGGCCTTTTGGCTTTAGGCAACGTGATTAGCGCTTTAGGTGACGACTCGAGGCGGTCGGCTCATGTGCCCTACCGGGACTCCAAGTTGACCCGTCTGCTGCAGGACTCTCTGGGTGGAAATTCACAAACCTTGATGATGGCTTGCGTTTCCCCTTCCGATACCAATTTTGCTGAAACGCTGAGCACCCTCAAGTATGCCAACCGCGCCAGAAATATCAAAAACAAAGTCACTGTCAATCAGGAATTCGCAGGCTCGACAGTCCAAGTGAACCAGCTCAAATCTCAGGTCGCTCGATTGACCTTTGAACTTCAAGCGCTTAAATCCAAACCGGCCGTCCAGTTGGGCCTCCTGGGCAGTGGCGAAGAAACAGAACGTCTTCGTTCTCGTGTACGCGCTATGGCAGATGATATCTGTCGATTGACCACCGAAAGAGACACACTCCTGATGGAGCGCGATCTCACCGGTGGCGGCGATATTGAAAGCTCACCTCTCATCAGTCAATATCAAAAAACCATGGCCGAACTCCGACAGGCCCTCGCTGACACTCAAGACCGGCTCGCACTTTCAGAGTCGGTCCGGACACCTTTGGTCCAGGCCATGGCCCCTTCGCACAACAGCACCATCACCAAACGCAGGCTCAACAAACGAAGGACGCTACACGGCAGTACCACCACCACGACCGCTAAAAACCTTCATTTCAAATCCACCAAGCGAAATACCCCTAAACTGCAGGAAGACCCGCAGGATATCGACGCTTGGATCAAAACCACCTTGGGTTCCATTCAGACTTCAGAATCTTCCGGTCTGCGTCTGGACGCTAGAAATTCCATCTCTGTAGCCAAAGATCAAATCGACAAAGCATTGAAAGTCTTGGATGAATTCAAGGTAAAATAACAATCCCTTGTTCTTGTATTTACTTTGGGCGTGGGGGGGGCTCTGTTTAGGTCAAGGATGAAAAAGATTATGAGTGCGAATTGTTAGCAGATGATGAGCTCTTTCTGCGTCTACAGTCAGATGAAAGTCTTTTAAATGAACTGGATGAGCTAAGTTCAATCGATGTAAGTATTTGATTTTGCTTTTTTTTTTTTTTTTTCTGGTATACTTATTTTGTAGAGCAAATCCACCTTTTCTTTACGTTCGCGTATGCCTTCCACCGATACACTGCTTACAGACGATACCGATTATTCGGACATCAACCCACACTACCATCGTATGCTGGATCAAATCCAGTCAGATATCCAAGTCAATGAGAACCTAGTAAACCAACTGGAACGCACTGAACTCGAGTATCTGGCGATGCGTAAACAGTTTGAAAGCAAGATTTATTCACTTCGAGACGAGATTCTCGTCCTTCGACAGACACCCCAGAAGCAACAGAATATGAACGATGTCCGTTTCGCGTACGAAGGCAAAGTCAAGACTCTGATGACGCAGCTCTCTGATCTCAAACGTAAATATACGCAGGCCACGAGCTCCATCCAGTCCTCCCGTAACCAGAACGAGAGCATGTTGCGTGCGCTCCGGGTGAACGTGGAGACGCTGAAGGTCGAAAAGAAGCGGATGGTGAAGCGTATGAAAGAAGAAGCGGAACGGGTGAAAGAAAAGCTCCATCACCATGAACGTGAGATCCAACAGCTGAAACGTAAACAGTTACGCGATGTGGAAAACAAACGCCGTCTTGAGCGTGAAGCGAAGCAGCTCCAGTTGATTCTTCAGAAAAAGACGGATGAGTCTCTGGTCACCTCAGAGAAACTCAAGTCGTTAGCCGTCATTCTCAAGAAAGCCGTACGTGAAGGCGGTGTGTTGGATCCCAAGCTTATGGCCAACACCGGTGCCTTGCTCGATCTTGGCCAGCTACGCCCAAGCCGTCGTTATAGTGCTGAACACAAATCACAACGCACCCCTGCCCATGCGCGTGCAACAGAAAAGAAACGCCTCTTGGACATCGCCCTCACTCAGTTTCTTCAAAACAAACAGGCAGACGAAGAGCTTCGTCAGCTCGTCGCCAGAAGTGCTGCACTCACTCTCAAGAAAGAAGAATACCTCTCTGAACGTGAACATCTCATGGACAGGGACGATCAGAGCATGGCCCCTATCGATCGTACCTTCCGACAGGTCATTGACGAAAACATTGAAACGGTCGAAGCCGAGATGTCCTACATCCACGCCAGAATCCGCGCTATCCATAACAATGTCACAGACCAAGACGAGGGTATCGTGGATGAGGGCTTGCGCCCGAACGAAAGACGCGTCACGTTTGCCCATGGCGGCAAGGCCCAAGAAGATGGGGACTGGCAGGATATGGACACGCTGGAGGAGAAGTTCAGTCTTCCGCCTGGCGCGGGTCTGGAGCAGTGTATGGAAACCATGGGCCGTATTCTTCGTTCGATCGAGGTCGATGAATTCAAGTCTATCATGGATAGCGTGATGGACGACATCGTTGGCTTACGTATCGAAGAAGCCCAGAACAAGCTGTCCATCCAGCAGTACGAAAAGACCACAGAGGATCTCCGCCGTACCCTGATTATCTTGAAAAGAACCGCACTGGATGCCACAGACGACTACGAAAAGCGTCTGAAGCAACTTCACCAACGTCGACGCCCTTCCACTCAATCCCATCATTCCAGAGAGGATACAGCCAGCGATAGCGACTCGGCCATCGACCTTTTGCCCGGAGACCGCCATCAACATATCGAGACCCTCTTTGATAAAATCTACAGCGAACCAGACACCCGCCGCCAACAGTTGACCCCCTCCGCTCTGGCAGAAGTAGAGCTCAGTCCTTACCTCCAGCGTCGACCCTCGCTTCAGCCCCAGTCCACCAAACTCACCGGTGCCCCGATGAAGCCCTCCGCCTCACCTCTCGCCGGCCGCCGTGGCTCAAACGCCTCGCCCGAGCAATTCTTACAGCAGTTTCTTCAAGACCCTTGCGGTCGACGTCTCTCTGTGCAATCGGACGGCATGATGATGCTCGAGTCTAGCTCCCAACAGAGCCGACGCCGTGCTTTCTCTTTCCAACAACCTCCGACTGCACCCTCTCCTATCAATCAACGCAGAACATCCCTGCTCAGGGATATGGCCACTCAACACAACGTGCTCGCCCACCGCAATTCAAGCCCAGAGGTCAGTCTAGACTATCTCCATCGACAATCCTCTCCTTCCAATTCGTACGAACTCAGGAAATCGGCTGCAGCCCATAACGTCTTTGACAGATTATCCTCCGGTCATACACAAGCCTCCCACGCCAAAAAGAAACTCAATTCGCCTCCCAACCACCGTTATTCGTCCAGTAACGTGGACGATCTTAGAAGACAGTGGGCAATTGAGTTGGAAAAAATCAGGAATGGCTGTTAGGAGAAGAAATAATCTAATTGAATCCTGTACATGTCTCCTTTTGTAAAAAAAAATAAAAAATAAATAAATAATTAGATATAAAAACACCCTCCACAAAACCTTTTCTTTTTTTTTTTTTTTTTTTTTTGTCTATCCCAAAGAATAATAAAAAAAGATGCCTGAAAATCCCCTCTTTGTATTGAAACAGTTAAAGGAAGAAATCGCTAGACTCAAGCAAGAAGAGCAAGAGCTCAAACAAAAGGACCATTGGATCAAGCAAAATATCCTCGCTTTACAGAGAAAAAGACAAGAATAAATCATTTTCTGCATAATTTCTAGGCATTTGTAATAAAAAAAAAAAATTCTTGTATTTCTCTCTTTTTATTTCTACATTTAATTTTATTTTTTATTTTTTAAAAAATGGAAGGCTTGAATGGCAACCCTGAAACGAAATACATTCGACAAGAGAAGCTGGGCGAAGGCACCTATGCAACAGTATTCAAAGGCAAGAATCGATTGACAAAAGAAATAGTGGCCTTAAAAGAGATTCATTTGGATCCAGAGGAGGGTGCACCTTCTACCGCCATTCGAGAAATATCGCTCATGAAGGAACTTAAACACACCAATATTGTTCGGTTGATGGATGTCATTCATACTGAAAGCAAGCTTGTGCTTGTTTTTGAATACATGAACCAAGACCTCAAGAAATACATGGATACTCGACACAGCCTGGATGCTACCACCATCAAATCGTTCATGTATCAACTCTTGAAAGGTATTGCCTATTGTCATGAAAACCGGGTGCTTCATCGAGATCTCAAGCCTCAGAACCTGTTGATCAACACTCAGGGGGAACTCAAATTAGGCGATTTTGGTTTGGCGCGTGCTTTTGGTATCCCCGTCAATACCTTCTCAAATGAAGTGGTCACCCTTTGGTACAGAGCGCCAGACGTACTCTTGGGATCGCGTATGTATTCTACCTCGATTGATATCTGGTCTGCAGGCTGTATCATGGCTGAGATGTACACCGGAAGACCTTTATTTCCTGGCACCACCAACGAAGATCAACTCCAAAAGATCTTTCGTATCCTAGGCACACCCACCGAGCAGACCTGGCCTGGTATCTCGCAACTATCCGAATATAAACAACCTCATGTCATCTACCCTCAACAGAGTATCAGCCAGGTACTACCCAGTATCGACGTCTGTGGACTAGACCTGTTGAATCGTATGTTACAATATCAACCTCAATTAAGAATATCGGCAAAAGAAGCTCTCAACCATACTTATTTTGCTGATCTTAATCGATTCAATAATACATTTTAATACAACTTTCCCCCCAAAAAAAAAAAAAAAAAAACAACAAGGAATAAAATAAACTAAAAGTGTTGACAGAGCACCGTCTCTGCATCTGAACATTGACCAGGGAAGATACCGAATTGGACGTCTAGAATCAAACAACTCGAACCCTGAAGTGAATAGTCATCCCCATTCCATGAGCCTACAATCGCCTTGTTGATCGCATTCTGTCTCAATTCGTTTGTGACAGCAAACATGTTGATAGTACCAATCGCTCCTAGTTTGTATTGCGATTGAGCACAGGCATCTCTTGCTCTCGACAGACTCTCTTGGCCTTGCTTCAGAACAGAATACCGTTTTCCTTCCATTTCAAATTGGTTTTCTTGTGGAAGGCTGACTGGGGCAGAAGGCTGTGGTCTGGCTGTAGACAACCCGGTTTTAGATACTGGAGGTGCCGCTTTGGAGATCGAAGGTTTAGGCTCAGAAACTGAAGGTTGAGGTAATCCTGGTGGTTCTATAGGTGCTTCAGGAATGACTTGCTATCCGAATGATCACTTGTTAAAACACACACACACATATATATATATACAGCCATGCTTTTTTTTTTTTTTTTTTACCTGGCCCCAAAAACCACAAATAGCATTTTTGGCTTGAGAACAAAGAGGATGTGATTTGGCATAACGTTTGATTTTCTTTTCACTAAATAAGAATGAGCCTCCTTCATGGCTGAATCAGATATCTACCTTTGAACATGAATGCATCCAATACCATTGCCTAAAAGTAAAGTTGAGATTTACCAACAAAAAGATCATTCGTTTACCTCCTTCTTGTTCTGTTACACCCAAATGATTCTAAACAAAAAAAAAAAAAAAAAAAAACAAGGTAGAGTAGGTAAGCCTCATCCTGTACCACAAAGCTTTGTCAATTACCACAAAATAACTTTGCTCGGGCCTCAGGAAACCCACCAGGCCTAGATAAGGCATTGCTTTATCTACAGATGTCAATTGCTTCATATCCCCCATATTTTTGGAATAAGTCACTAGTTGCGCACCACAACTATAATAGCATGCTTCTTGAGGAGATATGTTGGCATCAGGCACCTTGGCAAGAGCAAATGAATATCCGTCATTGAGTCTTTGATTTTTGGCGGTAGCTAAACAGGGTTCATATTGATAAGAAGCAGCAACAAGTGCCAAAAGTAACAGAATACGTTGAACCATCTCAAACAACAATAAAAGAAAAAAGGGATATGTATAGAAAAGAAAACGATTGATTTATTGGAACAATCCCACTAAATCCTTCTTGGTCACTTTTCCCATAGCATTTTTGGGTAATTCAGGCAAACATACGATAGATTTAGGTAACTTATAAACTGCCAGTCTCTTTCTCAATTGATCGCGTATATCCTCTAGCTTGATACTCTGATACTATCGGTTCAGTACAGAGTCTCTCTTTCTCTCCTTTACCTTTCCTTCCTCCATCACCACTACAGCAGAAACCATCTGTCCCCATTCAGGATCTGGAATACCAACAACCGCCACATCTTGAATACCTAAATCGCATGAAAGTATTTCACGTTCAATTTCAAGGGCGGACACTTTCTCTCCACCAGTCTAAAAAAAAAAAAAAAGTTGGTCCATCACCACGTTAAAGAATGATTGTAATTTGGTCCAATCCCACATCAAAAAAAAAAAAAAAAAAGGGGGGGGATATTTACTTTGATAATATCAATACTGTTTCTACCCAAGATTTGATAGTAGCCAGCTTGCATTACGCGTTGTACTATATCGCCTGTAATGAACCTATGTGGATGGATGTTTTTAAGAAAAAAAAAAAGACTAGTAGTAGTAGTAGATATTACCAGCCATCTGTTGTAAATTCTTTTTGTGTGGCTTCAGGTCGTTGCCAATATTCTTTAAACACTGTAGGACCTTTGATTTGAAGCATACCAGGTGTATTGCGTGTTTCAGTCACGTCTTGGTCCGTCATAATACGCACCTGAACACCAGGAAGAGGGATTCCCACTGTACCCTACAAAGGGTGTTTAGATTGCTATGGATCGTATCAGCCTTTACCTCAACGCGCTCCCAAATGAAATACTCTTGACTCAAGGCCATACCGATTTCTGTTGTTGTTTAAAGAGTTAGGAAAGGCGCGCAACAGCTTCCTCTGTACCTGTCATGCCGTAACGCTCTAACAAGACTTGTCCACCACTCAACTTTCTCCAGGTGTTGCGTAAGGTGGTAGGTAAGGAAGCAGATCCGGAAACCATCAATCTGAATTGCTTACAAGCCAAAGTCCATTCTTCTTTTATTTCTTCTTCCTGCTTCTTATAAAGTTCGGAAAGTTTGGCTACACCAAAAAAGAGTGAGCTATCTCTATAGGAGATCCCCCGTTCAATTTACCATAAACGGTGGGCACAGACATAAACACGGTAACACGAGGTAGCTCTTTATCATTCCAACGTGTCCACACTTGCTGTGCATTAAAATGGGAATGCATTTCAAGGGTAGCACCTGAATAGAGAGGACAGACTAAGGCGTTGACAATCCCATGGATATGATGCAGAGGAAGAAGATGGTGAATGCGATCCTGGCTGGACCAAAGCCAAGCCTGGGTCAAGCTCGATACTTGAGCATCGATCGTACGATGGGTTAATAAGGCTCCCTTCGGTCGACCTGTGGTGCCGCTGGTGAAAATAATCAAGGCACCTGCTTCTTGATCTGCAGGTACCAGTTGGGTCTGAACTGAATCGACTGGACTCTCTACCACTTGAATCACATTCAATCGTGTTTCCTCCACAATCTCTTTCACTCTCGACTCAAAGAGTGCATGGCTCAAAATGAGACTTGCTTGCGATTCTTGTACACTATAGACTTGTTCAGGCAAAGGATGGGTGGTACCTGTAATCATGCGAAAACAAAAGATTTATATTCTGCCCGAAATTCTTTTTCTTTTTTTTTTTTTTTACAAATCGGAACCGCGATTCCTCCCAACACCCAAACAGATAATAAAGCAATCACGTAAGGATAACCACTAAAGATAGGAATAGATTCGAATCATTGTCATAGAAACCTCTTTTTTTTTTTTTTTTTTTTTTTTTTGGCGTTACTCAACAGTTACCTTGGGCATAAAATGGCAATTCTTTCTCCTTTGATATTACTTTTTTTTTTTTTTTTTGGAATTACGACATGGTTAGAGTCTGAACTCATTCTATTGTGTATATACTTTTTCTTTAACAAAGAAACAATGCCAGAAACACCAGAAAGTACTTGAGCGTAACTAAACCTAGCGTTCAATCGAGCGTCGTCAATGGCAATATTTCCTTTGGTTGCATAATTCACAATGTTTGAAAATAGTGGGAAGTTGGGTAGCTGAAGAGTCATTTTTTGGGTTGCAAAAGAGAAAAGAAAAAAAAAAGAATAATAAAAAGTCCCTTGAAAACGCTCAATGTCTTTCACTCTTTTGTTTGCTTGCCACCTTTTTGTTCTCCTCCACCCCCTCCCATGATGAAGTCACGTTTCACAAATTCAAAATTAATAACAAAATTCCTTTTTTTTTTTTTTTTTTTGAACATTTCGTTTTTCTACAATTTCATAAAATATATATATATATATATATATATATAAAGGCAATGGATAAATATCAAGTAAAACAACCATAAACAAACCCAAAACAAAGCTTAGTTTTATAAGTGTCTCTTTTTTCTTTTCTTTCTACCACAACATCATTGCTCAATCTTAGAAAATAGAAAAACTCGGTGAAGGTAAAGAGCGATACATCTGGTCTTAAAAAAAAAAAAAAAAACGCTAACCCTAGAAAACGATAGGTACTTATGGTATTGTTTACAAGGCTCAGAATCGAGAAACCAATGAAGTGGTTGCTTTGAAACGTATACGATTGGATAATGAAGAAGAAGGCGTACGTGTGTTTTTTTTTTTTTAAAAAAAAAAAAAAGTACAACGATATACAAATAGATATATAAATGATCCCTTCCCCTCATTTAGGTTCCTTGTACAGCTATCCGAGAAATCTCTTTATTAAAAGAATTAAAACATTCAAATATTCTAAGGTAAACAAGCACTTTATTGAAAAGACTGACCTTATTGTAAAGACTTTATGATGTTTTACATACCGAAAAGAAATTGACGCTTATATTTGAATATTTGGACTCGGATTTAAAAAAGTTCTTGGATTCTTATGGTGGTGATATTGATACAGCTACTTTAAAGGTAAACACAATACCTCCTTTTGATTTTGGGTTTTAGAATAACCTTAACTTAACCGCACACGCACCTCTCTCCTTTTCCAATTAGCAATTGATGTACCAACTACTTAAAGGTATCGCATTTTGTCATGCCCATCGCGTTTTACACAGAGTAAGGAGGAAAGAAAAGGGGGGGGAAACCGAAAGACTCACCTATTTTCTTTTAATAGGATTTGAAACCTCAAAATTTGTTGATCAACAAGGCAAGTAGAATAGCATGGGGAAAAAAAAAAAGATCTGCGTTTTTTTTTTTTTTTATTTTTATTTTTTTTTATAACTTTGGAGTTATTTTAGAAAGGTGAATTAAAATTGGGTGATTTTGGTTTGGCTCGAGCTTATGGTATACCTGTGAGAAGTTATTCCCATGAGGTAATCTAATGGATTTTAAAAAGTCATCTCACCTTAACAAAATAGGTGGTTACGCTATGGTATCGAGCTCCTGATGTTTTGATGGGTTCACGTCAATACTCTACCTCAATTGATTTATGGTCTGCTGGATGTATATTTGCAGGTAAATCCTCATAGAGCTAGAAGATGAAGAAAGCTTCTTCTTTTTAAAAAAATGTATATATATATATTTATGTATGTATATAGAAATGGCCTCTGGAAGACCTCTTTTCCCTGGCAGTTCGATTTCGGATCAGTTACAAAAGATATTTAAAATCTTGGGTACACCTACCGAAGATACATGGCCAAAGGTTTCTCAGCTTCCTGAATATAAGGTATAAAAAAAAGGCTCTGTTGATTGACAACTCTTTATTTATGTTTATACAAAGCGCGATTTTGAAGTGTTTCCAAAAATCCAGTTAGAAAGCATTCTTCCCAAGCTGGATACACTTGGCATTGACTTGTTAAAGGTATGTTTTACTGAATAAAGAGGAACAGAGGAATGACTATGATACAAAACAGAGACTTCTTGAATATCCTCCTGAAAAGCGGATTACAGCTAGCGATGCGTTACAACGTAAAACTTGTTTTGAAAAACATAGCTTTGTATTGATCTTTCTTTTTAGATCCTTATTTTGATGAACTACGGAAAAAGGATGAAAACGGTTATACAAAATAGCTGTTCAAGAAGAAAAAGCAGAAAAAAAAAAATTCTATACACACACATATACGAAATAACACACAAACACAAAGACATCATTCATTTATACAAACATATATATACACAAACACATACGCGCGCATACACATATACACACATACACACATACACCTATAGATAGATAGATATCTCTGTGTGTATGTATGTATTTCTTTTTGCTTTTTTTCAGGTTATTTTCTTATCAATTGATAAACATAATCAGCAATAGCTAATGAAGAGGTTAATCCGGGGCTTTCGATACCCATGAGTGTGAAAAAGTTTTGAAAGTCTGGTTCTTCCTTGATGATAAAGTCCTTAAAAGGTTCACCTGGGCCAGCAAGTTTAGGTCTGCCCCCTTGAGTCATTAACAAAGAAATACAAAAAAAGGTTGTTCTTACCTGATACCAGAATAATCTAGATAGAGTTTTTGAGAATCCAAAGAGGGTAAATAAGACTGAATGGCTTTTGCGAATTGAGCTTTCTTTTCATCCGAGAGGTCTTGTAAAGAGTAATCGAGCTTATCAATGTATTCCACATCTGGGCCAAACTTCACTTGACCGGCAAGATCCAAAGTAAGATGCGTCCCCAGACCCGCCAGATTTTTCTCTGGGCAAGGATAGATCAGGCGACGGACGTGAATCGGTGGACCTGAGGTACGGTAGTAATGACCCCGAGCGAAATGGTGAGGTGGGATAGACGCTTGACCCAGCACCATGGCGGCTATTTTCGGTGC
Source organism: Sporodiniella umbellata (assembly GCA_025677835.1). Lineage (NCBI taxonomy): Eukaryota > Fungi > Mucoromycota > Mucoromycetes > Mucorales > Rhizopodaceae > Sporodiniella > Sporodiniella umbellata. Next base: position 2,480 of record JAIXMR010000084.1, on the reverse strand, counting down.
ATGAAGGCCTGCCGAATTAAAAACACGACGGGCGCCTATCCAAGAAGGTGGGTTTTGGCCAGTGACCAGTTGAAGGAGATAACCCCCCGGTTGAGGACGGATGGCTGTCACTTGGGTAGCCAAAGCGACTTCTGTCTGCTGCTCGAGGTAGTCCATGTACGCATGTGAATCAAGAATCCCTGTACTGGGCGACACAAGGATCGCCTCGGCCTTGATCAAAGGTTCCTCACACTGGGCTTCTTTTCTATCAAGAAAAAAAACAGGAACGCCGAGCCTTTGAGCTTTTTGTTCGAGGGTTTTCAAGTACTCTGTCTGGGCCTTGTCTTGGGCCACAATCCACTTTCCTATTTTTCTAAAAGCAAGTCGATTCTTTTCTAATACGGAATAGAGCATACGATTGCCTTGAATACAAAGCTTGGTTTTCAGACTGTTGGGAGGATAATAGATACCGGCATGAATCACTTCACTATTTCTTGAACTACCCTCTCCCTCATTAATCAAAACGTTCAACATAGCTTTTTACTTGCCTGGTCTCTTCTCCAACACGTTTGTTTTTTTCCACTACAAAGGTAGATTCCTTTGGCCGTGAGCGTGTCAACTTTTCTCCAAGAGCTAATCCCACAACACCGCCACCAATAACAATATTGTCCACTTCTAAATCAGGTACAATCGACCTTGCTGTGCTTAGCCATCGTCTTGTTATTGACATTAGCCCTAATAAAAAAAAAAAAAAAAAAAAAAAGGAGTATTAAAACATATCTCTACGCTGTTACACATGTCTACAGAACGAAAAAAATATCGTCATTTGCAAACACTCTTCTTATGATTGACACAATCCTAAACTATCCACAGTCAAAAGTGACCCCAGTTTTCTTTTTTTTTTTTTTTTTTTTTCATCCCCCTTACAGCCACATGGTATGTCCATCAAAAGCATTGAGTTGCAAGGAGGTTCCGAATCAGACCGGAAGAGATTTCTTATAGGAGAAAAGGGATGCAGTAGAAACTATATCAGCTGATACAATAATAAATAAGCATGCATACAAACCGAATCAACTCTTTCTCAAGGACACACAAAAAATACGATCAGAGCCCTTGATCGGAGGCCCCTCTCTCTTTCTCTCTCTTTCTCTCTCTCTTAGTTCATGTCAATCGGTAATAAGGTTTTTTTTTATTACCCAAAGAAAAAAATAAAATAAAAAAAAAAGGATGACATGGTAAGGTTCAGCCACATTCTAGGAACGGTTCAAACTTAACCGACGTTGGAGTAACAAATAAAGCTGCAAAGATGGCTGGGCTTTTTCTTTTTCTGAAAGGTTTATCGAACGACTTTATGTGCATGGATTGCATCAAGAAGGAACACCAACCTGTTCTGTATTACAAATAAGAGTTCTTTTTTTTTTTTTTTTTTGTCAATAGAGTCTTTCATCATTGCACAGACATGTAAAGATAGATTTATTGGTGATAATAATAACAATGAGAAAAACAAGCTTTGTACAGAGAGGGTTATATATATGTGTTTGTGTGTGTGTGTGTGTGTGTGTGTGGATAGGTTTGTATTATACAACACGTCTCTTTTCATTTTTAAAAAAAAACAAAAAGCATTTTTTTTAAAGACAGGATTCATCATGAGTACGTAAATGTCGACGCATGTTGCTATGTACGCTAAAGCTACGATCGCAGCCTAGATAGGGACAGCGGAAAGGCTTTTCGCCTGTGTGAGAATAATTATGTGTTTTAAGAGAGGATGGTCGAAGAAAGGATTTCCGACAGAGATGACAATGATAACGCCGACGTGGCTCTTCTTTGGTGGGATATCCGGACGTTGTATGTGCTCTCGAACGACGGAAGGTCTGTGGCTGGATAGCAGGAAAAGCAACTTCTGCCGAATTCGATCGACGGTGATGTCTTTGCTGCTGTTGATGATCTGCTGTATAGCAACAACAATAACAGCACAAAGAGTCCATCCTGCTTGGTAAATAAACAGCATGTCTGTCTGCAGGAGGAGCGGGTACAAATGCACTGTTTGGATACGGTGGCGAATATTTTGCTAATCTCACCCACACAAATAAGTAAACTCATCTCTTTTTTTAGCTTTACCATTCTCATTCTTGAACAGATTTTGAACAACCAATTTCAAAGGCGGTAGAGTTATTCTGTTTTCCATTCTTTTACTGAAATAAAAATATAATTGAGCCAAAAAAAAAAAAAAAAAAAAAAAAAAAGAAAAAAAAAAAAAACAAAGGATAAAGAAAAGATAATAACAAAAAAAAAGAGAAAAAAAAAAGAGAAAACTTGTCCTTTTATATAGCTTGCTCCTTGTGTATACTTTCTTTTGGCTTTTTGTAGATCCGTTTGTCATTCACTTGGTTTATGAAACATGTTTGACCTTAACATTGAAGATCCTTTATACTCCCCCCCCCCTCTGCCCTGCTCTTTCTTACCTTATGCTTTCCTTCTGTTTTCATTTTATAGAATAACAA
>JAIXMR010000083.1:0-122309 GCA_025677835.1 Sporodiniella umbellata | reverse complement strand
TGGATATCAAAAGACAAGAGCAGAAGCAAGGACACCTCCTATTCAACCACCCATGACACCTTCTTCTTCTAATACTAGCTTTGGCACCTATTCTCTATTCGACTTTGGACCTTCTTCTCAGTTGTTTTCTGATTGTCCTGACCTGGACCGTAAACCCTCTTTTTTTTTCACTGATCACGACTTTGACACGCCCAATCCTACCTCTTTCTTTTCTCCCCAAAGAACCCCACAAAGACAGGCATGCGCTCAATGTACCTTAAAACAACCCTTGATCTCTCTTTCCTGCGGTCATGCCTTGTGTACTTCTTGTCATCAAAACGAATGTCCTCTCTGCCCTAAAGTAATCGATCCCATAATACACACACATTGACTTGTTTTTTTTTTTTTTTTCTAGTCTGCCTATGTCAAACCTTTTCTTCCTAATTTCTATCCTTGCGCTAAACTCAAAAATGTAACGCCCCACAAAAAGCTTATTCTCAAAGACGTTCTGACCCTTTTTTTTTTTTTTTTTTTTTTTTTTTTCTATAAAAACCAGATTCCTTGGGACGCCTCACAAAACGATATCCGTCACTTTTTTTCTCACTGTCGACTTCCCTCTTCTTCCACTTATGCTCAGCCAATCCATGTAAGAAAAACAAAAGGGCCTCTCTGTTTCTTACCCTTAATGAAAATAGATCTTGATGGATCGTACGACGGGCAAGACGTTATCCGATGCCTATGTCGAATTTGCTACCGTGGCCGATCTCTGGCACGCGATCGAAACGCGTCAAGAGAGATCTTTGAAAGGCAGGTCTATCACTATCACTGAATGTACCCAGGACGAACTACTCTCAGTCGTCTTTCCCAAATGGCGTGGTCAATTCCAAAACAAACTGGCTATTCCACCCACCCAAGACGTGGTCAAGACCATGTCTACCGCTGCCGGAGGTGGTTCTCATTCAGGTTGTCCCCCTTTTATCACCCGGGAAGAAATCAATTCACTTTTAGTCGTGTGTAAAAATTATAAGGTAAAACAAACAACTTTCTCTTTTTTTTTTTTTTAATTTCCATGGATTTCTTTTTATTCTAGCTTCATTTCTCTAGAAAATGTGCAGAAAGACCCTTTGAAAATATCATTACAGTCATCACAAAATACCCTTGGCATCAACCACATCTTATTACAACCATTCATAGAGACCATATCTATGAACTCTTGAAGCTCTCTATCGGTAAAACTTGAACTCTCTCTCTTTTTTTTTTTTTTTTTTTAAAAATCATCCCCACTCATCCTCCTCTCAAAGAATCCCTCAAGATTCATCTGTCAAAAGATTATATCCAGATTGAATCCACCTTATTGGAACGTTTGGTCTTTGCCGGCATTATCTGTCCTGCTTTCACAGAGCGACAAAAGACCGCTTTACTTCAAATTGCCCGTATCGAATGCCCACCTCAGATGGCCTCCTTTCTTTCAATCGAACCCATCACTGGTATCGTTCCTAAGGTTGAGAAACCAAAAGGAATCCCTCTCTTGATTCATCCTTTTGAATCCAAACTCTCTCCCTGGGCTTCGGTTTATTCCCCCAGCCTTTGGAAACTACCTCCATCCTCTGTAGAGTCTAAACTTACCTCGAATTCTAAAACATTAGCCGCTTAACACATTGGCTGTAGCCTATTCTTTTGTACTTGATAAAAAAAAAAAAAAAGAATCATAGAAACAATAAATTTTTACTATCATCGTTTGCATAATTTAGACTGTGGCTTTTTTTTTTTTTTTTTTTTTTTTTTTTTTTTTTTTTTCCATCTTTTTTTCTTTTGCTTTTTTTTTTTCTTTTCCTTCTGCTTTTTTCTTCTTCTACTTTTTCCTTTTCTATTCCAGAAAAAAAAAAAAAAAAGAATGTCATTAAATAGAAAAGGTTCGTTTTTTTTTTTAATGACCATCAACACACCTCTTTCTTTTGATTTACAAATACAAAATCACTAAAGATTCTAGAAGAAAAAGATCAAGTCGTTATAAAGCTTATAAACACCATTCGAGTCGAGAGAGGTAAAGAGAACAACCATGGTAATAGATACTTTTATCGATACCTAATGACCATCTTCTTGAAACGAATCATCTAGTATAAAAAAGACTCATCATCGTCATCGTACCGGTGCCTCTGCCAGTCCTCGTCAGGACCGGTCTCGCTCTTCTTCACACAGCTCTGAAGAGGAAGAGGGGGATGAAGAAGACCGAAAGGATTATTGTAAAGGTGGATATCATCCTGTACGTGTAGGGGAACACTATAAGCATGGACAATACGTAGTATTAAGAAAACTCGGCTGGGGCCATTTTTCCACTGTCTGGTTAATTCAAGATCAAAAGTAAACAAACCAAACCAAAAAAAAAAAAAAAAAAAAAAAAAAAAACTCACTCACCCTGTTTCTAATAGAACCGGCAACCATTTCGCCATGAAGGTCGTCAAGTCTGCAAAACATTATACAGAAACAGCCCGTGACGAAATCAAATTGTTAGAACGCGTTGCTGAAGCCGATCCTCACTGTCGGGGTGCACACTATGTGACGGCCATTGCCGATCATTTCCGGGTAGAAGGTCCTCATGGAAACCATGTGTGTATGACGTTTGAGGTGCTTGGTGAAAACTTGCTATCGTTAATCAAAAAGTACAAGCACAGAGGGATCCCGTCCAGGATGGTCAAACAGATTGCAAAACAAGCCTTGCTCGGTCTGGATTACCTTCATCGAAAATGTAGAATCATTCATACCGACCTGAAGCCTGAAAACGTCTTGATGTATATCGAAAACGCTGAGGAAATGTTGAGAAAGTTGGATACCCATACGGAAAGCGTACATCAGGCAAATCCTATACATAAACACCGGTCTGTCAAAATGATTGCCTCTCAACCCCTATTGTCTGAGGAAAACAGAGGTCGTAAACAAAGCAGATCTAGGTAACTACATACACACATACCTAGACCCGTCTCATTCCTCTTAGATCCGGATCCAGCCCAGCTTACGAAGAAACACATTCTGTCAAAGTGAAAATCGCCGATCTGGGTAACGCATGTTGGACAGATCATCATTTCACTGAGGATATCCAAACACGACAGTATCGATCTCCTGAAGTCATCATGGGTGCCAAATGGGATTCGGGAGCAGATATCTGGAGTTTGGCTTGTATGGTAAGTAGATACCCTAGGCTTTTTAAAAAAAAAAACAAAGTCTCTAAAAGATTTTCTTTTTTTTTTGGTTCAGATTTTCGAGCTATTAACAGGAAATTATCTATTCGATCCACAAAGAGGAAGTCGATACAGTAGAGACGATGGTAACGTTGCCTAGATACTCATTTGCATTCATACTCATTCTCTCTATAGATCATTTGGCTCAAATGATTGAATTAATGGGTCCCATGGCGAGAGAGTTTGCATTGTCTGGAAAACATTCCTCTGAATTTTTTAATCGTAAAGGCCTACTGCGGCATATTCATAGATTGAACTATTGGTCGCTAGAAGATGTACTTCATGACAAATATGGCTACCGTCGAAAGGATGCTGAAGAAATCGCTAGTTTCCTAAATCCTATGCTAGCTTACAAAGATAGAGCAAGCGCCCAAAAACTTGTCTCTCATCCTTGGTTATACGACGTTGAGCCCATTTTACAGGATAACCAAACTCAGACCTGGCAGGATTGGAAAAAGAGTTGCTTACAATAAACACCATGACAATCATTTTTATTCTCTTTGACTATATACAGTTTATATATAAGAAAAAAATGCTTTTTTTTTTTTTTTTTTTGATCAAGACATCAAGGCAGTCTGTTCACCTAACGTGTGTGATTTCTTCTTTTTACGTAATGATATTTTTAGTGTACGGGACAGACTTTCTGCTCTAGACGTGCTTGCGTTTTCAAATGCGGATGTAGGGGATGCTAAAGACGAGGGTCCAGGCGACCCTTCAACCATAGAACCTTTGATTGAAAAGGCTCGGCTGACGGGTGAATGGGCTGGATGAGAAATGGGTGTAGAGAGATGGGTTGAGTAACTGTTATGTCGATGAAGAGAAAGCAAAGAGGATGTGTCCATCGCATTCTCGCTATGGGATGTCGATCGACGTTGACTACTGACCGAATTCGATTTGGAGGACGCAGCCTTTTCTTGGCCCTTTCGTTCTTTGGCCTGCTTGATCTCTTCAGCAAAATTCTTTTGAAAAACTAGAAAAAACCCCCCCCCCCCTTGGAGATTAATAAACACGTATACAATATCAATCTATCTATACGATTTTTTACATTCTGTCAACGTAGTGTGGAAAGGCCTCATTTCAGAACTAACGAGTCTATCATGTGTTTCTAAACATTTTTCTATAATACAAACCTAGGGTTTTTAACACGTCAGTACGAGTATGCTATGTGTGTGTTTTCTTTTACTTGGTCTATAATCGCTCTCTGGAGTCTAGTGATCCATACTCGCATTTCGGGATGTCTATTCCAATATTCCTGACTAAGGAATGCTTTTTTGTACAAAGGAACACCTCCATTGACAGGTGCATCTACAGCGCCATTAAGAGACATGGAAAACGGGTTGATATTTACAGTTGAGCGTGTGTCAAGGTAGGCAACATACTTCTTTTCTAACAAAGTCAGCTCAGAGTTCTTATTTTCCATTGCATTTATGGCATTTTCAATAGGTGAGACCTCTTTGGTCTTTGCAGACACAATAAGCGATCTTCTAACAATATTCGGGAATTGATCTTCACATACAAAATCAATTCTCTCGGTCCACAGGTTCAAAAAGTCAGACTCGGGCTGTTGCTTTTCTTCGTTTGTCTTGACCGATTCTTTGATGATAGGATGTGAAAACGAAAACTTTGAAACCGCATTTGAGAGATAGTATTTTTTGACACTTTCAGGGGCGAGTGTGTTGGTCAAACAGCTGTTTAATGAACTATCAGGAAGAGGCACTACTGGGGTGATCTGGAGATATTGACCATCCAAGGAGACTTCCAACGCCTTTAGGTCATCTTCGTGTAATACAGCTACGTTGGAAAGCTTGCTCGGTAGCAGTTGGGCATTCGGATGTCTGTTCTGCATTCTTTCAACAAACGAAGGCATCTTTTCCCACTCTAGACCACGATAGATGTACTGCTGATTCCGACAGCCGGGTGGAAACCCACGTCCATAGAACCCGACTCGAAAGTACTCTGTAAAACATCGCTCCTTTTTAGCCATGTTTTCAAACAACTCTGCCTCGCGTTTTAATATACTGGACATCTTGGCATAGTCATAAACGTTATTTTCGTATTGATATGCCAACTCTTTACACAGCTCTACACAAAGCTCCCACGCATTCCCTTCTTCCAGATAACCTATCATCTTCATATACAAGCTTTCTTTTCGATCAAACGAACTCTGGCTAGGCAGATGAAGTTCAGACACCTCAGAGAGTCGGTCAGAGGAATCCCAATCCACCAGATCGGCATGAAAGCGCAAAGTAAGCGCAGCCTCGATAAAATTTCGGCTTTCGACATGGAGTTGGACTAACTGGTGAACATACTTTATATACACTTCTTCACGCTCGATAACTTGGATAAATTTCATGAGCTTTAGAGTGGCAGAGATACGTTCGTCCATAAACTCGTCGTCATCGGCTGGTAGGTTTCTAATCTGTAGCAAAAGACCCAAAAAAGTACATAGCGAATCTACAGAATTTTTGCCGATAGGATTTAGATCCATTCGATTATCTTCTTGTAGTCGATGTTCAAGCGCACGGTTCAACTCTGTTTTCATTTTCCCTTGTAGTATAGAATCTCCCTTTTTCTCAAGCATCACCAAACGATCAAACGTGCTAATAAGTAGATGTTGGATATGAACAAGCTCACCATAAGAATACAATTCGATAGATGCAATATCTGCAATAACCGAAAAAGCATTTAGACGGACACGGCTATGAGAAGTTAAGCTTACAGCACAGAGCGCGCCTAAAATATGATATGCTAGATCAGCTTGCAAAAACGACATTTCCACCTTGGCCTTTTCTTCATGAATCGCCGTCAAGGGTGACGGTAGCTCGTCCATAGGTCCAATTCGAATGCTTTGCCTGGCAAAATAGGATTCTGGAGGCTGCGGCTTGTTTTCCTTGGGATCTTCTGTCAGACTGTATTCTTGGGAAAAGCGTGGGGTGGTCTGAAACATTGAATAGTCTTGGTTAAAGTAATCCAGTGAATGTACAGTCCTACGTTTCAACACTTTCTGTTTTTTTGCAAATTCCCACAAGCCCAAAAAGGTTCGCGCGCCTACTTCGCCTCGTATATTGCCTGTCATTTTCCATACTGCACGTTGCTCTTGGGCTGTCAAACAGGTCAGCTCTAACACTGGGCTTTCTATAGTTCTTAAGAACCCAACAAAGAAAACCCGCCAAAGTAAAAGCACAGAGCGCTCTTCAGGATTCGTAATGTCGTCTTGTAGATATGCTTCTTCAGCAGGAACAAAGGATGGAAGCTCCAAAATGTTACTGATAGGCTCTAGTATGTTACAAATAACAACCTGGTGAGATATCACGTTAAGGTTTAGCCAGTTATGGGGTATTTTTCGTCGATTGCGTATTTCACTATCCTCATGGTGCGTCATACAGTCTGTCATCAAGCGTATTTCTTCAAGCGAAGCGATACTATCACCAAACAGAATGGCCATACAAGTATAGACCACTTGACGCAAAAATTCCGCAGTCTTCTCAACACCCTCCTGTTGAGTCATTCCTTTAATAAAGTCTAACCATTGTTGCTTAGATGTCAAGTAAAACAGCTCTAGTATGACCACAGTTAAATCCAAAAGCCCGGTGCTAATAATCGCCGCACAGTCTGTAGTTATATCAAGATCCGATTTCGTGTGAAGAGGATATGTACTAGGGTAAGGGAAATTAGATGATGTGTTCAATGCCTGCAAGACCACAGTAAATCTGGACTTGTCATTTTGAACAGTATGTTGGCTATTATGGGAGCTTTTTGCAAGGTCTCTCTTGGGCGCAAGAGAGGATTTTCTAGATTGGGGCTCAGTTGGTTCTGATACACGCAAGGCTTGAATGGTCAACCTTTGAATATCTCTGTATGCATTCAATAGTCTTGGAACGAGCTCAAGAGCAGCCCCCATAATGGCTGTTAAATCACTCTGTGAACTATCTGTAGAAGTTGTCTCATCTTCCTCAATAGTGGTAGCCAACGAGGTAGGTCTTGAGGCACCAGAAAAAAGGGATGCTTTTGAAGATAAACCTCTACAGGTCATACCAGTAGATTTTCGTACCACATTCAATACTTCACTCAAAATAGTGAGCGACAATCTCAAGTTTTCAATCCATTGTGCTCTTTGTAAACGAGTCTGTTGGTGGTCGGAATCTGGCTGCTGCTGACACTCTGCTTGCTTTGCAAATATAATGTCTTTGGCTGTGGTAAGATAAGAGTTGAGCCATACACGGATCCAACAAAAGACATTCTTGCCTAAATCTAAACGGCATCCAGGGTCTTTAAAAACAGGGCTCTTAACAATGTCCAATATCATAGCTAGTTTATAGCCAACAAGACGTCCTGTCACATGGCTACAAGCATCAACAAAAGAAGTAGTAATTGATACTATCTGTTGGGGCAAAAAGACACAATGCAATTCAACCAAGATAGAACTAAAGTGCTGTAGCGCTAACGTTTGAGTACCAATCATTGCACTAGGTTGGTCTGGGCTCATAATAAGCTTGATTGAATCTAAAAAGGTATAGATATCTGTCTTGAGTATATTGTCGCGTATCTCGCGTTCATGGGTGCTCTCTTTGTGTCGATGACAAAGTCTAGACCGTACAATGAACCGAAAAAGATAATCCCAGACTTTCATGCTACTATGTAGCAGCTTGGCTTTTGCAGCCTCACCTGAGTTTTTGCATAGTCGGTTTAAACTCTTGAGGAGTTCGTTAAAAGTCTTTTCCTCTCTTCCAGATTCGAACTGTCTGTCGTACTCTTCTATAGAAAATCGGTCTTCAATATAAACGTCTAGCACAGGCCGGAAGTTGCTGAAACGACGATCTTGTACAATACTTAGTAACCAAATAATACTAGCCAATGCTTGATCTTTGATAGTCGTAATCAATTTTTCATCTACATTGCCACTTTGACGATAGACAAGCAAATCAAATAAAGCATCAAAGATGTTTCTTAGAAATTTGACGGCTTCTCTTTCTCCTACAAATGTAAACTGACTAAGTACGGATAGTAATTCAGTATGGTCAGAGCCTTCTTCGACAAGTAACCGCCAGTTTAGTAGCCTGACTAAGGTCTTGTTTTGTGTAAATTGTGTTGAACACAGAAATGTCGAGACAGACACTGTAGCCTGTAACATACTCAGCTTACTATGAGAAGAGTGGCTAGACATAATAGAGCTGGCCTCTATAGCACTTGTGTTACTCGAAAAAGCTTGTCCAGATGAGGCAAAGGAGCCATTGAAACTCTTAAAGCTACTAGTTGATGGCGTCTTGGTATGTCCGGATTTGCGTATTGGCCGTTTTACCCATTTCTCTTGAGTCTGTTGTGCATTAGAAGGCGCACTAGAGCGAACAAAACACGGTACTGTATGAAGATACCCGCGTGGGTGAGCAGACTCTCGGTCGTATTTGTACAAGTACATTGTGTGCTTTCCATCGGCTACAAAATCCCGGTACAAGGGTGGCAAAAAAAGAGGTAAAAAGCCCATTGCTACTGTTTTCTCTCCCCCTCCTGAGTAAGGTGATGTTCCTATTTGATTGGACTGTGGCCCCGTGTAGTGGCTACTTCTATGCTTGACAGTCAAATAAACATGCGATCTTTCCCATTGGTTTGTATCATTCATAGTAATTTTAATGGTCTCTTTCCACTTGGGTTTAAGCTCGTGATAAAACACCATGCTTTCCCAGTACGTAACTGAACGGGCGCCTGACCCTGGAAGAATTGCATTCTCGATGGCTTCTCCTGTACAGCTATCACGTACAGACATGGTGACCTGAATATTCCTCATTTTTCCAAGCTGTCCAAAATCTCCAGAGTCTAAAGTGATGTATAACTCGTTTCGGCTATCATCTGAAAAAACAGCGTCTGCAAATCCGATCCGAAGTGTACGTGATACATCTTGAAGGAGACCAGCATTTTCCTTAACTACCTCATCCAGCAGCCCGTAAAAGGTGCGCAGAGAGATACTTATTTCTTCTAATTTAGAGCTGCTGCTGTACTCCTTTATATGGTTTAGTATAATGTGCTCATGAAGCTCAGCATAGTTGGCTTCTGTAGTTGGGGTGTAAATAGTCATGCTCTGGTCCACTGTGGCAGAATCTGATAACAAGAACGAGTTCAGCTTCAGAACAGCACAACCAAAAGGTCGCCGGCATAAATTCCCACCACCTCTCTCTTGTTTTTGCAACGAAAAGTGTTTGCTTGAGTGGAAAATGTAGGGTGTAGGTACGTGCGATAGGTAATCTTTTTCAGAAAGCTTCATGTTTCCTAGTCGTATCACGTGACACACCAGATAAACATTATCCAACAAGTCATGCGTTGATAGGTCAACAAAAAAAGTAGATAGTCTTCCTGCTTGTGTTTCATCTTTAGGTATTCCCTGACTGTTGAGAACAGCGAGATAAGGTTCAGTGATAAATCTCTTTTCGGTTGCTGAATAAAGTGTAAAGTAGAGCTCTGTGCACTCATGACGGTGGCTAATACGGGCTACACAAGATTTGAACTTTAAAAACAAGTGATAAAATTTGGCGCGCCCAGGCCGCCCCTCTTCCCTTTCTTGATTAGTAATGGTAAGTGGCGAAGCTCGATCATAAGAGGCCAATTTCAGGTGCATTTTGTATATTGAGCTTAGAGGTGTATTGGTGGCGTCTAACAAATAGCCCTTCTCAGGGTGTCGAATAATAATGGCCTGATTTCTTTCCATATTACCAATTGCCATGCGCTGGATGATACCTTTTCGCAGTTTTATAAGCTCTTCACGAGACAGCGCTTGATCAAGTAAATGCCTACGTGCCTGAAATAGGAAATTTATATTATCCTTAACCGTCTGAAATGAGGCATAGTCCCTTTTTCTAATACAATCATATAGGGCATTGTTCCATTCACTGACGCAGGCTGCAATTTCGTCCACTAAAGGCTCGGAGCTTCCTGTTACTGTCGATTGTTCAAAACGTACCAATGGAAGATCGGGCGGAGGTATATGTGCATTAGACGATTTCTTGAAATCTGGTAGCTGGTATTCCAAGTTGAGATCGTTGAAACTTCCAGGACGCGGTGGTGAAAGATAGTCAACAGATTGCTTTGGTTGAATAAAAGACTCGGAAAATGACCTAGGCAGGCCGTAATTCAAGTCCAGAGGCCTAGGTATATCATCGTTTTTTCTTCTCTTAAAAGGTAACAGCTCAGCTTCATCCGAATGGATCTCGATGTACTCTTTTATTTGTATATGGGTACGAGGGAAACAGCCAATTGGTGCGTTGTTTGGTTTTTTTCCCTCCTCGAGTGCACACAACACATATCCTCTAAACCATTGTCCTTGCTGCTCAATTACAAATATTTCGTCTCCTACTTCAAGCGATATGAAATGACTGTAGTCTTCTAAATTTGCTGAAACACGGTTATCTGAATAAAAAGAATTTACGGTCGAAGCGTCTTCATTGACAGAATTGTTGCTGGTCGAGTTATTGCTAAGCGAATTGTTACTTGTTGAGTATGGTCTTTTAGGTATCACATTGGTGGGAGAAAACGGATATATTGCAATTCCATATGCTATCTTGGGCAACGGAAGCCACTTCATATGAGAGTAGTGGAGGCGGTTAAAAACAAAAGAGCAACTACGAAAACAGTTAGCATTAATTGAAAAATTAAAGTCCCGTTATGTTTTGGAAACTGTCTTTCGTCTACCTCTTTAGCTAGCTATCTGTTAATGTTGAGCTATAAAACAAGTAAGGCAAACAGAAACAAAGGAAAGGAAAAGAAAAAAAAAATTAAAAAAGAAAAAATTGAAAGAAAAAAAAGAGATTGTGTACACTTTATTATTTCTTTTTGGCTGACTTTGAACGTGCACTCTTGTTTAGCCTGTAAAAGTTCAGTGTCTCATCGAATTTGACTTGGTTGTCGATTCTTTTTTGCCATTTGATAGGTGGTATAAGTTCAATATTAAATCTATTACTTGCCTCTTCAACAAATTTGTCTTGTGCTGCTTGGTTTCTGACTTCGCTGATGCATATGATTGTGGTTTTCTCGTCCGATAAATAATCCATTGTTTCCACTAAATCCATGGCGCTTGCTTCGGAATATATACAATCACAAGCTACAATGTAATCAATATCCCCTGCTGATTTTACATAATCCATTTCTTGCTTGTTGTTCCATAGCAAGGGTTCAACAGTAATTGTATTCTCATTGGTTGTGTTCTTTCTTCTTCCACTCAAAGACTTGACTACTATCTGATTGGCTTCAACGTTCTTTTCAAGTGTTTTCACAAGTTCTCCAATATCAGTCATAATAACCTCTCTGATACCAATTTTATGTAACATGATGCCAATCAGTCCAACCCCAGAGCCGAGCTCAACCCAACGTTTATTAGGGTCTATGTTAACTAGATCGTGCCGACTCAGTTTCTTGCTACTCAATCTTAACAAATATGTGCAAACCACAATAGAACTCAACCAAATGTATCCGCCCAAATAATTAGAATGAGGGTCTTGAACTAAAACAATGTCATGAGATCCAATGTGAAGAGTTAGTGTATCGGCTGATTGAAGTGCCCAGCGATCTAATTTGTGTATGCTCCGTCGAAATTTTTTCCCATCCTCCCAACCCTCAATAGTAGCAATCGCTTTCTCTCCTTCTAAAGACTTCTCCATTCAGGTAACAGAATTCTAAGTTGTTTACTCAGAAGAAAAAATCTAACAATTTTTATTTTGAAACAGTTCTTGTCACACAAACAAATTAACTGTAAGCAACACTAAATCTCTGCTAAAATAGTAATCAAGAGTTTGAGTGGCGGAAATGAAGCGTCCAGGCTTTTTTGTTTTGTTTTGTGATTTTCTGTTTATAGATTTTGCTAGACTTTGTTACATTATTCTCTTTTTAAGGCGATAACCTCGTTTTTTTTTTTACCATGTTTCAACCGCAGTTTTCTTTTTTTTCAAATCCACTATTCTGCCTTTTCGTATGAGGCTGTGTAAATCACAGAACCGTAGCAAGCGTTTGTAAGTATATTAGTACAATGTGTAATAAAACTTACAAAATAAGTAAATCCATAAAGTAATATACACATTTCTGCACGCTCTTTTTGTGGTTGTGTCTATGCACTGTAGATCGAAATGTTGATTTTTTTTTTTTTTTTTTTTTTTTTTTTTGCTTTTTATCTCCTTTTTTGCTGTCTTATTTCTAAAGTTTGAAAATATCAACAATAAACACTCTTGTATACAACCCGCACTGTTTTTTTTTTACTGCTTTTATCTATTATGTCATTTGGCAACGACACCAACTGGGACAACTTTGATAGACTACTTCTAGAGGCCTCTCGCTTAAGCCTAGACGATGTATGAGTATAAATGTATGATACATTTCTGATAGTGTTCGTATAGTGTAAATCTGATGCAGAATCCATTACAAGTTATGGATCTCTAAACTCTTACGGCCCTTCTAGCCTTCCCTCACTCTCTAGAAACTCAACCATGTCCTCCTCCACAACCCAGAGTACCAGTCCACGCTCTCGACATTCAGCTTTACTCTTTAGTTCTAATTACCCATCCAATACTAATCAGTATTTAAGAGACAATATACCCCATAAACCGCATGCAATAAGTGAATGCTCTCTACCTACACAGCCTCAGTTTAACAAGATTATAAAAAAAAACTTTACTTTGGGCCCAGAAGGCTGCTTTGCAAACTGCACTGACACGCATTCCTATGAGCAAGAACCTGTTCAACCTTTCGTAGTCCCTGTTTTTGGAATGGTAAAACAGAATGGATAACAGCAACTACATTAAGAGTCTAACAATCTTGACCTTTCATTCTTTTTTAGGCTGGAAGACGCTTTGCTGATATATTATCTACACTATTTAATTTTGACGAAAAGGACCCACATACTGTAAAGGCTTTCCAAAAAAAAAAAAAAAAAAAGATATTAAAAGACTGACCGTCTGTGTTTTTCTAAAAAAAGATCAAGCAAGATTGTGAGAACACTGTCTCTTTAGTAGTTGATGGCGTAGAATCAAATATGCTTTTGTCCCAATACACATACAAGCCAAAAAGCTACCCAGCTTGGAAACATTTGGCCGAAAACCTAGGTCAGCGACAGGGAATCAATAGCCTTTTGGTTGCTACCTCATATCATGCATTGTAAGAACTACGTTTGTATATTTCTTAATTTTTTATGTCTAACTTCTTGTTTCTTTTCGGGATAGAGACGAACTATACTTACTTTTAAACAATTTAATTCATTCAATGGACCAAACACCCTCCTTATCTTGCTCCTGGTGGTCTCGTGTTGTACTTGTAATAGATGATTGTCAGTCAAGAGAACGGAGGTTGTTTTTGGCAGAAGAGATGCCAAAGATTATGTCACGTTACAAACTCAACCGCCCAATCTCTGTTTTATTTATTCACTCATCTGAAAAAGATATAGTTTACAAAGCAGATGCTCAACGTATATTAAAAAAGATAATGGATAAACATGTATTTTGTGGCCGTTGGATAGCTACATTGCAAGATGCTGACAGTGACAGCAGCAGTGACGATGATATTTTTACTCTGACCACTGTCATTGAATACAGTAATGGAAAACGAAAGCGAACTCCAAAGACAGAAAAGCTCAACTCTTATCCTGGCGATGATTGAACTTATTAAATGCAGAAAAAATGTACTTTATTTATTTACAAAGAGTAATGCCTTTTTTTTTTTTTTTTATTTTTTCATTCTTTATTCGTTGTTTTGACCAGACGGATCAGCAAAATAAGGAAAGCCTAAGTTGAGGCCACCAGGCATCTGTATTTCTTGATTGTTGTTTAAATCTAAAAGACTCGAAAAGTTCAAGGGATTGTTGAGGTTGTCAAAAAAGCCTAGATCGGGCGCTGTTTCTGACATAGCATTTGCATAATAAGGTAAATTCCAATCGTTCAGATTGGTGGTTGTTACAGGTAAATCTAAAGACAAATCACCGCTTCCAGACAGTTGGGACATAGGGGGAGGCGATTGTTGATAAAGCTCAGGTGTGGGATGCGCTTCGACATCGGTCTGGCCTTTCAATATTCTGTCATGAACAGTGTAGAGATCTCGAATCATAAAATATAACTTATCGGCCATAGCCCAATATCCTCTTGCAACCACTAGAAATTTCATGTAGGCAGGTAGAGCTTTTTTTGCTTTCTGAGATTCTTCTTCTTTTGAAGAAAAAGAAATACTGACTACCACAGTGGCAACTGTGTATACCAAATATGTCAAAAAGGGCGGTATAATGTCTTTTCTCATTTTGATTTTGCTGACCAATTCAGTAACATTGTCTACTGCATTCATACATTTCTTTAGATTGGCCGAAATAAAAGCTTTTAGCTCAGGCAAAATAACTTCTGAGTCCAATGTATCTGCTACTGTCATAGCAGGTCGGTGCAATAAGACAATGAGTGTGTTATGAAGAACATGTGTCTATATACAAATGAAAGCCGGTATTAATATCAAGCCTAAGCAACAAGTATTATTATGTTACCATAATAAGCACGCTCTCTTGGTTTGTATTCATTTGCGATTCAAAATTTGCAGGCGTGTTTTTAAGTGAAGTTGGCAAGTTTTGCTCCCAGTCTTGAATCATTCTATCAAGTTTCATGATTTCGGAATTAGGGTGGTAAGGTGGTATATTTGGTTCAAACTTTTGATTTTTGTTTACAAATTTTGTTACATGTCCTAGGATGTTGGTTGCCTTGGCTAAGTAACCATACCCATCCAAAGGTGGTTTTTGTCCAATATTTTGCTCTATACAAGTGTTGTCCATAAAGCTTCCCAAAAGATGGCTTTTACTGGTACAGCTTATACTCAAAAGCAAGTATTGGTCTCCATTTAATGATTCGGTATAATATTGTTTTCCGGGAGGCGTGTTGACGTTGCCAGGCAATAATGCAGTACAAAACGACTCGTGTAGAGCACTTGGTCTTCCAGTAGCTGCAGAACAAAACCTTGCTAGAGAGTTAGATTTTTTTATAGTGCTCTTTTTTGTTTTCAAACTTTTACTTGTCCATCACAAAAGCACACCAAAAAACTTTTCTTGAGGTTTCTTGTTCTACCACCTTACCTATTGTTGGGTTTGCATTTTCGCTTTCTTTGTTTTCGTGTAGTCCCAGCTCTATAGCCATTCGAGATGCGATACCTCCATACATCCAGCTCCTTTTAAAAACTTTAAAAAAACTGGACTGTATCGTTTTTTTCGAATGCAACCTACCTTGGGCCTCTTCCACAGCCAAACTCGTGTAACGTGAAGAGAATTAGTCCCTGTACAGTTGCTATACAAGGCTCATCAAACGATTTTAGCAAAAGAGTCCTTGCTTTATCAGCGTAACATTCTCCTGAGCTCCATGGTGGGTTTTTTTGAATATCAGATCTCTCTGAAAACCTTTTTTTTTTTTTTTTTTTTGAATTGATAAAGAAATTGAGATTGAGCACAAAAAACTTGACCATTTGTATTCTTGTCTCACCTTGCGCAGGCAGCTAGCAAGCAAAGTAATAAAAAATCAGGGCACTTTCCATCTCTAACATCTTTTCTGAAGGTGATCTCATCAAACAAAGGACAATGGGGGAAAAGAAAGTTAAAATAAAGGTCTACAATATGCTCAATGACGTCCATTGGTGGCAGTAGAGAGTCTGGTCGATGCGGTAACATACGAGGCGGAGTTGCAGGAATACTTGAAGTGGTACTCGAAAAGGAGGTAGGTGAGCTAGGTCGTCCTATATTCTCGCCGTCCGTTGTCTTGGATCGCTTGCGTATAGGCGAGCTGGCCTCTACAGGGCTATTAGCGGTTTCGTCTGGTGTATCGGATGATAGTAAAATTTTTTCCATTTTGGCTAGTCGCTGTTCAAGAATTTCTATATATCCTTGTCGAGGCCCTCTCTTTTTCAAGTTTGTACTGTAGACACATACTGTCTTAAACCGCTGACAATTGTGACATTCGGGCTTTACTCCGTCACATCTAATCTTTTTAGGGAGTCAATGGCGAATTTTTTATTTTTTTTTGCTGCGGAATCGTCTGGAATGTAATTTACCTTTTTTCTTCGGCATAATTCGCATGCTTGTGTCAGCCTTTTTCTTTTGGTTTCGTTTGTTTCGCTCATTTATTTATATTTTTATAGAGTGTGGATTTTTTTTTAGTTGCATGCAGAAAAAAAAAAAAAAAAGAAAAGGGAAGAAAGCGAAGTTGTCACACTAACCGCAAATCCCCACTTTTATTTTAAAACCACTTGTATGAAACAAAAACTCCCGCTGAAATTTTAATTGTACTATGTAGGTCCTTGTAAAACTTACACTCTTACCTATATATCTAAGGAAGGTTGTAAAAGTATTTGATTGGACATTTCGATTAGGTTCTTGAGCAATTACAGAAAAAAATTTGTCTGTTTGACTTTTGACTCTGTAGCCTTACTTTCTAGTTTGTTATTGTTTATATCAAGATCGATATTAAATAGTTCCATTATGGAACATTCTATGTTTTTGTTTTTTTCAGTAACTGCTGAGCAAACAGATATATAAAAAAGTGTTCAAAAGAAATTGAGATCTATTTCAAGGAACAAATTGCATTGACCAACTGTTGTTTGCTATGTTTTACGCGTTTTTACAACTTAGAATTGTAATTTCTCATAGCCTCAAAACTATGTCAGCACTTTGTTTTGAAAAAAAAAATTAGAAAATGGTTACTCTTTTCGTTTTGGAGATAAAAAAAAAAAAAGAAGCAAAGCAAACTTGAAAGAGGACATAACGAACAGAAACAATGTCTTTTTATTTTTTTATTTTTATAAAAAAAACAACACAAATTCCTTGTTGTTCATATAGTTGTAGTGTAAGGTACCTAGGTCAAAATGTGTCTAGATTTGGACAATAGCCTCTTTTGTAACTTCAATCTACTTATGTCATTTATACTAATGTCCCTAGTGTCTATATACTGTATCAGTAGCTTTAAATATTAAAGGTGCGGTAAGATGTTTATTGTTTTGAATCGAAAATAGCGAGTCAATACACACTTCGCTCACAGTTAAAAAAGGAAATTATATACGTAAATACTAGCTACAGATTGTAAAGCTTGCATCGCTGTTTAAACAGAATCTTTCAACAAAAAAGTACGCTTTATCCCGAGTGAGCGGTGACAACAAATGTGAACCCTTTTGACCGAAACCCCCCACCTACAATGTATCTTTTTATTGACACTGTGTATGCCAATTATTAGAGATTTGTTTTCTGATGCTTACAGAACCATTAAAATACCATGTCAACTGATATGAGTCAACGCAATAACAATTTTCGGCACTTCAATACCTAGTAACTCTAAATCAAATTGTTTGGTTGGACCCCTAATAGTAATCCGTTACTCAAATTATTTTGACACATAATACGAAAACGAAACAACAGAGGCTACTACAGCGAAAATGATTGATTATATCAATTTGAAAAATTAAATGTCCGTTACGGAATAGAGACCCATACCTGGTAATCTTAGCTAAACTACAGTTTGGCGTGAGCAGACTTCTAAAAAAAGATGTAAAGCTCAAATCGGAAACAGAAAACCGACTCTAAAACAATCCTGTTTATAGATATAAAAAAGAAGCCCACCGTACTTAGGCTTGTAGGAGAAACACTTTAGATTTTACTACAGTGATATTTTAATTCTTTGAGAATCGAATAACCCCGAAAAACTTGATTGGAAGACTCGTTTTGTTTTTAGTGTATATCTACAATAGAGTTCCAGTGTGATTTTGCAAGTAATATAATAACAATTTATAAGGAAAGTATAGATGCTATAAGATATAAAAGGTATTTCATTTGACCTGCTTAAAATATTAAAATTTAAGCAAAAGGGGTTGAAAGTAATTGTTTTAGAGCTTCAAATCAAAAGCCCTAAAAAGCGTTGCTCAAAGAAATCGACTCAACAGCTTAAAGCGTAAAAGCAGTGAGTTCAGTTCTTCAAATATTGGAAAAAGCCGTACCGTATAGCCTGGGCCAAGGTCAGGAGGAAATTTTGGAGGTACAATAAACAACGCAAAGCCACTGGTGTTTTTTGTTATACAAAAACAAACGGTTGGCACTAAGAAATGAACACGTACTACTTATTTTGTATTAGTGTTTATCTATATAATGCAAATTCGGTAATCGATGATAAGAGATATCCACCTGAGGTTGTGTTTCGTATGTTCTATTTCACTAAACAGCTCACTTTCTTTGCTATTGTTGTTAGTGGTACAACATTCTTTTTTAAAAGATCCTTTTGTTTGTATACACATGTGTTTCCTATCTACTTTACAAAGAAGCAGAGTGGTATTTTTGCAACTACCATTGTTTTTACTATTGCTACTATTTACTGTAAAAAGAAAACAAAATTGAATGAAATAAAAGTGTTATAATAGCCCCACTAAAAATTACAAATCTCCAAGTCTATTTGACCTATGCTATAGCTATAAAGTGAGAATCAACCAGCAATGTGTTTGATTTGAGATGTTATTGGCTTCGCATTTTTACTTTTCTTTCTTCTTTATCGATCATAAGCTTTTTTGCACAGAATAGATTACACCAATAGACACATCTTTTTTTAAAAAAAATCAAAGTATAGGAGTGTTTGCTTCTAGCCTTATACCTTTGTATTCTTTCATCTCTTTTGTTTTTGTTAGAATGAAATAGTAAATTAAGTTACAGAAGTGTACAAATGAAACAACTAATATATATAATAATGTAATTTACTATACTTTGGTCTATGACTAACGCAAGTTTTGATGGCATTTCATTCCCTCAAAAAAAAAAAAAGGGTAAGAAGGGGAATAGCAATACATACATATATATATATATATCGGTTTTGTTCCATTGGGGTAAAATTTTTAATTCGCAAAGAAAATATAAACCTATTGTCTTTCAACCTTTGTTATTTTTATTGCTCTACGAAATCAAAGGTACTTCAATACGGAAGCTGGCTATTTGACTGAGTTTGTCTCTTCGCCTAACGGTTTAGTAATGTCGATCTCCTTAGGTGTAAAGTTTAATTCGTTTTTTTCTTCTAACTTTTATCAACTTTCTCTTTCTAAGATTATATTTGCTTTTCTAATTTGTTTCTTATAGCATCCTTTGCTGATACAATTCTTAGAATAGCGAACAAGAGAAGGAGATGATTTGGGAGGTATCTGTTTAATAACTGTTGACATACTATCAATCATACAAACGTCTCGGCACTTTGTACTAATACTAGAGTTGCTTTTGCTCAGGTGGTTTATATCGGCCTCTCTTCCATCTTTATAACTCAGTTATGGCCTTCCTGCTAAACTTTAATAATGCTTACCCTATGTTAAGGAATCGAAGCAGAAAGATGCCGCTTTCCGCTTAAGGAAATAAAAGAGAGACTATACAGTTTATTTCTGTTCTCGGAAAACTTTTGACTATAATACACAGTTTCTTTTCCTATGGAGTGAGTGTTAAAGGTGTTTTTTTTTTTTCGCATACAACTTGACTTATGACCCAATCTAGGGCTGGGATATGGGGTGTATTGATTTGGGACAAACACTTTACTCTAATTTTATTGGACAATTGTCCTCTTTGTTTATATAAAGACTGAAGTGGAAGTAAAACAGACTAGGCGGTAAACAGTGCTTTTTATTGTTACCAGATTGTATTACTTTTGACTTGCTTTTTCGTTGTGTGGAAGCTGAAAATGTAAGTTACGCAGAGCGACAGACCAAAGTGTAGGGTGGCTTGTCGGAGCACCACTTTATTGACATAACATCTATTTATGCTTTTCTTCCAGAAATGTTTCGTTTTACAAGATTAGCTAATTCACAGTTCTCGCCAAAGGTTTACCGTAATTTAGGTCGACAGTACCACACAAAACGGGACAATGCTTCTGCAGGGATGTATGCAGCCTCTATATTCATAACTATGATTGGTGTCTCTTATGCTGCTGTTCCTTTGTACCGACTCTTTTGCAGTAGTACTGGATTTAATGGAACACCTGTTATAGATAAAGACCGTTTTGATGTAAAGCGTTTAGTTCCTCAACCTACGCGCCGCATTCGAATAACTTTTGAAAGTAACACATCCGATACCTTACCCTGGTCATTCAAACCGGAGCTACGCGAAATTCACGTAGTTCCAGGGGAGACTGCTTTAACTTTCTATAAAGCAAAAAGTAATGCTTCAAGAGACATGAATGGTGTTGCTACTTATAATGTCACCCCTTATCGAGCTGGTTCTTATTTCAATAAGATCCAATGTTTCTGTTTCGAAGAACAGAGACTGACTGCTGGTGAAGAAGTTGATATGCCAGTCTTTTTCTTCATTGATCCTGATTTCTTGGAAGACCCTTTAATGAAAGATGTAAGCACAATTACTTTAAGTTACACATTCTTTAATTCTGATAAATAAATTGAATAATGATCTACTCATACTCTTCAATGTAAATAATCTATCCTTTCACTTGCCCATATAATTGCATTTTTTTTTTCAAAGGAAGATAATATATATTTTAAAACATCAATTCTATTTAGTGTTATCTAGTGCTTGATATCAATAGTTTTTAGTTCACAAAAAGGCCTCTTTCAGTGGGCGACAACCGAAGAGCATTCAACCTACTTGATATTAATTCAAGTGATACAAATGCTAAGAAGATTATTATCATTTGTAACATATTGATTTTCTTAGTATTAAGGATAGGACTCGAAAAAAAAATTGATCAAAGAGATAGTCTTAGCATTTGACACAGATATGGCAAAGTCCAATATTATACAAAAAAATAGTTAATCATTTAAGATTGCAATGATATGATGTTTCAAACACAAAGATGTCGGCTACCTTTTTGTGTTTTGTCCAGCTTCAAAACTTCTTGATATAACCGTATTTAAGAATACATGAAACAGGTTATACAAAAGTTCTTCTAGCCGTTAAAAGCTATTCCTTTTTTCCTGAAAAGACATCATTTTTATTATCTCTTTGTTATGAATTGTACACGATCAACTTAGAGCCAGATCTAGGGCAATGGGGCGGTTTTCTCGCATATATATATATAGCCTTTTTTATAGTTGGAAATATATGAACACCAACAAACTTTTTTAGTTTACAGTTTCTTTTTTAAGTAGCTCTCAAATAGTGAGCTTATATAAGTACACTGTGATGAGAACAACCTTGCGTTCTAATTATATAAAACAATACAATTGTCAATTTAGAACAAGTGCTATACTAATGTACACAGCTGGGTTCGACTAAACTACTTTTAGCAGTGCCAGCAGAAAATTCTAAAGCTTTTAGCTGTCTGTATAAAAAAACAGGTTTAGCCAACCAAACATTGAAAAGTAGAGTGTAATTCGATATATATTTGTGAACACAAACCTTACTTTGTATACCCTTCTTACTTTTATTGCTTAGTAATATAACTTTCTCCTTGGAAAATAGGATCTTTATTCCTTGAGATTTTATTTAGGCTTGGGGCTTGGGATAAAGTGTTTAAATCCTAAACACTTGTCGCTGGCGTGTCGGTATTTACATTTATTTCAGGGCTCAATAATGATTGGTCAGTTCTTTTTGCCCACTACTTGTTTTTTTTTTTTTTTTTTTAGGATGAAATATGCAAATTGCTGTATTGTTTTCCTCGCTTTTTTGATACTTGAATAAAGAGTAGTGGTTTATTCAAACTCTGTATGTAACTTCTACGTTTGGATATATATATATATATACTGCTTCATTTGTCTTTTCAACTTTATTTGAAGTAGTATCTCGGTAAATGTACGTATGTTTTACTAAAAAGCAAAATTCTGATAAATCGTGTGCTAGCGTGTGTTTATCTGTTACAAAAAAAAAAAAAAAGGCCATTTTAAAAAGCTTAAATAGGAGCTTATAGAGCTTTTTGTGGTAGGCCAAATTTAGCGTCAAGAAACAATTTAAGGAGATCTTGAACGAAGTTTTGTCCAACTAGATAAAATACAGTGCTAATTTTTAAAACCAGAAATTTATAAATATGGACAGGGCATAGTATACTGAAAGAAAGGTAAAGGTAGCTGCGATAAGGTTTTCTCTATAAAGTGGTTTCGTTTTTCAAAAACGGTAGAATTCTAAAAAACATACCACTCTAATTTCTAAAGTGACTCTTGAAAGTGCGATGCAATGTAGCAGCCCTTTCTTTCTTTTTTTTTTTAGACGTAAATAATTAAATAAAAAGAAGGTGATGAACATTTTTAAGATAGGCTTAGTATTTTGGTACACGGTAAATTTTCAGAAAATAGTTACTTGCTTCGATTGGGTGTTTCAATTGTTAGTTGACAGGTGCTCGTTAGTTATAAAAATTGTTTAGACAGTAAGGTGTGTAAAAAAGGCTTGGGTGGATTACTATATATGACAATTTTGAAGTTGGATCATAAACACAAAGCTCACTGTTATCGAGAACAATGAATAAGAGTTTTGTTTTAAGCAACCGATTGCAAAATAGGCGTGTATGTGTGTGTACTTTGGAGATTTGGTATAGCTCAGATACTAAGTGCAGTTTTTTTTTTTTTGTAGTCTATGACTTTTATGACAGAGGTCATGTGAGGTCAAGTGGCCGATTACCTATATGAAATTGAGCTGAGTACTTGTAGCTGTCAGGAACGATGAAATAGAGCTATGTGCTTTCATAAAACAATCAGCAGTTGATTCTTGTTCTATTATTTAAAGTTTGTGAGCTTGACTGTATAGATGATTCAGTACTATTGACTTTCAATTAGTTAGAGCATTTTGTGGTTTTCATCTATTTGTTCGTATGGAGCGGATTTATATTAAGGTATACCTTAAATAAACAACATTGGTGACTGCAGGCAGTCAGGTTGCAATGACCCGTACTCCTTTGCATGTGACAGAGAATAGAATGTTCTCTCTTTCAAGAAAAACAAAAACCGACCCTTGGTATTTTATTCCCCGCTTTTTGTTTTTGTTTTCTTGCTTTCACTATAAATAAGGGAGAGAGAGAAAAGGTGGTTTTTCCAATTTTTTTTTTTTTTTTTTTTTTTTTTTTTTTTTTTTTTGGTGAAATCAAAACCAGACAACAGCTATACGCACACACGCACTGCACTCTCCCACTCCCATATATAATATATACGTGTGTGTATGTATGTATAGATTGAAAAATACATAAAAATAAATATAGAGATATAAGCATAATATATATATATTTATATATATTATAAATATCTATACAACTAAATACAGCAAAAAAAAAAAAAAAAAAAAAAAAACGGAAGCCAACTTTTCCTCTTTTTTTCTTAGAAACTATCCTATAATAAGAAAAATGGAAAACAACCATACAACCGACATACCTTCATTTAATACATCTCTATTACAATATATACCCGCTAATGAACATGACTTTCAACAGCCATCTCGTACTTCACTATATGGATTAACAGTAGCCGAATGGGCAGGAAAGAAACTAAAACGTCATAGTAGGTTTTTTTTATTATTTTATTTTGTTTTGATCAATAAAAGAAGGCCAACAAGTATTAGATGTCAAATCGAATGTAGCTAAAGAGGATAATTGGAAAGACGTTTACCGCAACATCAAATGCATGGATCAGTTATATGATGCTTCTTTTTATTCGTGGCTAAAATCAGAAGAGAATGTATTGGTCACTGCCATGTATCTACATCGGATAGCTAACGAATATCCTCTTGAACGTATTGTCAATGCTTTAAAGTGGCTAATAAGCGATTGGCGGTTAGAAAGTATCAGTACTTTAGTTCGATATGTTACTGTGGACTGGTGTGATCAAGCAGGCAAGTAGAAAGACAGGCACAACTGTCGGTTTCTCTCTTTTTGTTTTCTGCAGTTTTATTGTTTGTTGGGAAGAAATACTGACATGTTATGCTATGTTGTTATTATTCAAAACAGGCGATCTGCGGAGGGCTCATCTCTTACGTCACTTGACCTACAGTTGGGCAACACAGTATACAACGACATTGATTACGATGGTTTTGTCTTCAGCGCCTTATGCTTCATCCAATACAGTAGAGAGGGAGAGATTTCTGAGAGCTTTTACGCAAGGATGGGATTTTTCTAAGCTTTCAGAGTTTTTCATGTATCTTCAAAGCCCAGCGAACATTGACTATAAATTGAAATGTATCATGTTACAAGAAGCGGCTCGCAAAGAACGTGAGGAGTTGGGTGCCAAACTCTATAAGAAAAAAAAAGAAGAGAGTGATAGAAGGCATCATAGGAGGACTTCGAGTAACGATGTGAACGATATCAAACGCCTCAGGCTCTCTACACCCGAGCTTGAGGAACAGCAACCTTCCCAACCTCAAGCACAACCGATCCAGACACAGGCACCGCAACTTCCCTCACCCCAAGATATCTGTCATACCTGTACCACTGCCTGCAAACATACTCATTCTTTAATTGCATCATCCCCTCCACCCTCTTCATCCTCCAACAGTCATCTCATAGGCTCTCAAGCAGCCAGTGGCAGTACTCATTATAGTCTGAGTCACCCAGCCCACGGACTTGCCAGTACGGCTCCGACAGGCACCAGTGGAAGTAGTACACAAGGTATAAATAAATAAAACATAAATAATAATAATAATAAAAAAAAAAGCTAAAAAAACACACACATACACACACACACACATATATATATATATATATATATATATTCAGATACAACCAACGATGTTTTCTTGTCACTTCATGGATTTACTCATATGAGGAGGAGGTCAAGCTCTGTTTGTTCGAATGATTCAAATGATTTGATGGAAGATGCCATGGATACAACTACAGAAAGTGCTATGAAAAAGAAGGAATGGGATCGTGTCTTTTAAAAAAAGAAGGATTTCTCTTTTACTTTATAAATTCAAAAGTGTTTTATAAAATCGTTGGACTGCTATCAAGGCATAAACAATAGACCGTAATCGATTCTTTCGAGTCAATGTAAAGTTCTGATTCTCATTGTGTCTGAACAATTGACTTTGGCTGGAGTACAGTAACCATCAATATATATATATACATACACACACACACACACACATATATATATATATATATATATATGTAGAGAGAGAGAGAGAGAGAGAGAGAGAAAAAGAAAGAGAGAGTTGAGCTAGTTGAATATTTTCTCATGTGTATGCATGTGGATATACATCTATATCTATACCTTTCTTTCAAATGACAATTCTCTAATATGAGATAGTTTTTTTGATATACTTTTTTTCTTCAGTTAACAAAGCGTGCAATCAACAAAAAAAAAAAAAAAAAACAGAGAGACTTACTCAATTCTAATACTCTGTTGTTGAACTAAACAATTAGAAAGACAAGTTAGATGCGTATATGTAAGTCGATAGTTACTTGTCGTGATTGATCCCTATCTCTCTAAGTAAACTGTTAACTTTTGCGATACTATCTTTCCAACAAAACTCACTTGTAATAGCTCATGATGTTGTTTTTGAGTTTGAGCCGTCAACAGTTCATTTTCTTTTTTATACTTTAAAAGTTCTTGGCTGGTTTCTTTTAAGGACTGTAGTAAACTTTCATTTTGTTCTTGTAACTGAAATACTACTTGGTTCCAATCCTCTTCAATCTATCACTGTATCAAACACACACAAACAAACTTTTTTTTTTTTTTTTTTTTTTTTTTTTCATTTTTGCTTACTCTTTCGTCAACAGACTAAAAGAGAAATAGGTTGATGAGATGAAAGATGAGGCTCTGATTTACTTTGATAGTAATAAATGGGTTGTGATCTCCTATTTCATCAAACAAGGTTCTAGGCGGATCAGCAAACCTGTCCATGTTAAGACTGATCTCACTGTGAATAATGGGTGAGGATTGTGGTAGTTGTTTTGGGTCAATATTTCTTTCCAGGATAAATGCTTTTTTAAAAAAAAGAAAGGGAGAAACAATGGAAAATGGACAAAGACTCTTTTCGACCCCAGATGACGTCACATTGCCCAAGAAAAAGGCTGTTTCTATTTTAACTGTTTGAGCTTTATGTGTGTATATATATACAAGTATATGTAAGTATGTGTGTGTGTGTGTGTGTGTGTGTGTGTGTGTGTGTGAGGGTGTATAGATATGTTTGTGTGCGGGATAAAGCTCGATGGGTCTCTAGGCTACTTTTTTTTTTTTTTTTTTTGTGGTGGGGTGTATAAAAACAAATAATAATAATAATAAAAAAAGAAAAAAAAAAAAAAAAAAAAAAAAAAAAAAAAAAAGTGTGTTAAAGAGAGGTATCCATGTCATCTATAGCAGGTGTGGCAATGATTTGATCTTGACCGTAACCAAGTAACCACCACCATAAGGCTTCA
Organism: Sporodiniella umbellata; assembly: GCA_025677835.1. Classification (NCBI taxonomy): domain Eukaryota; kingdom Fungi; phylum Mucoromycota; class Mucoromycetes; order Mucorales; family Rhizopodaceae; genus Sporodiniella; species Sporodiniella umbellata. The sequence goes on along the minus strand of JAIXMR010000083.1, from coordinate 95,818 downwards.
TAACAAAAGACGAATTGTCTTAGGGTCTGTACCATACTCAGTCGTTGTTCACGGAAGCGGGCAATGGTTTCAAGTAAAAGATCCACCGTAAAGGAATCCTGTCGGGCAAGACGATAGAGCGCGGTATCGATAGTACAGAACGCGCCAGAACGACCGCAGCCTGCAGAACAATGAACGACCATCGGCCCCACGGTAGGGTCGAGCTGATGGTACTGTTTCTGTGTTCTGTCAGCGAGATCGATGACCTGAAGGGTACCCAGCGGATTGTCCGGCACGCCAAAGTCCATCCAGCCTGTGTAGTGTAATTGGGTGACGGATCGACGTTGGCCTTGTCTACAGACGCGAAATTTTCGAGCAAGGATGGTATCTTCTTCGTTTGGTTTTTGATCGCCTAAGCTTTTGACTTTGTGTAGCGTTTGTTCTGTGAGGGTGACTTGAGTGTGACCATAATCCAGGGTTTCGTTCACATGCGAGGGCCAGTAACGATGGCATTTGATCTAAAGAGAGATGAGTAAGCGATAGAGGAGAGAAAAACTTACTTTGTTCATCTCTTCTTCTTTGGTCAACATCACAATGACGCGCGCGTTTTGCTCCCATACAATCTGCCAGAAATCAGGAAACGTGGCAGGCAGAGGTCCTTGTGTAGAAATATAACGACGGTAGGGTGATTGCGTCTGGAGGGTCTTCATCTTTTTGATACAGTGTGTGTCGAGGGTCTCTGGCCGGGCATCAGAAACACCTTCGTCACTGTCCATGTATTGAATGTAACTCGCGTTGATATAATCCGAAGTGTTGAAATCGCGTAACTTGACGCGTGTGTACTCGTAAGGCCAGATGTTGGTATAGCGATTCAAGGCGCCCATTTCAATCCCTGCCACAATACTGAATGGAAACTCGGCCGGGTTACTGGTATGCTTTGAATGGAAATGCATAATGTTTTGAAGTCTTCTCTGCTCGGTTCTTTCGAGTTTCTAGATCAAAAACGAGGTCAACCACCACCACCAAAAAAAAAAAAAAAAGAGACTGGTTTACCTCATAGTTTTCAGCCAACAGTTTGGCGCCTTGCTCCTGTACTGTTTGAAGTAGCCAGGCCGGGACTTGCAGTAGGTCGTTGGCCAAGGTCTGACAGCCAGGAGGGCATCGAGGCTGGGTCAGAGCAAAACGAACGCCGGTCGACTGGACTTCACATTGGGTAGGCAGACGGATAGGGAATCGTTCACGGATTGGACCATGTGAGAGTTCCATGTTTTGTCGGATGTTGGAAAAGAAAGGGTTGAAGGCCTGGTTATCGAATTGAGGCATTGGGGCGGTGAAAGGCCCAAGGCTGGGTGTGGCCCCGAGTAAGTTATTCAAGCGTAAGGTGGGCCGTCTGTTCGCCGCGTTCAGATTAAGGGAGAAACCAGCACCGCCAACCCCCAGGCTTGTAGGAGGCCCAGCAGGGAGAGGGCCTTGGGAGGTGGTATGTGCTGTGGTTTCGATTTGATCTTTGTAGTGTTGAGCCAAAGATTCAAAGCCACCTAGAGAATGGCACCTTAGTCTGTCTGTCAGTGTCTATGGTTTGTATACCTTTTAAAAAATGAAGCTTGCCTTTGTAGCCTGCTTTATGTAATTTGGTAGCAAGATAGGCACAGGCACTGTTTTCTTGTAAAAGCTGAGATTGCTGGTCATAAAATAAGATGTAATCTGTATTTTGCCAGGTTCTTAACTTTTCCCGAGCCTCATGAAGCACGATGGCTTCATAGACCTTATCGAGTGTAAAGGTAGGTCGCTTGAGGATTGTGTTGGGTATGGACACGTTGATTGAATGGCGGATTCTCGAGTGTGAGAATTGAACAAACGAACGGACGTCGAGGATCAGGAGACCGCTGGGGTTTTGCTGATAGTCCACCAGCAGCCGATTAAGACCGCTGGGGTCAATCGGGGTGAGGAAAGGGAGCGACCCGCCCTGGTCGCTGACGGGCGTCTTGAGTGTTTGTTGAAGTACCAGTCGACGGTTGGCCAGCGAGCCCATAGGTAAGATCGGTCTCGGTTGTTGTTCACTTGAAGGGCTACTCAACACCGTAGGCTGTGACGCTTGACGTGCTTGAATGGCATTTAAAAACTCTTGATGGATGCTGGGATTAATAGGAGCTGTATAAAAGGGAGTCGTGGCATCGTTTGATTCATGGCTGTTATTGTTGTTAGGGTGGGGCTCACCCGCATTCTCAACAGATGCCAGGTTGTTGGGTCCACCAAGAGGTGTAAAATAAGCATCGTTGCCTTGACTTCCTCGATGGGTAGGTGACTCAATAGCCAAGCTCATTGCGTCAAGAAAAATAAAGAGAAAAAGAAAAAAAGGGAAAAAAAAAAAAAAAAAAAGGGAGTTTGTTGTGACAGAAGGTTTGAATTCTATTATTTTTTTTTTTTTTTTCCTTCTATTTTTGAGGCCCAGACCTTCACTGTTCGTGCAACTAGCATTTCGTCATAACTTTGCCTATTCTGGATAGGATGCAGGATTTGCTCAACTGGGATTCTTTTCATCATTTGAATTTACGCCAATCATCACCGCTCCTTTATTTCTATCGTCGCTGTGACAAATCCTTTCGAAAACAAGTTGTAATTACAAAACAAAACTGCATAGAGTATCAATACACCCTTTTTCATTGTTTCGAGCCACTTGTCTAACGATGGACTTTGTTGTTTTAGGAAAATTGAAAGTTCACAACCAGGAAAACGAACGTCTCCTTTAAAAATACGAATAGCACTAAGCCGAACTAAAGCAAGCTGGTCTGAGAACCTTTGTGTATTTTCTTTAAAAACCATGAGAATGGCTTTAAAAAAAAAAAAAGGGTATCAAAACTCAATGTCTCCCTTCAGTCTAGAGGTTTTTGTTTTTATATTATGATTTATTGATACGGCTTTACTCAAGTCAAGATGAAACCATCAACGCATGGTCAGCCTTGATTGACACTAGCCCAATCGTTTCTGTCAGTAGAGTGTTGCAAAAACAAACGTGGGCAAAGTACTTTACTGATATGGTAAACATCAGAGGCAGTACAGAGAGAAGGAGAGTTTTTTTTTTTTTTTTTTTTGCTCATCTACTGCTTTACAGAGGTGTTGGTATGGATGAAGCTGTTCATTGATAGCGACTTGTGATTCCACTTTAGGATTTTTCTTGCCAAAAGATGTTGTGTGAAGGATGTGATCCTAGAGAGCCACTCTCTATGCAGAAACCCTACCGTCTCTTGAAATGAGCGAACAGTCATCGACAGCCAATGAAAGTGCGCACAGCCTGTTTTCAGGAGGATTGGTTTTCTAGGCTCTCCTTCCGGCTGAAACGTGACGGCTAAAAAAGAACCAAGGGAAAAGTCGACGATCGGGTGGCGACGGCGATGCGTCATCGATTTGAGGTGTGACGCAAACAACGGTGTGCGATTAGATGGTTTATCCTTTGGAGAAATCAGTTATCGCAATGAGGAGTAAAAATGTCGCAATCCGATGGCGCAATTCTATTGCATTAAAGAACCTTATAATTTTTTTTTTTTTTTTTTTTTTTTGGTGTGCGTCTTGACTCGATGATTTCTTTTAATGGAATAAAAGTAGAAAAAAGGGTAATAAAATAGTAAAAAAATGCTTAGAACAGAAATTACCATCGAAAAAAAAAAAAAAAAAAAAAAAAAAAAAAAAAAAAAAAAAATAAATAAATAAATAAAAACCAGAGATTGTTTTTCTTTTCTCTTTTTTATTTATTTATTTATTTTTATGAGCGTTTCACCTACAGCGAGTCAACTGTTGCCTTCGATGGCCATGTTCACTGCGAGTCTTGCCTCGCCACCTTTTGAAAAGAAACGATTGACGTTGTTACCCAAGCCTTACGACCGCGGGCCTGAATGGGCTTATGAACGGCGTGGATCCGACGAGTCATCGAGTAACGACAAGCTGAGCTCAGAACAAGTACTGGCAGAGAAAAGAAGAAGGAACGCAGGCGCCTCTGCTCGTTTCCGAGACCGTCGCAAGCAACGCGAACGTGAACTGCAGGACCGAGTGCAGGCTTTAGAGAAAAAGAATGAGCGCTTAGCACAGGCGCTGAGAGAGCTCGATCCAGCCCATCCGTTAGTGGAGATCAGCCCACAGCCCGCTTCCCCAGTGTATTCGACAGAAGATAACCAAGCCATTCTGGGACGCATCCATCAGCTGGAACAGTTCATCCATCGTTTCCGGGTAGAAAAGGATTCGGATTCAGACAAACTCGATCAGCTGGATCAAGAAGTAAGCCAAAAAAAAAAAAGGAGGAGGGAAAGAAAGGTGGTATTAACCTTTGGTAGAATCGACTGCTAAAGTCCCTGCTGACTTCTATCACACAAAAAAATCAAGAGACTCATTCGTAGTCTGTTTGCATATCCTTTCATCATTCCCGCATTCTTATTGTATCATCACTCCAAGAAATTATAACAGCCTTTCTGATTGGCTTATCACTACCATCGTTGTCTCACTGGCTTAAAAACGCGCGCTGTGATTGGCTCAAACCCCATCTCATAAATAAAAAGAAATTCATGCATGATAAATAAATCCTTGACTCTCCGCTCTCTTTCACCCAATCTCTCTGTGTGTGTGTGTGTCAATAAAGGTGTGCGTCTATCAATCACTATTCATTCTGAATCTTGTTTTTCCAAGATTTTATTTATTTATTTATAAACCCCCCCCCTCCCCGCTTAGGTCTTTCTTTACTCTTTCTTTTCATTCTTTTTTTTTATTTTTTTTTATTTTTTACTTTAATTTTTTATTTTTTTCCTACTTTTTATCTCGTTTGATTGCACCCTAGTGTGTTACGTTGTGTTACGTGCCAGTGTGCAAGAGTGAGAGAGAGAGAGAGAGAGAGTGTGTGTGTGTGTTTGTATTAAAGAAAAAATCTGCCGAGAACAAAGTGAGAGGAAATGGGCCTTAGTTATCGCCACTATCTAGATGAAAGCGCCAGTATTTATGCATGTCGTCAATGCGAAACACACCTTTCAAGTTCAGAAAACGTTATTTCTAGAGTAAAAAAAAAAAAGAAAAAAAAAGAAAAATAAAGAACAAAAAAGGCTTATTTTCTCTATGCTTTTTTTGTTATGTGTGTGTTATATGTGTGTGTGTGTGTGTGTGTGTGTGTGTGTGTGTGTATAATAGCAATTTCATGGTCAACATGGTCAAGCCTTCTTATTTGAGCAAGTGTAAGTCATTAAAAAAAAAATAAAAGGGAAGCTGTGTTGATCGTATTTATTGTAGAGTCAATGTGGATTATGGAAAGGCACAAGACCGCCATATGTCTTCAGGTCTTCATCGAGTCAAGGACGTCTTTTGCACTCATTGCCTAACGTTGATCGGATGGACCTATGTAAGTCAAAGATAGCCAAACTCTCGGTTACTCACTCTTATTTTTCTAGGTTAAAGCGTTCACCAGCGTCAATAAATACAAAGAAGGCAAGTTTGTACTGGAAAAGAAACTTTTAATGGATCTCTCGGATAAAGTCTATCTCGAAAACCGCCTAGAGACACCCACCCGTCGGCCCTATGAATAGTTCGAGTGATGTCATCCGAGACCTCGATAAAACATAATAAAGAGAGCTCCAAAGGCAAATCGCCTAAATGAAATCTATCGAGAGCTCCAAAGCAGAGCAGTGTAAACGAGGCGTATAGACAGCGAGTATGTGTTTGTCAGAGAGTCTTGATCCAGCTTACTTTCTATCCATGGCCAGTACTTTGGCTTACAAACAGTTTTCCTCAACTCAATGTTGGTCGCAAATGGCCAAAAGAGCGTTTTTCGTTTCATAGCGTCGAGAAAAAAAAAAAAGGATCCTTATTGTCATTGCTTTTTATTATTATTATTATTATTATTATTATTATTATCATTCGCGTAAAAGGGAACCCACAGATTTCTTTATACTTGTCTTTACAGCCAATGATAAGCCCTGCAGAAAGGTACTTTTGAAACTTTCTGTTCACGTTTTAGCAGACAAAATGAATACATCGGCTGCCTCTTTACAGTAAACGAGCGGTGTATCGAATCACCATCAACAGACTAAACAGAAGGTCAGTGACTTACTTTTTCTTTCCCATGTACCTTAATAAGCTCACCAGGCCTGCAGGCATCACTTTGCGTCCTCGATAGAATCGGGCACCCATCACAACCAAAAGAACCAGACTTACACCTAAACATGTCTTTCTTCAACCCACTGCCTTATCCTGCTTGGCTTACCTAATCCTAAAGCCACATTCTGAGCATCCTGGGATACTTGATAGGCTCCCAGACTGGCTAATCCACCGAATAAGGCTCCCGCTGCTAATGAGGGCACACTACCCGCTAACTTTTTCTTTCAGTATTCCTCTCCCCTTTCCCCTTTTTTTTTTTTTTTTTTCGGATTTACCTTTGAAAAATCCAATCAAGCCACCTGCAAATACAATAGCACCATAACTATAGCCTAATACATCGCTCATCTTTTCAAATGATTTTTTTTTTTTTTTTTTTTTTAAAAAAAAACAAAATTAAAAAAAGAAAAAAAAAAAAAAAAAAAAAAAATCCGCCTTATTTTATGCCATCCATCAACAATTGAATTCAACCTCCTCCTTAGCAGCCATCTCTCCTTGAATAGCGATCCCTCCCTTTTCTTTGGCTGTTGTTTATTTCATTTTTGCTTTTTGTTTTGTTATTTTTTCCCTGTTTTTTTGTTTTGTTTTGTTTTACCAGGGCAAGGGATGACACACTTGAGCGACTATAGTTTTTTACGTAAGAAAGAGAATGTAAGGGGGGGGGCCACTCAATCCATGTTATTCTAGAGAGGGTAATCGGTCTGTCTTATATCTATCTTTGGTATCTCTTTCGTATTCATCAAACCTCAGGTTATACCGCCTTGGCTCGTCTAAGGCAGGGTGAGATGAAGGCTGTGGTGAGCCTGTTGATCTTGTTTATGATCCCTTTTCAGCTCTACTACGGTAAGTGTCAGTTCTCTTGTTATCCATTGTTGATAGCCCACCCTGCACAGATATCGTTTCTTGCACGGTCAAATATCGAGAGGGCTTTGTTCAGCAGCCTGACCTCCTGCTGGTTCCCAAGCCTGAATCTTTCTGGACTCAGGCACACCAACAGATGGTGACGCCCATCAATTATAGCATCTGTATCGGCTTTTCGTTACAGACGTAAGATATGTCTACCTATAGATCTCTATGTATATCAATGCTTTTCTAGAGGTACCCTCTTGCTCCTGCAGTGTTTTTGGAATCATCTCACCAAACGTGTGATTGGCACTCGTTTTATGAGCACCAAGGAATTCAAAGTCTATGTGGTTTGGTAAGTAGCGTTCGGTCCATGTCTGTCTATGCTCATCGAACCAGGACAGGACTTAACCTTCTTTTGTTTCCCCTGGTGGAATTCAACTTTGCCAAAGCCTCGTACGATCCGACCTATAAGGAAATCATGCCACAGTTACTTTACAGTCTTGAAATGCTCTTGATCTCCTTACTCGGTATCGTGTCCCATCGTCGCTTTAGATCCCTTTTTGTATCGTTGCATTCAATGGCCCAGAACAGGCTTCGGTATTATCAACAACTCAACAGGTCCCTCTCCATAGCCCTCTTTCTGTTTGCAGTCTCGCTCTTGACCCTCACCCTCGATGGTCTCACCCAACAGAAATACCTCAACCGCCACAAGTTCTTTGCTGACTTTTTCATCTGTCAAGGTAAACAAAAGACCTCTTTCTTTTACTTATCCCTTTTCCCAGTCAACGTACTGATGTCCCTTATCTGGATCCTCGTCATTCTTATTCTCTATCCCTCTGAATAAAGTCACACCCTCACTCAAAAAATCCCTTTTTTTTTTTTTTTTTTTTTTTTTCTATTTTTATTTTTTATTTTATTCTAAAGAGCATGAAGATTCATTGTCTTGCTGAAAATGTGTTTTTATGCAAGATTCGACAACTAAAGATTCTTTTGAATTGCCCTTTAGAAATCAAGTCTTTCGGTACCCACAGCACACCCCCAACACCTCTCAAGGATCTCTCGAGTGTCTTGAATCACTATTTTAGCGATCAGGGGAAACGAGCGCTGGAGACGCGTATGGAAACCGAACAATGTACTTTATTTCGCATTCCGGATCTTGGTTTGATTGACTTGGCTACGGTTGACCTTGTCTTGATCTCACATACAGAGTCTATGCTCGGTTTACCTTATTTGACTGAATACCTTGGTTACAAGGGAAAGATCATAGCGACAGAACCTACCATTGAATTCGCAAAGTAAATTGTCTTTTTTTTTTTTTTTTTTTTTTTTTTTAAAAAACGTTAGCATAGACAACGAATGGAAGAGCTTTTGGTATATCATGGACCTCATGTATCAAGCATAGCACCTGGAGTGAGTTATCAGCCTACGGTAGCGATAGAAGATCAATGGCGAAAGATCTATACGGCCAAAGATATTCAACGATGTATAGAAAAAATCCAGTCAGTGCGATACAACGAAACCCTCTTCTTGTTCAGTACTCTCTCCTTGGTCGCTTATAGTTCAGGACATAGTCTCGGAAGCGCCAACTGGGTGATTGAAACCAGCTTTAAGAAAATCGTCTTTCTTTCCACCACCTCGCTTTATCCCAACCTTCATCCTGCACCGTTTGATCCCAGCGTGTTGTTATCTGCAGATGCTGTTATTGCCTCTAACGTGCTTGAACCTTCTTCAAACCATGTTTCTTTTGAACGTTCGCGTGGAAGATGTATGGCCCATATCGGTATGTACATATATAGATATAAAAAATGAGATGCGTTCAATGAGTAACCCAATAAGAAGCCCGAGCCATCCAAGCAAACCAAAACGTCTTGATTGCTTCCCCTTCCACCAACCTCTTGTTTGATCTTATTGGGGATATCGAAGGATATTTCAAAACCATTGGGATCCGCGAGCTAGGCCCTGCCAAAGACCAGATCCCAATCTACGTTGCCTATCCTATTGCCCATCCTAGTCTTCAATATGCTAATATCTGTGGGGAATGGATGAACCGGGATCGTCAGTCGATGCTGTATGAACCCGAGACACCTTTGGCGCATGGCCATCTGATGCGACAAGGAGCACTCCATACCATCCCTCATATCGACTCCCACACCTTGGCCGCTCAACCCTTACGAGAACCCTGTATCGTGTTTGCTGGTGAAGCAAGAGCCATGCAATCCGGAGCTCTTCCTTGGTTCTTTCAACACTGGAAAAATACCAAAACAACATGTCTTTCGATCTGTAAACACAATCCAATCGATAGAGGTTTCTTTCTTACCTTTTATTATTATTAGTGCCCGAAACCGATTGGCCGTTAGAGACGTTGCCTGAAAAAACCGAAATCAATTTTGTTAGAATCCCATTAGAGACACGCCTCAGACTTGAAGATCTTCCGTCCGTACTTCGTCATACCGAGTTGGGTGAAAACACTCGCCATCTGTTGATCCCTTTGATGAAAGGTGCAGACCTAGTAAGGGAAGATCTTTCAAGTCAGCCACATACATCCGTCTATATTTATAAAGTCGGTGATATTATCAATATTGACCTTGAACGGGATTGGGAAAAGGTCACAGTGAGTGAAAAGGTAGATTTTAAAAAAAAAAAAACAAGGGGAAATACAACGAGCCACTCAAATTTTCTAAAAAAAAAAAAAAAGTTGGCTAAAACCATTCAGCCTATTTCACAAAGAGATACTGAAGGGCGTGTCTCAATGTATGCACCTATTCGAGGAACACTTCATTTTTATAACAACAACTATGAACTCGAACCCAATACTACACCTGAGCAAGGCCAGCCCCAGATCCGCGTCGAATTAAATACGATTGTACAACGTTTTGAACAAGTAAGGAGAAAAGAGAGAAAGAGCGAGAGAGGAGGGAGGTGAAGGTGAGAAAGGATAATCGCTTTCTTTTATATGAAAAACAAGGAGTGATTCTGTTTGTGTGTGTGTGCAAGGGAGAAAGAGAGAGAGAGAGAGAGAGAGAGAGAGAGAGAGAGAAAAACGTTTTTTTTTTTTTTTTTTTTTTTTTTGATTTTATTTTGCTTTTTGTTTTTGATTTTACTTTCTTGTTGTCTTTCATCTCTTTATAGCACTCGATACCAATTCAAGTCAGCCAAGACGACCAAGATACTATTGTTCTCTCATTGCCTGTGGATATGCAGGGTAAAGTGCTTTTGAAACAAGATGCTGTGATTATCGTCTCGGATAGTCAAGAAACACGTACACTTTTAAGGCACTTGTTAGTAAACTGACAACATCTCCTTAAAATGAAATAAAATTACCTTTTCTTATTTATTTTACTCCACTTTTTTTCATGTCTTTCTTTCTTTTTTTAATTATTATTCTCGGGCTCGAAACATGATGAGTTCAGCTAAAAAGCTATCCCTGGTAAGTGGTCTGGCTCTATGCTTTCTTTTTCTTATTCTCTCTCTCTCTCTTTCTTTCTTTCCTTCTGAATGGGTATTTTAGCTGGGAAAAACAGGAGGCACTGGCTTACGTTTAAAAAGTTCCATGAAATCAAGTAAAAAGGCAGAGGCCAAGAAAGTAGATACAAAAACCGACGTTAAAAAAAAGCCAGAGAAAGCCGCTCAGGAACCCAAACAGGCAAAGTCAGAGTCGACAGGTAAAACTTATCTTTTTAGCCGAGAGCCTAAAGTCAAGGTACCGCCGCCTGAGCTGAAAGTCAAAGCACCACCTCAGCCCAGACGGCCTTCTCATATCTCCCGACCTGCTTCTGCTGCCACTGCTAAAAATACCGCTGTGCTCACACCGCCCAGGAAGCGTTCCGAAGGTCAGATCCTTCCGACACGAAAGCGTAGCCTGGTGCCTAAGGAAGAGACGATCTATCCAATCTCACCTACCTGGACCTCAGCACCTTCTTCTTCCGGGGCTGGACCCCTGACTGAAGTTTGCTCTTCTTCCGCCTTAGACGCTTGCTATCAACGCATTCGCTTCCAAATCGATATTCAGCGGGCCAGTCTAGTCTACCTCAAACTCGAGCTGCCCGCGTTTCCTTTGATAGCTGAGCTCTATCAAAAGCACAGTGAGCTGGAACAATCCATTGACGACCTTTACTTTATCGGTCAGTCCTTGCCGCGCCATAGCCAGTTCTCGGGCTCTTTCTTACCTAGCCATACGACCAGCATGACGAGCATTCAAGAGCTCAACGAATCCGCGCTTTACCCAGACTATCTGCATCTCAAAGAACAATGGCGTCAGGAACAGACTCGTGCTCAGACCCTGGAGCGTGCCATCCAAGATCAATACGAACAATGGCAGGCAAGCGATACCGAACTCAGAGAACAGTGCCAGACGCTCACCCAACGAAATCAGCAGCTAGAAAAGATTGTAAACAAGCAATGCGAGATTGAGCTTGACGCGTTAATCAAGGAGCTTGAAACAGGCTCTGAAAAGGAGCGCACCATCCAGGCACTCGAACAACGTCTGGCAGAAACGCATCAGGTCTACATGACACGCGAGGCTGAGTTTCTCTTTCAGCTCTCGACTTATGAACGTGAAATGCAGCAGACACTGAAAGAATACGACCGTCTCACACGCAACATCTCTGACTTTAACGCCGAACGCAAAAAGCTCGAAAAAGACATGGACCACCTCCAACGCGATAAAGACCGGCTGGAGAAACAACAGATGCATCAGACCATCGCTCACCTTGCCCAGGATGGCCAGACTCATCTCTTATTACAGCGCTTTCAATCCGTCATGACCAATCACTTGCAAGAACATCAAAACGCCCTCTGGAATGAAACCGAAACAAAACGTGCCTTACAACAAGAACTAAGAAACGCAAAAGCTGAAGTCGAATTCAAACGCTGGGAAAGAGTGCATGTCGCCGTACAGACCTATCTCGATCCTCAATTCATTGTAAATTGCTCATCCTAATCTTTTATATATAAAGCACATACATACATTCATCGACTCAGAATCTTGAAAAAAAAAAAAAAACAAAGTTTTATTATTCTATTTTCAAATAAGATCGGTTCATACACCAATAAGAGGTCTGTTTGTGAGTTTGAAAGGCAATATCAGGCGAAATCATATGTGTCTTGCGTGTTTTTGAGAAAACCGAGGGCTTTTCAAAATCATCGAAAGAACATACGATTTCTTTTAATATACATGCTTCTACAAGCCGTTCTAACTCTCGGTCCAATTCTCTTTGTGTAAAAAGCGATAGTTGGTTGCAAATATGACTTTTGGTAATACCCGGCCGTTTCCTCACCAAGTCAACAATGCATATCCGTGCTTTTTCTATAAGCTCAGGCGTCTCGGTACCTACCAAGCTATTGCAGATATTTAGTGGAGCAATCATGCATTCGGTCGCTTGCTGGTTTTCAACCCTATCGCAGGCGGGCAGGCAGAGACTCCAATCGTCCGCATACTTCACCAACACATAGTACCCAGACATAGGCCCCACCTGACAAATCAAAGGAGGCTTTGAGTTCTCCAGACGGGTTAAACATGTCGATATCTCTACATCGTCAAAATCGTTACAGAGTTTATCCCTTAATTCAAAAAAATGGATGCCCTCTGAACCACACTCTTTCAATTTTTCTATAAGCCTATCACTCAAATAGCCTTCCTTATCGATACATAGCTCCTTTGCTTTCTTATCAATCTCTTCTAGCGTCAAACAGGGAAATTTTCTGTCCTCAGAAGTTGCTTTTAATTCAGCATATATCGTCTCGTCTCTCTTGGTCTTTTTTAACGATAACTCAGTAACAAAGTCTTGTTGTGCTTTTCAAAAATGTCAACCCGGGAAGTTTTTTTTTTTTTTTTTTTTTTTTTTTCAGAAAGCTTACGTTTGGTACTCCATATACATTCAATATCACCCCGAAGAAAATTCTCGTCGCAGATTTTCATAGACAACTATATGCTTTTCCGTTAGATTCTAGATCGTCTAGATATAAACAGACGGATACTTGCCATATTTTCTGATGCTAAACTCAATATAGTAAAGGCCATGCCGCTATTCAAACTACTCGTATTGAGTGCGGTCGCTTCATCCTTTTGGTTTAAATAGTTGTCAAAGCTTCTGGCTTTTTGATATAAATCTTCATTTCCAATCGATAACAGTTTCAAAAAGGTATTGGAGATTCCAGCTTTCGTTCCTGGAATAACGCGGTGGCAATAAGCTGATTTGACAATCAAAGCCCCTTCACTTAGGCTTTTTAGAGCAAGACTCTTTGCCTCTTGAGATATCTTTTCAAGGGCTTGGTAGCCTTTGATAGGGTCATAAACTTCATCTGGTGTCAGCAGGCACATCTGTACACATACATACACACATATATATGTATGATTAGTCAGCGCTCAATACATATAGATATAATATGTTTTGGTTACCATAGCAATTAGTTTATACATATAAACTTCTTTCTCAAGTACGGTCATAGGCTTAGTCATTGACAAAGGAATATCAAACTCGGCTTCCTTTAATCTGCAGGTAGTCAAAGAGGCGTGAACCAAAGCATCCATCTTTGCAGACATATTTCTGGCCGAATAATATTGAGTTGAAAGAGATAGATCCCTAGGCCCAAACTCTTTTGACACTTCATAGTTATCTAAAACAAGCTGTCTAGAGACAGGCAATTTTATCAAATCCTGGTTACTAATAAACATGCAATTAGATTCAGAAAAACGTCAATAGCAATAAAGGATTACTCTGCGTCTTTTTCTCCTGTCTTCCTTATGTAATAATCTAGCAGCGATAATAAATCAAAGCTCGTTGCATCGTAAGGGTCGTTATCTACAATTTCTCCAGATAATATGCCCGCTTGGTATAGTCTGGTCCATTCTTTTAAACGTTTGCTTAATAGTTCTTTCAGCCAAGGTTCTTTGCTAAGCTTAGTTTGATGTCTTTGTTGGCAAGAACGAGCACTTCTGTCAATTGCTTGGGTAATGGCTTGCCATCGAAAAGGACTATTCCTGCACCGCTGTTTCAAAATAGGTACACAGTATAACAATATTTCATCTTCTTGTGATGTCCATTTTTCTCTTGAACTGTGGAGTGGTTTCATATTTATTGCGGTTTTCGAATCAGGTAGGTCGTCTATATCGTCCAAAAAATCTGTTGTGTGCTTTAGTTTTTTGCGTTTGAGATAAGTACTATGACTCGAAATAATTCTGTCTCTCTTATGCGGTTTCAAAGTCTGAGGGGCACGCTTTTTAAGGAGTTGGATCTCTTTGTCTTTTCGTTTCTTTTCAAAACCTCGTTCTATTCTGGCGTAATATGCTCGAACTTCTGCAAACTCAAACCCTATCTCTTCAGAAATTTGACGAAGTAAACCAGATCGATCCAAGGGCGTTGTTTTCTTGTGTTTGTTAACATAAGAGTTCAAAAAAGCTCTTTCCTTTTTAGAATACACATGAGTTTTGGCCCAGTTTCTTTTTTGCACTAAACTTTTGAGCACTGCTTGAAGTTCAGGGCTCTGGTTTTCAGTATATTTTGGCAGAGCCGCTCCCTTGTACATAGTCTCAAGATTTTCCCAAAAGTGACAGTGATCCTCTTTTGTTTCCATACTGTACTTTTCAATCAAAGGCGTGTTCTCTTCGTTGTAGTTGTAAACCGCAACTTCTTTAGGAATTTTATATTTTGTATGCAATACTGTAGAGTTGTTTTTAGTAAGCAAATGTTTATCTGAAGAGCATACGAACAAGCAGTTCAGCGCCTGTAAGCTGTATAACAGATATCCTAATTTACGGCGAAACTGATGGCTGCTGTACAGTAACATTGTCCGTATATCTTCAGGAATCTCTGGAAATGCCTTTTGTTCATTTTCTTCGTTCTTTAAGTATTCCAAAACAGCATGGTTGTTTGTTTGTAGGCCAATTATTTGGCAAAAAAGCTTGGCAGTGAAGTTCCAAACGATGCTAGATACAGTAATCTCTCTTGCTTTATTGTCAACACCAGGCGGATATTTAGGATGCTCTAATGTTTCTAACAAAAACTTGTGAAGCAGCATCATCCGTTTTATTCTTGAGAAATGATATCCATGTGGTATGGCATTGGCCATCCAAAGGGTATTTGTTGGGTATTTTTTCCCAATGGAATGATGCTCATAGTTGTCTTTTGTTTGTTGAATTCGATCTTGAAGTTTTGATGCCCCATTCATATCGCCTTTCTCAATTAACTCCAGTAGTGTTTGTTCCAACCGTTTGATGCGCTGATCAAACCGTTCAATTGGAGTAGATATACAATCAAGTTCACCTAATGTATATGAGGGTCGACTAGCGCCTGACGCCTCGTTTAGTTTATCTACAACTTTTTTATACAAAGGTCCCCCGATTTCTACGTCGTGATGTAGAAGAAGCCTTTTCGTTACAACTGTCCCATATACAGTTTTTATATTGACATTACATGTCTTTCCTAGGCCCCTCTTTACATAGTCTTGAATGGTAGTATTGATTGTACGACTGTGTGCTTCCTTTGTCGAAAGATTGAACATGCTATTCATTCTTTTTCTAAAATCTTCGCGGAAGCTTGCACAAATTTCGGCTATGCGTCTTTCATCCATAAGGGATTGTAGAGTTTTTATGCGCTGCTCAAAATAAATGCTTGTTACATTGTTTGATTGTTTAAACGTTTTCCACTTTGTTTTTTCTGCTTCTGGCACATTTGTGACTCTATGTCTGATTTTTCTTTTGCAGCTGCCAGGCAAACCAAGCTCTACAGTGTACTGAATCTTGTCAGTTTGGGGTATGCTCGTATCAGGCATAATTAGCTCGGGTATACTCGTCTTAAAGTTAGACACCTCCCTTAAATCTTTCTTTAAAATGGGAGAACTAGATAGAACTACTACAGGCGAAGTGGGGCCAGAAGATTGTAAAGACAACAGCGAAGAAGCTTCGCTGTCCACAGAATTGGCCTCAGTACTTTCATGCGAATTGTTATTTTCCTCAGGTGGCTCATCTTTTTTGAGTAAATCAATACTCTCTTCAGACTTAGCTTTAGCTTTTTTGAGTAAGTTATTCGGTTCTTCAGAATGAATTCTCTTTTTGGTATATTGAAAAAGTCTTTGATACCAGTTTGGCGCTTTTTTAGTTTTTGTTCGGTTGGTCCTATCTTGGTTTGCACACTCACTGGCTTTTTTGTGATTGGAATCGATTTTTTGCATGCAATAGATACCACTACTTGTTCGGTTTGAGATGACCCTGTAGCCTGTCTCGTACTCATTTGACTTTTCTCGAGCGATGTAGGCTTTAATAAGTCCTGCTTATTGTGTTGCATCTTTAGTGATGGGCTTTCTGGTAATTTTACTTGTGTTGACTCTGCGCTTGCTAAATCTTGTTGGGCTTCTAGTTCAACTAACAAATTACTGTTTTCTTCAGGAATCACTGCTTGCTCTTCTGGCATTCTTTTGGATCTTGTCTTTCTTTGTGGTAAACTAATATTTTCATTTTGCTCACCAATGTTTTGGGTTTTGGTTTTGGTTTTGGGCGCTGCTTTTGCACGCTTTGTAATCTTTACATTTTTTTTTTTTGCCACTTCAGAAATAAGCGGATTTTTCTCTAAATATGTGCGAGTTTCAAAAGGGAACTTAGGTACTTGCTCAGAAAGAGCATATGAGGCATCTTGAGCTTTTCTAAAGACTGCTGCTGCAAAGTAGCGGTATCTTCTTTGTCGACCGTGGAACTCCAAATGTCGACAAATATCATATGGATAGTATTTCTCACTGCGTGTAGCCATCTCTTCCAATGATCTATACAATATGCGTCCTTCATCTATATTCAGCGCAAATTTAATGTCGTTAGCTGTAGCGCCAGTTGCGCCAGAGGCATCTATAACTTGATAGCACTGCAAGTCAAAAGGAACATCGTGTAATAGATGTATAAGTGGAATATCTTTTCGAGTGCTCTCAATACGAATTGGATACTCAATAGCGTCTGGTGTCTCACTAACAGTCGACTTTGTA
The DNA here is from genome assembly GCA_025677835.1 of Sporodiniella umbellata. Taxonomy (NCBI): domain Eukaryota; kingdom Fungi; phylum Mucoromycota; class Mucoromycetes; order Mucorales; family Rhizopodaceae; genus Sporodiniella; species Sporodiniella umbellata. Next base: position 78,901 of record JAIXMR010000083.1, on the reverse strand, counting down.
ACCTCTATTTGAATACAGAGTTGATTGATAACTGAGCTGATTAGGTTGAAAGAATGTTTCTATACCTTCAGGCACTTTCAAGAGGTGAATACATCTTTGGAGACTATTACTGTCTTCGCTTTTAGCTTTTGTCAGTTTGAAGTACCCCTCCAAGCATAACTTGGTAATTCCACGGTAAAACCATCTTCTCACAGCCTTCGATTCCACATTGAATCCCTGAAAATCCAAGAGATATTGGTAAAGCTGTTATTTCAATTCGGGTTTTCTTACGAGTTCCACCAAAGCATCTTTTAATACAATTGCTCTACCTGGTACGTCTATAACCAAATTAATCAAAGCCTCACGAAGTTCGACAATGCTGAAAATTTGCTTCTGAATGTTTGTGTATTCAATGTGATCAATGCTTCTCATATCTACTTCTTTCTCTGCACTTGTAAATCTCACATGTACACAAACGTTAGTGCGCAATTTATTGGAAGATACTACTCTTCGAATGATTGCCCCTCTTTGTTCCAAAGCTTTGGCATAATGCCCAGCTCCGCGACCATCAACATCAAATAGTTCAGGTATTTTAACTTGCTGTATTCCTGACTTCCTAGAACGCATAATAACTCTCAGGACTGCCAATTGGTTGCCTGGTATCGGGGCTCCTGGCTTTTTTGTTTTGTTTTTGTTTTAGAAATTGTGCTCAATAAAAGTGCTTGGGTTTGCTTACGGGAACTCCAATCATAATTTGCTCATCTTGATAATTTTCAGAGGCCATAACGTACAAGGGCGATACAGATGTCTTTATCTCATCATATTCAAGAGTTTCAACATTGCTGATAGGCTTTAATATAATACCGTTCTCCTATTTGCTTTGTCAATTTGTGATGAATAAATAACAGCCGAATTTACAATTTTTAAAGAGTTGTTTCTACTTTCTTCTAAAGTTTCTGTACTTTTGGTTGATTTCTGTGTATTCTCCTTTTCTTCTTGCTCAAACTCCTCTTCAGAACTTTCCTCGGGACTGTCATCACAGTACTCTTCTGAATCAGAATCGTCTACTTTGCGCTTTCTTTTTGCAACTGGTTTTTTTTTATGAACTGATTTTTGCACTGATGCCCCTGAGGTAGATGCTCCCTCAAGTTCTGAATTGTCGTTTGCTGCTACATCTTTGCTAGTTGTATCTTTGGCAATTCCATAAAACCATAGTCCCTTCTCAACTTTTAAATGCTCCCATATAAAAGACTTGAGACTATCGTCAACAACAGGAGATATAAAGTTTTTCCTGCTGGATACTATATCGCTCAGGATGTTGCCCACGTAGCCCCAAACGTTATCCATACTTGAGCCTATTTTTGTAAAAAAAATTATAAACATTTTATAACAGCATGTGATATACTCTATAATATGTTTTTAGAGAGCTACCTGAAGGACCATCAATTGCTATTTCCTCTTTCAAGCGACTTAGAACTATATCAAGCATAAAGAGAATTACAGAATCAAAGACTGGAGTATATATAAAAATCTTTTTAGACAGTCACAAATTATGCATAAAGTGATTTGAAAAGATATTTGAACAAAAAAGATAAACGCGAACAAACGCTAAGAGGGCTTTTTCACATACAATCAGAGTTCTTTTCAATTTATATTTGAAGCTGGTTAACCAAATATTTAGAACCGGCAGTGTTCCTTGCAGCGCTTTGAAACAACATTATCAATTAAACAAATTGTTTGGTTTTACAGACAGGCTTTAATTTTCTGTCTCAATATCTAGTGTTTTTTTTTTTTCATTGCTTGCTTATTTGCTTTTTAAATTACAATAAAACTCTGATTTTTAACTCTAAACCGGAACAATTCCGTAAACATTTAATTTATGAGCGAATAGCCAGTAAATACTTTTCGTGCTTCAAACCATAAACTCCTTTTTTTTTTTTGCATGTCTCAAACTGTAAATGAACAACTCGATATAATTTTGTATTTAACTATAGTCTTTTTTCAAGAATAGTAACTCCAAATCAAACCTCAATGATACCCAGGCTGTCTCGCATATAAAAAACAATACCCCAAACGTTGAATCAGAACGTGCACACCTTTACCCCCGACTGGCAGGCCCAGACTGGACAGCTTATTTGACACGATCATCTTTAAAAATTGGACGTTCTGGCGTCAATGACAAAAACAGCCCAGATATAGATTTCGGGAATGCTACTAAAGCAGTGTCACGCAAACATTGTGAAATTCGCTTCAGTGCTCGAAGGGATCGTTGGGAACTTGTGATCTATAGTCAAAATGGTGTTTCTGTTAACTGTGTTAAAAAGAAACCTAGCGACAGGCCAATCGCTTTAGAAACAAGTACGCTACTTGAGATCAATGGAACAAGCTTTTTGTTCATTTCACCTAGTAGTGCTTTAAAACCTTTACCGGGGCTACATAATCCTATTGAGCCACATGATACAGGGGAGATACATACTACAGATGAATCCCAACCAACCGAAGGCTCACAACCAACTGAAGGCTCACAACCAACTGAAGGCTCACAACCAACTGAAGGCTCACAACCAACTGAAGGCTCACAGCCAACTGAAGGCTCACAACCAACGGAGGGATCACATTCAATAGAGGAATTACAGCCAACTGATGCGCTACAGCACACAAGACAGACATTTTTAGCAGAAGAGTCTCGAGCAACTGATATATTGCAAGCAATAGAAGATACACAAGCTATTCAATCAGTACAAGCAAAAAGTGACATTCAATCAGCCGAAATTCCCGATTCAATAGAAGGTCTACAAACCGTAGAATCCTTAAATCAATTGGTTTCTTCTGAAAGCACGCTCATTGAAAAAACGACAGAAAAGCCTGCATTTGATATTGTGTTAGAGAACTATATTGTACGTTCTTTTGATGGGAACGAAACGTTGACATTTGCAAAAATAATTGAAAAACTCAACACATTTTATGACAAACAATATATAGAGCATGTAAGCTCAAAACCGTTTTATACATTTCATATTAAGTGATCGTATAGAGTTCTGTACTGGATTTGCTTGTGTCAAGTGAAAGATTCACAATGTGTCCTGCACTCGTTGACACTCCGATAAAACGACCTGAAGACGATCGATGGATACTTACGCCTTGCAATAACAATACTTTATTGTCATCTATGCCTAGATCGTCAGATATTGAGGATTTTATACTGCCTGTATCATCCGATAGGCAGAGTGTATTAGAAACACAAATTCCTTTTAAAAGCATATCTCTAGAACATATATATTCAGTATGGACAGATCTTTCTACTCATGAAGAAAATCACAATAAAAGAGTAAGAGATTGTGAAGGTAAGCTTTGCAAAGCCAATTCCCTCTTCTAACGCTTGAATTCAGAGGATGAAATTTACAAAAAAGTTCGAACTACAATTTTTTAGTGTGAATCAAATAAATATGTTTATTGCTTTTTTAGCTCTTTTAATTCTTTAAGCTCTTTTCTCAACGACTCATTTTCTTTTTGTAATTGTAGATTTTCACGTAGAGTGTTCTCTATCAGTCTTTCAAGATGTTCCTGGTGAAATTTCAGTAAGCAGCTGTTAAATATATATTAATATATACTTACTACGTTTGATGAAAGCTCTTCTGGTGTTTTGTAACCAGAGTCATGAAGTGCACTTGGTTTTTTTTGAAACGCCGTATTTAGATCATTTAAAACAGACCTTTGGGACTCATTAAATCGAAGCAACTCTTCAATTTGCGATTGCATATGCAGGATATCATTCTCATGAGTTGTATTACTAGAAGAAATACTTCCTCTTTGCGGTGCAACAGTAGCTTCATTGCTAGAGGTAAGCTCAAAGCGACCAATTTTTCTGGAAGACTCTGTCAGGAGATTGACGCTATCTGAGGTAAGTAAATCCTTTGGTTCACTTGTTGGGCAACGAGTAATAACATTCGCTCTAGATTGACTAGAGTTCCCTGCAGACGAGTAAGAGCTATCTCTAGAAAGAGGTATGGGCTGATATAGAACAGGCGCTGTCGTAGAGTTATTATGTTGAACTTCAAAGCGCGATTTACGGTCTACAGCTTCACTATTGGTAAGATACGAAGGAGCAAATTCCTATTTACCTAAATAATCTTGACTACCAACTTTATGAAGTGGCTGTGACTCTTCAAAAATACCAGAATCGTTTGTAGATGCGGTTCTAGGATGGTTTACGTAAAATCTCCCTTTGACGACTTCGCTATCCTGTGTCTGTTTAAATTGTAGTCCAATCGAATATGAATATACTTCAACTTACAGAAGAATGGTCAATCTCATCTGGCATGGGGCTGGAAGATCTAACAGATGAATTATAGGTATCCGTAGGTTCACGCACCGACTCTTCTATAACAAAACGTGACTTTCTTGGAGGCGACGTGTTTAAGTTAGGTGAGTCTACAGAGTGAAGGTTGCTGCCACCACTACGTACAATCACCTCGCCGAAAGAAATATGTCTTTTTGGAGGATCAGGTTTATGCTTTGTTCTTAAATTTCCTTCCACCTGCTGTTCATTGATTTGGTCAGCTTCATCATCTTCATCAAAGTCCCAGTGGTCGTCTATTTTAGTAATAGTAACCTGTTGTTGAGGTATCTTTTTGCGTGGCCTTTGTTCCAAAGGAGGAAGGTCCGCTAATATAGCTTTTACAAGGTACTCCTTTTTTTTGGCTTGTTTAAAAAACGAGTGCTGCAACAGTTTTTCGGCAGTTGGCCTTTTGTGGGGATCCTTTACTAAACAGCTATCTACCATATCTTTGAAGCACTTGGTATACTTGTGAATACTCGTCTCTCTTTCTAAGGTTGGAGGATCGTTTGAAAGAGTCATCATAAGTACCTACAGAATAATGAACGAGTGTATACTCAATTTGCAGTTTACCTTTAGCGGAGGGTACTTAGCAAAAGGAGCATGACCTGTAGCCAATTCAATTGCCGTTATACCAAAGCTCCATATGTCTGCCTTGTAATCGTATTCAGCCTGTTCCATTACCTCGGGAGCCATCCAGCAAGGAGTTCCGACAAAAGTCTTTCTCATTCCTCTTTCCCCTGTTTCCATCAAAGACGATGATACTCCAAAATCTCCTAAAAGAACTGTGCCATCGTCGTCCATTAAAAGGTTGCCCGCTTTTACATCTCGATGTATATGTCCATTTTTGTGCAGATATATCATGGCTTCCAGTGCTTGCTTTAAAATAGTAGCAATGCTTATTTCATCGAGCCCCTCAGAAAAACGGTTTCTCATAATATCCAAGCAAGACCCACCAAATAAATAAGGCGTTATAATGTACAGCTTAGAGCCATTGACAAAAGACCCATACACTCTTAGTACGTTTGGGTGCTTACATAGTGCCATTAAAGCTGTTTCGCGCTGGTTGAAGATAAGTAACTACTCTGTCTTTCTTTCTCCTTTTCTTTTGCTTTCATTTACTCTTAGTTCATCAATTTGGTTGCGCTCGAACTTATCAAGATCAATCATTTTTAGTGCCATGGGCTTATTTAATGGTTTATAAATAGCTTTATAAACTATAGCAGATGATCCATAGCCTATGTTTTTTTTAAAAAATGTTGAGGAATAATGTAGCTTTGCAGCTATAGCAGGGTACCTATAGGCTCCTTGATGTCAAAATCGTCGATCTGATCTGAAATATGATTTTCGGTGACAGTTGCGCTTTGAGGTATAGGTGAAGGGGGTATGTCACTGATTGAAGTATTGGTAATGATTTTCAAGCCATTTAAAATATCCAAACCACTCAGGGATCTTTTTGAGCTGTGATGGCTTGAAGGTTTAGAACTTCTTTCTTCAGCTAAAGAATAGTTGGTATCAACACGCTCCATATTGGAAGAACGTGAATAAACCCCTCCCCTCCCAGTAACACTTTAAAAACAAGCGCTCTCTCAATTTGAAAATTTAGCAACCACACTAGCCTACGTACAGTGAATCTAGCAAACACTATCCTAGCCAATCACAACTACCTTTTTTTATAATGTTTTATTCACGTGGGCCACCTTATGTGGTCACTTCAGCTCATTACAAAATAAAACAGTAATGATATTTGGGGTGAGCCATAAGCCGATAAAGAGGCGAGTTTAAATTATCTTTACTGTCGCATTTGGAGGAGGGTTTGGTCCTTGATACAATCTAGTAGGATTTTAAGAAGTTAAGCTGGGAAGTTTGGTTGTATTAGGCTCTCTATATACAAACATATATCCTATTGTTGTCAAACTACTCAACTTTCCAAGCTTTAAGTACAATTGAGATTGGCCCAAATCTGTTTGGTTTAATATAAGGACTGTTAGGATAGTCTTGATTTCAAACATAATATTAAAAAAAAAGAAAGGACAAAAATATCCATGTTTTAGACTCTGAAAAAACCAGCTTTATAAACCATTGTATAAAGCTCTCTAAAATTTTTTTGGAAATGTTTTGAGCAAACCAAATTGCTTTTTGTAACTCTGTTTTTGAGGGGGGGGGGAAGCAATTATTTGGGAAACGATTCAGCATACATTTGTAAGGCTTTCAAAATATACAGGGGGTCCAACTCCACAGCTTCGCTTAGCCTTTCTAGTACATTAGAAAATCTACCGATTTTTTGTACAAAGAGTGATGAGGCAGAATTCTATTAAGAAAAAGTTAGTATAAAAATGTAGCTGTGAAATTATACCTCTATCCTAGACACGCAATTTTCCATAGTGCGTATAAGTTCTTCATCTGTAGCTTGTTCACGAAGATACTTGTCCATTGTCAAGCCGATACTTGTTTGCTCAAAATTTTCATATTTAAGCTTCCTAATGATAGAGGGATCTTCAAAGGTATGTTCACTTGAGTGTTGGGAGGAATAGTAACCAGACGTCAAACGCTCCAAACGAAAAGCGATACTGTTAAGTGCACATACTACGGCAGGGTCAATAATCCGAAGAGCATTGCGTGCAGTTGGTTGTGCGCTTATGTGGTCTGCTGGTAGAGACGATATTATATCAGCTGTTGTTACTGTACCTATAGGCATACCATCGGACAAGCACTGTTTGAAAGGCAAAGGTATATCAGTTATACTTTTCTCTGAAGAATTTCGGTCCATAGGCTGTCTTTGTAAGAGATTTTGCTTCAGAAAGGATGCCTCAAAAGGAGACTGTTCACCAGTAAAATTATCTGGACTTTTTTGTTCCCGCGCTTGTAGCTCTGGGGATATCTGTTCATTGACCAAAAGCTTTGAACTGGTTTCAATTTTTTTTTTAAGCATTTCGCGACCTTCCAATTTTTTTGGATATATCAAACTTAGATTTTCTGGCGTTTCGAGCCCTTTCAGTTGTACCTTTCCTAGAGGAACAATATGATGCCCAAACGTTCTTAAGAGTCTCAGGTTTGAAGCGATTGAATATGGTCCGCCATCGTCACCTAAAATCTCTTCTATTTCTACGCTATCGTTGAAAAAGCAAGGAAATAGCTTCAAAACAGATATAACATCAGAAGATATACAGATTTCTCCTCCGTCTGCTACATTGCAAATTCTACTAGCCTTGTTAACCACCGGTCCAAAATAATCCATTCGCTGCGTAATAGGATTACGCTCCGACACAGGAGTGCCGCAGTGTATGCCCATTCGTACAGATAAGCCTTTGTATAGTACAACGTTGTCGCTATCCTGAGAGAGCTTGCCTTCATCTGATTTAGTAATACCTGCAGGCCAATCTGCTTCCAGTAGTAGTGTTTGAACTGTAAAACACCATAACAAAGCCGCAGTGACATTTTTAAAGCAAACCATAAAAGCATCCCCTTCCGTTTTGACTTCATACCCTCCTATATTTCTTAAAGTGCGACGCATAATGGCATCGTGGAGCTTAATGGCTGATCTCATATTCTCGGGTTGCGTTTCCCAAAACTGGGTTGAGTTTTTGACATCAGTGAATACCAAAGCCAGTTGACTAACTGGGGGTGCAACTTCTTTTTCTAGACGCGCTAAGGTCTAGATCAAAGTTAATAAAGTTAGAAAGTTAAGAAATTACAAAGACTTTACCGAGTCACCGGGAACTTCTTCTTTCCCTCGTCTCTTAGCACTTTTTGCCAGCATTACGCCTTCTATAGTACCATCCGAACCCATGTAACTTTTTTTGGTTTGTTTGTCGGATTTGCTAAAAAGATCGCTTACGCCGATAATCATCACCATTATGTTTTCTGTAGAACCGTAACTCAGAGCAAAGTCGCGGAGTTTTTGAGCTGCTAGCATAAGATCCCCTTTCTCAGTACGAGCTATATCAACAGCTGTTTGATAAGACATGGTGTTCCAAAGTCCCTTTGACGCCATAATAACAAACTCGTCGTTTTCAGATAAATTTATGTCCTGAACAAAGGGATCACAGTTGACAGCCGGTGCATGCTGAAAATGTCCTAGACACCTAGACACACTGAGTCTATCATTAAGTAGTCCAGATTTGGAGATATAACCTTCACTGTTGCGAACACGGGAGGCTTCGCTTGGGTTTAGAGGTAAATGATTTTGTGCGATTTCAAATACTTGGCCATTATTACGAGACATAACGACCATTACATCTCCTACATTTGCTACATATAGCTTTGTCCCCGATATATAGCATAAGGCTACAGAAGCACCAAGGTCTTTTTCTATAGTAGGTTCGCTAGATATATAATGTTCAAGATTGTAAAAAACTCGACGAATGGCAGAATTGATGGTAAATTCGGGACCCACAAGCAAAAGCTCTGCTATAAACATTGATTCCAGTTTTTCTTTCAGTTTCCACGTCAGATTGCATCCCCATGAAAGCTGTTGCTTTTCAGTTTGAGTTCTAAATGTTTGAAACACTGGGTCAAATATAGCAAAGAGACTCCCGTCTCCCTTCTCGCTAAACTTGGAAGATGTGAAGTCCCAGGTTGAAAGATGGCTAGATTGGCCGAGCCAATCAGCTACACCGTAAGACATGTTGCTAACTTCGCGCTCAGTCGTCCGAACACGAAGATTGCAGCTTTGGCTGAGGCTATGAATATCGTGAACAGTATTATCAATAAGCCCCACAGTACGCAGCTTTTTCAAAACACTAAAGTAGGACGTGTCGTTTTCTTCTAGTCTATCTTTCGGCTTGCTCACACGAAGAATGGTTAGTCTCTTATTGCCAGAAAAATTGAGATATTTTAATAGCTCGTTTTCGTTCCTAAGAAATAACATTGAAGTTGGTATAAAGCTGAATTAACACACAGTTTTTTGGCTGCTGTGTTGTGCCTTTTTTTTTTTTTTTTTTTACCAGTTCCAGTCATATGACGAGTTTGTGAGATTGTAGTTCAACAAGTTGTTTCCAACATCGAGCACCTCCAGTTTCCGTAATTTAGTAATTTCATGTGGTAATGTTTGCAGTTTGTTTGCACTGACAACTAAAATGCGAAGATACGAGAGCGATTTCAAAAAGTCACCTGGTAAAAAAGTGAAATTGTTTCCAGAGAGATAGAGCTCATGAAGTATTGGACAAAGGTTACCAGAAGGAATCTCGTATATATCGTTGAATGATAAATTGAGAAGTCTTAAACTCTTTAAATAGGAAACGGGTACCCACACATCATCTGTTAACTGATTGTCACCGAGAAACAAAGCGCTGAGAACAAGCGTAAGAGGAAAAACAGGATGGCCCGAATTTTCAAGGGTCTCTTTAGAGTTGAAATTAAGCGAGTTCGAAACAAACGAAGTCTGAGGTGTATCTAATAATAAAGTGGCATCCTGGTAGCTTGCACCCAAGTGTTTAATGAGGCCCTGTCTAACATTCTTCTGTGGTATGAGTTTGATATTTGCTGCAGTATCTATAAAAAAAAAAAAACGATGTGTTTGATCAGATTAAAAGCAAATTGGAAATAAAAAACCTTACCTTCCAACAAACACGGCTCAGGAAACGACCCTAAAAGGTTTGAGGAGCAGTTGAGAGTTTTCAAGGAAATGCAATTCCATATTTCAACTGGTAAAGTTTTCATATTATTTTTTTGAGCATACAAATAAGTCAGACTTGTAAGTTTTCCAATTGCATCTGGCAAAGCCTCCAAGTGGTTGTTTTGAACAGAGAGGGTTGCCAGCTTTTGGAGCACAACAATACTCGGGGGCAGCATACTTAATGTATTACTATCCAAAACAAGACTCTCAAGACCTTGTATATTCTCGAACAAATCTTCAGGTAAGCTTGATAGTTTACAATTCGACAGGTTCAATGTCGTCAAACTCTGCCCCCCTCTAATATTTCGCAGGCTGAACTGAGTGAGATGATTTCTGTACATTTTGAGAACTTTTAAGTTTTTGATTTCAAAGTTAATTACACCGGTAGAGTTGTAGTCTACCAAAAGAACTTCCAGTGCTGGTAAATCGAAAACAACATTTAGTGCTGTGATGAAATTTTGGCGAATGTCCAGTGTAGTTAATTTGGTCAGCTGAATAAAACTGGCAGGCAGAGTTCCTTGAATATGGCTAGCGATTGCATATAATTCTATTAGATTAGCAAGTTGACCTATCTCCAAAGGAAGCTCTCCAATTCTGTTAAAGCTTATATCGAGATGAGTCAGAGACACGATATTACATATTAATCTGGGAAAGGTTGTAAGTCTATTGCCAGAAATATTTAAAGATGTCAGCTGTCGAAATCCTTTGTTGAAAGACTGGGGTATTTCTGAAATTTTGTTGTTTGACAAGTCTAGAGAGCGTAGGTTTGGTATTCTTTCGAGGTTGCCATTTTTCAGGTTTTTTATCTTGTTTTTAGAAATATTGAGATATTTAAGCGAAGGTACCTCGGCGAAAGAAATTCGTATTTTACTGTACTCGTTATTTTCTACAGTTAATATCTTCAGATATTGACATGTCTGCAAGAAGTCCCCTGCTATTTTCATCTTTGAATTTCCAGAAATATTAAGTTCGATTATTTTTGGGGCTAACTTGTGCAAAAAAACAGGTATTTTCGGCAAAGAGCAGTACTCTGCTTTGAAAATCCCGTTTTGTGCGTTCAATTTTTTTTGAAAGTAATTTGGTAGTTCCGACAGATGCTCTGCTAATATGAATTTAACGATATAGCTGATGTCACTGTTTAGATCAGATTTAACGATTCCCATTCTTTTTTGAAGCCGCTTTTGAATCATCAAAGGTAGCTCTCCATTCCTTAAGACTCGCACTATGAATTTGACTTGTGAGTATTTCCTTTTTTCTATCAAAAAAAAAAAAAAAAAAAAAAGCCTCTCTGGTTACAAACCATTTTTTTTATATTCTATCGCTAAAAAATAGTGTACTTTTTTCTCTCTTTTTTCTCGTTTCCTTTCTCTTTTTTCTCCTTCGTCTTTGCGTACTGTTTTACTGACTGCTTTTTCTATTATATCGGGTATTTTGCTTTTTAAAGGCATATGTAGAGTGTTATATGTTTTGTCGGGTCGAAATATTTTAAAGCGTATCTATGTTTGATTTAAGTATATATACAACGCCAAGCTTTATACAAGACTTACCTCGCTATTGTCATCCATATCACTGTCAGAATCTTCTTCAGACGAGCTTTCAGCTTCGTTATTGTCTACCTCCCAGCTTTCAGGGGATGTCCAATTTACTATTTCTCCCTGAAAATTTTCAAATTAAGTATCAGCTAGCTAATTTAGTCTATATATTGTTTTTTTTTTTTTTTTTTTTTTTTTTTTTTACATTTGTAGAAAGTAGTAGTGAAGAAGTATCTTCTTTTTGGTAGTTGGGGTTAAGAAACTCTTCAGGTTGTACTGTATTTGTTTTAGTTTTAATTTTTTTTTTTTTTCTTTAGAGAGAAAATTGACTATGATCGAAGCTCTACTTACAAGACATGTCAAAAGATGTTTCCTTTAAATAAAAATCAGCACCTGTAATAGCTAAATGTTGGACAAAGTGAAATCATTTACCATGTTGTTAAGTTTCCCTTTTTTTGCTGAACTTAGTTTGGACTTTTTTTTTCCTTTCTGGTTTAAGAATTTGTTCATTTTGATGTGACCAGACTCTTGTGTAGATTTTTTTGGTAAAAGCAGTGTACCAGAGTCAATAGACGGATTATAGTTACTGGACGCTATGGAAGCTGATGAAGATGCCAAATGATCTTTAGGTATCATTGTTAGTCATAGTGTAGTGTTTTTATTACGATTTTATATTCCTTTACATTTACTTCTGACTCGGCTAAATATGCTTTTTTTCTTATGTGGATGCTCTGAATTAATATGCAAAAGTTTTTCTATACAGAGTTTATGCAAATTAGTAAATCAACAAAACTACTCTATCTTACCGCTAGTGCTGGACGAATGGAGTCCGTTCAGACTGTCTTTCCGTATGTTTCTATAATCATTATCATTTGACCCGATCAACAAACCCTCCCTTGGATACAATAAGCTGCTGTTTTTCATTCCTTGATTTAGCTGCATAGCACCTACCCGGGCTGATGCAGAAGCGGTTGGCATAGGTTTTGGTTTAAGGCTATTTGAATCTGTATGGCCATCGTAAGATAACCTCCTTGGAATCAGGTTTCTCTCTGTTGTTGTCATAAGTGCCGTAACTGAAAGGAATGGAATATTTGCTGAAGGCGACGTATCACTCAACAAATCTTTTGGGTTACTGGAAGTTGGAATAGGCTGTTGCGGTTCTTCAATTTTTGGAGCTGGTTTGACTATTGATGGTGGTGTCGGCGATCCAGCTAATCCGTTAAAAAAATGAATGGGCACGAAACAAAAAAGTAAAAAAAAAAAGAAGGGAAAAAAGGAAATAGAGGGATGGTTAAAGAAGATAAGCTAAAATAAAACGCAAAATAAGGAGAAAAGGAGAAACTAGCTGATTCCAAAAAAAAAAAAAAGGCTCCTTACATCTTGAAGATTCAGACGAGTGATGTCCGAAAACTCGATTGAAGATGGAATCCATTTGCTGGTTATTTAAACCACGGCGCCCAGTCTGTGATTCTCTTTTTTTCTCACTACTTTTTGGCTTTTCAAAACCTGTTGAATGCATCTTCTAAAAACAACGTATCTACACGACTTCAAAAGGCATAAATTTAAATAAGAGAAAAACATAAAAGCATTTTTCGTGTAACAGAAGCTGAGAAAAAAAAGCTTTAATGCAGAAGGCGTGCTGGGTTGGCCAATAGAATTAAAAGAATAGTGCTCTCAGAAAGTTTGAGCTTTTAAAGTACTTTCCGAGCATTTTTCTTCTTTTGCATTGTTTCTTTTTGAGCAGGAAATGATTTGCTATTTTCTTCAAGTTAGACAACGCCAAAGTTTTTACTATGCTAAATCTTTAACTAGCTTTTTGGTTTCAAATAAGGAAAGCTCTCCTGTTGCTCCTATTATCCTAATTAGCACCTCCAGAGTAGTGTTCCTCATTATTATTACAATCGTTAATGTTATTTTTAAGTAAATTTGGCTTAAGTTCAATTGAAAAGGAAACTTTCTGTAAGAGAGGCGTTTCTTTTTTCAGTGTTTGTGCTTATTGCTTTCTATTCAATACAGGCACTAGGCATTGTTTTTTTTTTTTTTTTTTTTTTTTTTTTTTTTTTTTTTTTTTTTACGATATTGGCAGCGTTTATTTTGTCTCACTTCTTTTTACTTGAAAAACATCTTCTATACATAAAGTCCTAATGTAGCCTTTTTCTTTTCCCGATAGAATATTTCTTAAATAAGGTGTAATACAACATTCCTTTTACAGTTATTTTATGAGGTTCTTTCTCCTATCAAAGAGAGCGTTTACAAAAACGTTAGTATACACTATATAATGATTAAAAGTACATGGGAATAAACCTGTGTTAAATAAAGTGAATATCTCTACTTGAGTCAGTTTTAGACAGCTAATCTATACTTGGTTTGTTATAGTTTGAGCCTATAGTTATAATTGATACTGTTCATTTTCTCTAAAGACAGTAACTTGACTGTTGGTAAATAACAAGTCTACGTTAGCTAAATCAAGCTACAGTAATAAACTAACTACATGCTACAGACGTTTTTGGGGTTCTATTGGCTGCTTGATTTGTGTCTTATAGCTAAACCATATTTTTGTTTTACTTATTTGTTTATTTTTTTTAAAAAAAACAAACTTTAACAAAGTAGTAGTTGATATAGATTAAAAGCGGAAAGCCTAGTTAGTTCTAAACAACAAATCAAAGAGATATGATACGTTTAGCTGAGTGAAATGGCTAACAAAACATAAAATCCACAGTGCTTGACAAGTCTTAACTATCTTGCATATTTGAAGACTCAACTTTTCATGTCACAAATATTCAAAAATAGCAAAAGCGAAAAATTGTATTAGTTGAGAGCAGTAACTAGCTTTTTTCAAAAAAAAAAGAGTCGATAAAATACTTTGTAGAGTATTATAATTGAATTAAGCCCGTTGAAGTCATGTATAGCTATACTGTTTGCTTCTTTTATATTTTTCACTGAACATTAATAAGCTACGGATATGCTTTTTAAAAGAAATGAGCATACAAACGAGCCAGTATGTATCTATAAGAACAGTTGTGTTAGATATAGATTGCTGATGGTTAAAAAGAGTTACCTCATAAAAGAATCAACACTTTATATAATGGCTTTTAAACACAACGAGCAGGCAATTTTGGTTGCACTAAATCCGTAAAGATAAAGAAAAAAAATTGACAGCAAAGTGACACAAGACTTGAAAGGTATTTTAGATCTTCTTGATCAATCACTATCAAAATGGGACTCCGACCGAAGAAGAGTCTTTGAACCTTTTTTTTTTTTTTGCTGTTTTTTTTTTTTTTTTTTTTTTTTAAACTTTTTGTAGAATGACAGACCAAGCGCCCATTTTGAAATTACGAAAGATCCAACCTACAAAGAGTACTTCGTTTGAGAAGATTTCTTCTGCTGCCGTTGGAGCAGTCATTACAATGTCTTTTAGTAAGATCTATGGATTGTACTGTTCTTTTCTAACGTCATTGTAGTGACACCATTGGATGTCATCAAAACTCGACTTCAAGAGAGCTCAAGGAACGGGTTGAACGAATACAAAGGGACTTTGGTAAATACGTAGTTTTCTATAGAAATTGCCAAAGCATACTAAACGGTTGTCTTTTTCCTTTCTAAAAATCGTAACAGGACGGCTTATCTAAGGTTGTTAGAAAAGAGGGCATTTTTGCTCTGTGGAGAGGATTACTTCCTGGATTGATCATGGCTTTACCATCCACTGCTATATATTATGTTGGATACGATCATATACGAGACTATACAAGCACCTCTCACTTCAGGGGTACTTTTTTGGATACTTATTCGCCTTTATGGGCTGGTGGATTAGCTAGAAGTAGGAAGCAAGATCTGCTTTGACTAGTCAACTAACACATAAACTTAGCAATGGCAGGCTTAGTAGTATCACCGTTGGAGCTCTTTAGAACTCGAATGCAATCAGCAGAAGGCGCACAGGGAGTTTCGGTTGTGTGGAATGGAGTAAGAGAGATGATACACAGAGAGGGAGCTAAAGCGCTCTGGAGAGGATTACTACCCACCATGCTAAGAGATGTACCTTTTTCTGCAATTTATTGGATGGGGTATGAGGAGTTCAAGCGCTCTCCGAAATTGGCCGACTTGTCCCATTTTGAATCATCCTTTATCGCTGGCGCTTCGTCTGGTATGATCGCTGCTGTCGTCACAACCCCTTTTGACGTAGTAAAAACGCAACGCCAAGTGACCTCACATCAGAATGGTAAAAAAAAAAAAAAAAAAAAAAAAAGGGAGGGATGAAGTCAAATCAGAACTTTAATTTTTTTGGGGAAACAGAGGCACAAGTGAGCTATATTGTGAAAAATATTTATGCAAGAGAAGGTGTTGCGGGATTTTTTAGAGGACTTATACCAAGAGTTGTAAAGGTGGCGCCTGGGTGCGCTATCATGATCTCAAGTTATGAAATGGGGAAGCACTTTTTTGCCTACAAAAAGTTAGAAGCAATGAACAGTTTGTAAATACATGATAGATTTTATTGAATATAGACAAGTGCATATTAGCAAAAAAAAAAAAAAAAAAAAAAAAAAAACAAAGCCTTCTTTTTTTTTTTTTTAATGGGAGGAGATATCTTGAGGGGGGAAAAGATCCGATGGATTGTTATCTACAGTTTGCTTTATTTATTGTGCATTTTAAATGAATTTGGTATTGGTTTTATCTGGTTATTACTGCTCTACGTTTGTTGTTGATCTTTTGATCCTATTCCTCAAATCGTTGACAATTCTCATATGTTTTCTATGCAATAGCTTAAAGTTGGTGTTTTTCTTTGATTTTTCGGGAGAAGGAGGTGGCGGTGTGTCAGGTTCATAGCTCAAAGAACGTATCTGTTCAGGTGGCGTTTGTGGAGTATCTTTACTCGAAAATACGAGCGATTGTTTTTTGGATAAAGTGCTTGTCTGTACCTCCTTAGGTTCTGCTTCGTGAAGGTTTTTAGAAGGCTTTGTGCTGCTCGAAATCAATGGAGACTCTCTGAGAGGATTTCCAACCAATGCCGTTTTTTGAGTAGCAGAATGTTTCTTTATGCGAACATCGTGTGTAGCTCGGTGGTTATTTGTTTTGATCGCTGAGGATACGGTTGCAGTAGCAGAGAGTCTACTAAAAACGTCGTTGTTTGTTTTTTGTCTTTTTGCTCCACTTTGGTATTTAAAGCTTAAGCTGTGAGAAGCTTCAGGGTGAATCAATCTCTTTTTTTTAGTGTGACTAATCACTGGAAATGACGGCCCAGATACTGTATGCTCATCTAAGAATGGTTCACTTTTCTATATTTCATTTGTTAGTAAAAGAAAACTTACTAAACCAGGAATCAGATGGTAGTTTCTTTTGAAGTAAACCACTAAGATCCCAAAATTTTGGTGCATCAAATTCCCATTTAGAATTGTTGTCTTGCATAATGAGGTTGAAAAATAAAACAACCCACTTGCAATTTTACAGAGAAAAAAAAAAAAAAAAAAAAAAACTGAGCTGATAAAACAAAAAAAGAAAAAAAAAAGGCAAAAGGCTGATCTGGAATCTTTATAAGAACAGAGATAGGAATGGTTTTAAACTATCTAGAAAAAGGTTGACTAATGTATCTTTTCAATAAGAGTTATGTTTAGCAGTCTATTCAAAAATGTTTGTACTCGTCTATGCATTTACAGCAAAAGGGTGGAAAACAGCTGTTTGTATTATTTGGTTTTCAAGTCGGCTTCTTGCGAGAGTTAAGACGGTTTTAAAGAGACTGTTTCTAATGGACAACTCTGCTGCAACCCTATTATAAAAGCTGAATTTGACTTGATACGATAAAGCCAATACTACACATTTGTAGAAATTTTCTTCAGGGCTTTAGTATGAGGGACCATCGTTTAGTTGAAACAATGAGTTTTTAGTATCGTAATCACATACTTAAACACCTTGAAAAAAACCAAAAAACCAAAAAAAAAAAAAAAAAAAAACAAGCAAGTTCTACGGCAGAACGCCATACTTTTTTATATCATCGTCTTTGTGTTGATCTATACCCTACTATACCTTTGATTGTTTTCTTTTGGTCTATGAAACGCTGCAAGACTTGTCATGATCAAAAAAGAATACTAAACTAAGGCCCAGAAAACCTGTTTATCAATTGAATTTCTATTTTTTTTTTTTTTTTTTTTTGTAATCCAAAGTGTCAGCGATTGTATAAGATCCGTGTCTATAAGCGTAGACTGCGGACTTTCATAAAAAAAAGACCAGCAGTAACTCGTTTTTATTGGTGTAGATTGCAATCCCACTTTCTCTGCTTTTGCATGAATTCCAACCACCAAAAATGGCTGTTTACAAAAGATATACAGGGGATTACAGAATAATGATATAAGATTCTACAGAGGTGCCACTAATCACAATAACGAAAAAAATCAGTTTTGCTTTTTCTTCAAAGCTAAAATATAATTTTTTGACTTTTTTTTTTTTCTTGCTCTTTTCTCTCTTTTTTTTTTTTTTTAAAAACAAAAACATTCATTTCCTCTGAAAGCATGAAATGGCGTTTGTATATTTTAGTGCTAGCGGGGCTGGGCATGATTTATCTTGTTGGACTGGCGTTCCTAGATATCCCATACCCTAGTCCTGTGGGCATTCAATGGACAACGAGGAACAAAACTGACAGAGATGTTTCAGATCAGGTCATCTTGGCATCTTATGACAACTATATCTATAAAACGCATTTTGTGTATGAAGAGGAAAATAAAGATCGAAATCTCGTTTACGACCCACAGCCTCTCAACATAGCCTGCCGAGGTAATCAGCACTTCATCAGCTCTAGACTGATTTTTTTCACTGTTAGGTCATATCATACAATCGCGACAGTTTAAGCAGCAGCTATTAATACCAGATCAGGATATTCCATGGGAGCCTTGCTTTGATCACTTTTTAAAAGGTCCAATTGTGCAAGTGTCTAGAAACCCAAACAATGAGCAATGGGCCGTCCTCTACCGTCATTTAGAAAACGACCATCTTTATTATCGCGTTCGGATTTACTATTTTCCCAAAGAAAAAGAGCTGGGCATGGTATATAAAGACATTCTTATACCGGGAACAACGTCCATTACAGCTATTTCTTTGGAAGATGACATGCTCTTTCTTCATCGGTAAGTTTTTTTTTTTTTTTTTTTTTTTTTTGGGGTGAGCTTTTGCTAACCTAGAGATATATCTATATTTTAGAGATCCTGACCTTTATCGATTTCGCATGTTACCACTACCTATTGATTTGACGCTTGAACCACACTCTGAAAATGCTACCGTTCTTCGGATGAGCCAGAATATACCAGGTGATCTTATACAAGGTAAATAACCCCCCCCCCCTTCTTTTTAATATGTGTTTGCTTACTTGTTTTTTGAACTAGTTTACGACCAACCGAAACGGACTGAAGGTCATCGTCATGTGCTCAGCGGGCTTTACTCAGCAAAGTACATAGAGACAAATAGAAAACATGGGGTGATTCTCATACTTCAGTAGTGCAAATATGTGCCGCGTATTTATGTTTGATATTCATAAAACGAATTTGCATTATTATCTCAATCTGACAGTGACCGACAAAGGATTCTTTGGTCAACCGAATCGCTGGATACGACAAGACCATCGAACAAAGAAGGTAAGAAAGAAACGAACGGTTAGAGTTGTTGAAAGGTTTCTTTGGTGGGTAAGGTCAGCCGAATGGTAGAAAATACAGTAGAGTATGTAGGTATTATGGAAGACAATAGATTATATCCAGAGATGATCGAAACACAGGCGCCAGTGCCCCGTCTCAGTCGATCGAAAGGCGCAAAAACGTTGGTAGCCTCGGCCGAAAACTACTTTTACACATTAGATTATACAGACCTTCCCAAGTATAAATCCAGCTCAGAAGGCTATCTCTTTGGAAAAGATAGCGTTTACGGCAGTGGGGATTTGGTCTATGACAGCTCGGCAATCGTGGGCTCAGCTTTAGACAACCAGGCCACACGCTTGGCCGTCTGGACAGAGACAGATTACATTTATATCTATAAACGTGGCCAAGCAGATCACACAGTCGATTCTGAACCGCCCCTATCCCAACTTCCTCACCATCTAGAAAACAGTCTCCCCTGGAACTTTCGGATGGCTGTAGATCCAATGGATAGTCCATCCGTAAAAATGGCTATTTGACGTCTATTCGTTTCGTAACCATTCTTTTTTTTTTTTTTTTTTTTTAGGCTGTAGGCTCTGTTCTCTTCTGGGAAGATAGTTCAGGGGAACACTATATATGTAAGTCTTCAAGAACTCATAGTAAGCCCTTTCTCCTCACCCACCTCCTATAGCTGTTGGGTTGAAAAACAACGCTGTCAATACTTATTTTGCGGATCGATGGATGGAGAGTAAAGGCTGGTCATTCAAAGACTTTTTGAGAGAGAGATTTGTCTTGGTCTTGGGTAGGAAAAAAAAAAAAAGTAACAGAAAAGAGAGAGAAAGAACCTAACATATCTTTTGCTAGTCATGGTGATTGTCATCAGCCTGTTTGCAATGAACGAATATGAAAATTATTCTTTATAACCAAGCATTTCCTTGGCAGTCATTGCTGAGTGTATTTTCACTTTTTAGAGTTATAAAAAAATGTCATCATACAATTTCGGACTCTTTTGTTCTTTTTTTTTTTTTCTTTCTTTCTTTCTTTCTTTCTTCTAAACCATTCCAAGATGAAGTCAACCACACTGTCATCACCTGAGGATAAGAATGCTATAAGAAAAGCAGTGCCAACTTCTGTAAATTTGTCTTGACACTCCATAATATGTATGTGCTTATTTATCTGTAACCAAACTAGAAAATATTTACTGCTGCTGTTGCACGTCTTCATATTGCTCACCCCGATCCTTCTCAATGGTCCTATACACGCATATGGGGAGCTGCTGTTTTTTGTATTGACAAGTCTCGAAACAACTCGTTTTTCCTTAGGATTGTAGACTTGGAGGTAAGCGCAAAACAAAAGAGTTTTTTTTTTTTTTTTTTTCAACTACTGAGCACATCCACTCCTTATTTCTATTGTTATTCTTTAGAAACAAGCAAATGTGGTCTGGGAACAGGAGTTGTACAACAACTTTGAATATGTTAAAGAAACCTCTTTTCTTCATTCGTTTGAGACAGACGTAAGCAATCTCTGCTTTGTGCTTTGGATTTTAAATAGATTACATAGGACTGTATGACAGCATTAGAATTTGTGAGTGAGGAAGAAGGAGAGACGTTCTACAAAAAAGTACAAAACCGCCAGTCACTGTCCTCAAAAGCAAAGAGTACGGCTGGAAACGACCCGCTTAAAAAACGAAAGAACAAGATTGATAAAAACCATATTGGAATGCCTGCTGATTTCAGGTAACGAGAAAGAAGAAAGCGGCCGTTTTCTGACTATTTTCTAAAGGCATTTGGGTCATATTGGCTATACGCCTGGCACTGGATTTAGTGTAAGAAACAATGATCCAGAAATGAAAGGCATTCTGGATCAATTGGAGGCTCTGGGTATCTCTGCTGATGAAATTGACCAAAATCAAGAGTTTATTCAGGAATTTTTACAACAGAGTAATCAACAGCAGCCTCAACAACGTGCCCCACTCGCTCCTTCCCCACCTGGTATGGCCCAAAAGAAGAAAGCTCCCCCTCCACCTCCAGGTTCGTAGTTTTGATTCTGTTTATTATGCACGTTTTTTTTTTTTTTTGGTTGGGCTGATTTTACCTCTTTCTTAGGAAGACACCATGGCACTCCGCCCCCTCCTCCACCTCCCAGACGCAGCCATACTCTACAAGCCAGTAGTAATCATTTCTCACCGTCCCCAGTTTCTTCAAGACCTACTGCACCTCCACCTCCACCCTCACGTACTCGACTGGCACCTCCACCTCCACCTCCCTCTAGAAATACACATACACCCTCTACCTACATACCACCCACCCCCAATCGACCTTCTGTACCCGCACCCCCTCCCACACCTGCCAGGCCTTCCATTCCCGCACCACCTTTACCTACTTTTGCACCCCCTCCTCCTGCCATGATTCCCCCACCACCGAGTATGGGTGTGCCAGCACCACCACAACCACCACCACCACCACCACCACCACCACCACCTATGGTACCAGCCTATGGCGCGCCACCCGCCCCTCCTCCTCCTCCTCCTCCCCCTATGATGCCTGGCAGCGGTGCCCCTCCCCCTCCACCTACCAACCACAGCGCTCCTCCCCCTCCACCTGCCATCTCCGGTAGTGTTCCTCCCACTGGTATACCTCCAAGCTCTGATGGCCGACAAAACCTGATGGCTTCCATTCGATCTGCAGGAGGATTTGGCACATTAAAGTCTTCTGGAAGACTTAAAAAGTCCGAAACCAACGATCGAACGAGCCCGATGGTCGATGCTGCTGGGTCCACAGCAGCCGTTGCTGCGACAGGAGCTGCAGCGGGTGTTGCAGGCGGTACCTTGGCCTCGAGTTTAGCCAATGTCTTGAAGCAAAGACAACAGGCAATGCAAAGCGACGATGAAGCAGACGATGATGATGAATGGGATTAAACATAAAAAATCAAATAAAATATATACACCTTTTTTTTTTTTTTTTTTTTTTTTTTTTACTGGATGTATGGCCTATGCCATCAGTGTACCTTTTGATTGGTCGAATCTTCTGACAATTAAAAAGTTCTAGTTTTTTTTTTTTTTTTTTCTTTTTCTTTTTACTTTGGTAATGTGGGAACCTAACGAACAATTACTTTTAAGAGCACCTGTACGCTTCAAGAAACAGGAAGGAACTTTATTTGTCACTCCAAAAAGAGTAGCCTACCAACAACAAGGCTCTTCTCAATTAACACCTTCCATCTACTATAACAATGTTGCAGGTACAAAAACTTTTTTTTTTTTTTTCAAAGTTGAAAAAAAAAAAAAAAAGAACCTGCCTAATCGTCACTGTGTGTGTTTTTAGGTCTTGCTCAGACACCAGAAAGTTCACCAAAAGTTTTATTGAAAATATCACTAAAGAATCTAGCTGCTAAAGATTATACTTTTCAATTTACGTCAGCAAAGAACATTCAAGAGCGTGAAGGGATCAAGTCTCAAATCGCCGAACTTTTAGCTCGCGCACGAGGAATGGCAGGTCATTCGGCACCCATTACACCTGCCACACCCCTCTCTACTTCTACACCTTCACCCACACCTGTACCTACAGCATCACCAAGTCTCAACGCAGTCAAAAGTCCTGTCAGTGTCCCAGGCAGTCCACGAAACGCACGACAAGAGGAATTTAACGATAGACGGTCTTTGTTAACTTCCAGTCGAGAGCTACAGACGCTCCATAAGGAATTGGTGGTGGTGGGTAAGAGTGTAGATGAAGAAGAGTTTTGGGCAAGCCCTTACGTAAAACGGATCCGCCAAGTGAGTTTCTATCGTGTTGAGACGGTTGTTGATTGTTTTTAGAAATTAAAAAAGGATGCAGTTTCACGTGAAGGAAGGCAGAAAGGAAAGTCTTCACGTATGGTGGAATTAAAACCTGGACAACAGGAAGGAACAGATATCAAATACACTTTGACAAGTCAAGTCATACATAGCATCTTTACCGAATTCCCCTCAGGTAGCTTTTAGATAGAAGCGCATGTTGATATTCACGCTTTCTAGTGAAAAGAGCATACGATACCAACGTACCTGATAAGGTAACAGTAGTCCATCCGTAGATTTGGATGGTAACGTGCATTTTGTATAGATTACAGAACAAATCTTTTGGAAACGATTCTTGGCCTCAGAGTTTTTTCACCGATCTAGAACAGGTGGCAGACCCCAGCTGGCACCTTACGACGATATCTTTGATCGTTGTTTGCAGGAAGAAGATGAAGGTAAGATCAAGCAAAAAAAAACAAAACCACGCTCATTCTTTAGAAAACTCGAAACCACCCACGATGTCTCGTTTGGAAAAGATTCAGTTCGGTATCGACCTTTCTTCTACACAGGAAGACCATATGGAGGTATATCGATTTATATCGGATAAAGACGATTCTAAGCTAGTTTGGAAAATAATAGAGCGGAAATGCACCTGATTTTACGATGAAGCCTGGAAGGGAAGCGCAGTCACTACCGCTGATCCGTAGATTCAATCGACATTCTATGCGCGTATTGGAAACCGCTCTAAAGTAGGTGAAATGACTCTCCCAACGGATCGCTAATGACTACAATAGCAAGTCCAGTGTAGAACCTACTTATTCAGATCAAATGGAGAAAGAAATCGTGATAGAAGACTTAATAGACGAAAAGCCGACAGAGAAAACCGTTCTGGACATTCAAGACACCCGACGTTACTTTGAAAGCCAAACGAAAGGGTCCGATGAGATCAATATCAGTCAAGAAGTAATCAAAAACAACAACAACAACAACGATTGACATCTGTTTTTAGCATAAAGAAGAACTACTCAAGGGATACAAACGCAAATTTGAACACTGGCAGCCCAATATGGCGAAGCAGGTGATGACTTCCCGAGCGGCCGATGCGATTTGCTTAGACTTGACTAGAACCATTCAAAAAAAAATCCGAAAGAACAATCCATCCATCACAGGTACTGCCTCGTTGGCTTCTAGATGACTCACCGTATTTTGTTTTTATTTAGATACCAAACTGCCCAGCTCAGTACAACAAAGAATTCAAAGTTATCATTCTGCAACCAATGAGATATTACGGCATTTCTGGTCGTCCTATGAGCCTTACCGACCAGACAAGAACAATCGAATGATTGAAGGCTTAAGACGACAACAAGAAAGGTTAAAGGAAATCTTGATATCGGTTGTTAGCTACGATGGAGATCCAGAAAGATGCAAGCAGGTAAGTTCTTTTTTTTTTTTTTTTTTATACCCTGTATAGCCTGTTTTTTTTATACTTCTCTTCCAGACACTTGCTCCTCTTATGACAGCTGTAAACAAAGCTTTAGAGACAGCAAAGAGACGTGTACAAAAAAAGCGTTAAGTTGTTTATTCTGTAAAATAAATACTTTTCTGAGAGCATAGGTTGACCTAGATCTAAAAACTCACAAACTGTTAGCATTTCTTTATACAGAGCACTTTCTTTATGTTACTTTAAAACTAGACCAATCAAGTTCAATTGTCTCTCCTTTACTTTTGAGACTCCTTGGGCTGTATTTACTTTGAATGTAATACAACGTCACTTTTGACACATCACAGAAAACTGCTTCTACAAAAAGAAAAGACCGACATAAAAATAGTTAAAAAACATACGGCCTATTTTTTTTTTTTTTTTTTTTTTTTTTTTTTTTTACGCGGTATTTTTTTTTTTTTTTTTTGGAATATAATTTGTGAGTCACATCTAGTGAGTTTATCACACAAAGAATCTATCAAGGATCTAATCATGAGTGATATGATTGCTATTGACATTGGCGTTTTAGGCCAACATGCAGCTGTTTTTGCCTTAACCTTCAAGAGTAAATGCTATCCAAAGTGTGTGGGGAAAGGATAGCTTAGAGTTACACAGCCTACGGTACCAATCAGAGGCAATTTCCTTTATAGTCTTATCTGGTTATCATAAACTACGAGTCACAATGGCCTCCTTTTTTTTTGGTTTTTTTTTGTTATTTTTAGCCCACCCATTGGATTTCTCTCTTTCTTTTGGATTTTTAATTTTTTTTTTTGATACCCTCTCATGGCCCATCAAGCACGCGTTAATACTGTAGTTGAATCACTTACCAAAGCTCCCCGGTTTGTAGAGTTCCCCACACGTCATGGACAGATCTTGCCCCTGTCTGAAAACTTTGGCAAGAACGTGTTCACCCGCACCCAGATGTCCACGATGTTGCCCAAGCCTGTCTACAAGACATTCATTGAAACAATGAAAGGTAAACAAACGATGGACAGAGCCACAGCGGACGCGATTGCCCACGCTGTCAAAGTCTGGGCTATTGAGCGTGGCGCTACCCATTTTACACACTGGTTTCAACCTTTGAACGATGGTACGGCCGAAAAGCACGATTCTTTCTTGACCCTCAAATCCACTTTTGTGGATGGATCCGAAGTGGTAAGTTCAGACACAGCTTGGTTACGGCCATCCAACCTCACCACCTTGGTTATTTTTAGGTGACTGCCATTGATACTTTCTCTGGCTCTCAATTATTGCAATCTGAGCCTGATGCTTCCTCCTTCCCCTCGGGAGGGATGCGTACCACCTTTGAAGCCCGTGGTTACACCGTATGGGATACAAAGAGGTAAGTGGTAGTCTAGGCAAGCCCCCCTCCAAGACTGACCGGATGAGTCTATAGCCCAATGTTTATTCAAGAAGGTCCTCATGGCACCTCGATCCTGTACATTCCCTCTGTCTTTATTTCCTACAACGGTGAGGCTTTGGATGAAAAGTCTGTCCTGTTGAGATCTTGTGAAGCGCTCGAAAAGGTCTCTTTGGAAGTCTTGAACACCATCACCCCCACTCAGGATGGTAAGCTGTGTGTATGGAGCTTGTGATTTCAGTCAAAACTCACCGATTTTTTATTTCTATAGAAAACCGTTCCAAGCTAGTCTATGTCACTTTGGGTACAGAACAGGAATACTTCTTGATCGATCGCTCCCTGTATACGCTTCGCCCTGATCTCAAAATCACAGGTCGTACATTGATTGGCGGCCTTCCCCCTCGCCATCAACAACTCGAAGATCATTACTTTGGTAAGATTCCCACGCGCGTTTTATCCGCCATCAGCGAATGTGAACTTGAGCTGGCCAAGTTGGGCGTGCCTATCAAGACGCGTCATAACGAAGTCGCCCCGGCTCAGTTTGAGGTGGCCCCTATCTTTGAAGATGTTTTGTCGGCTGTAGATCATAACTTGTTGACCATGGATGTATTCCACCGTGTTGCCCATCGTCATAAACTCAAGGTTCTTTTCCATGAGAAGCCTTTCCGCGGAGTGAATGGCTCCGGTAAACACTGTAACTGGAGTTTATCTACCGATACCGGAGATAACCTTTTGGACCCCTCGAGTACGCCTGAAACCAATTACCGTTTCTTGATCTTCTTGGTCGCTACCTTGAAAGCTGTCTTGGATCACGGTGATCTTCTGCGGGCTGGTGTGGCCTCTGCTTCCAACGATCATCGTCTGGGCGCGCAAGAAGCTCCCCCTGGTATCATCTCTGTCTTTTTGGGTTCTCAACTCACCGAAGTCTTGAACTCGATCGAGGAAGAGCGCTCGGTGAACTATGAGCTCACAGGTGTTGATTTGACCAACGTACGTGTCAAGGGCACCGTCTTGGATCTCAAGATTGCCAACCTGCCCCCCATTGCTCGTGATTTGACGGACCGTAACCGTACCTCGCCTTTTGCCTTCACAGGGAACAAGTTTGAATTCCGTGCTGCCGGCTCCAAGCAGTCCCCTGCATTCCCCGTCACCTTGTTAAACTCAGCCGTTGCAAAGACCTTGACTGAAATCTTGGTCGACTTGAAACAAGAACAAGGCGATAAGCCCGTGGCTTCAGTCGAGGATCAACTCAAGGTCATCCGCAAATACATCAAACTCACCAAGAGCATCCGTTTCGAAGGCGACAACTACTCGGAAGAGTGGGTCCAAGAAGCTGCCAAACGTGGATTGCCCAACATTATCAAAAGCCCTGAAGCTTTCGTTCGTTTGTTGAGAGAAGAAAACGTAAAGATGTTGAAAGACATGGGCGTCTTCTCCGATGCAGAGTTACACTCGCGTTACCACATCTTGACTGAAAAATACGCCAAAGATGTCTTGATTGAAGCACAGACCATGATCACCATGGTCATTCAACAAGTCTTGCCTGCTGCTTACCAATACAGACGTGACCTTGCCGAATCTGCTTCTTTCATGAAGAACGTAGGCGTTGAGTCTACGCCCGAAGTTGATTTGTTGAACGAATTGACCCCGGTGGTGGCCTCGCTTCAAAAGGATACCACCGCTCTCAAGTATCTCCTCGTCGATCTCAACCAAGAGCAAGACATTGTCAAGGTTGCTGATGTTTGCTGTCAAGAAGTCTTGCCCAAGATGGAAGCCATCCGTGAATTTGCTGACAAGTTGGAACGTAACGTAGCTGACAAGCTGTGGCCTTTCCCCAAATACACTGAATTGTTCTTGAACATTTAAGTTTTGCACACTCCCTTTTCTTCTCTCTCTCTCATCATACACACACACACACAACCCAAAAAAAAAAAAAAAAAAAAAAAAAAACTACTACTACCTACGTTTTGTTTATAAAATCACAATGAATAACAATTCTATCGATCTGTTTGACTTTTTATTCAAAAGGATGGTTTTAACCCAAGAGTTTTTCAATGGTTGTTACCAACTCTCGTGATTCTTTGATGAAATCAATAGGCGAGGCTTCTAAAAGTGTATACTTGACACGGCTTTGATCCTATGACCCAAGCGATATTTAGAAAAGAATGGGTTGTGAGTGATCATGCTTCTATACTTACGTTATAGACTTCAGTCTTGGCCTTGCCTTTGAAGTTGTAGGCTTTAAACAAAGCTTTATTGCAGACTCTTTGGAAAGCAGTGGCATCTCTGTCCTTGAGCTCCATGAGATCTGTAGCTGTGGAGCCAATGAGGAGTCGTCCTGGATCATCAAAACTGTTGGCAAAGATCTGTGACGTACTATCGTTCACACCCATAGTGACAATATATCTCCATTCAGGTGAAGGGTGTGTCTTTTGACATTTTTCACATCGCCAACCGCTCTCTTCTTGAAGCATCTTTTTTTTACATTCAGGGCAGCTGGGATAAGCCAAGTTGTCTTGTTTGATGTAAGAGATGGTGCCTTTGAAGTTGAAGAAATCCGTGCGACTGCCACCCCCGAGATTGTCTGTTCTCACGTGCAAAAGATCGACCTTGGGCAAGTTGCCTAGCTCGCCACTGTTGCCGCTCGGGGTAGCTTTCGAGAAACTTTCGAATTGTTGAGGGTTCTTGCCTATCTCGCTGAACCATTGACGGAGCTTCTTGGTTTCAGGAATGTCTGGGTTCACTTTTAATGTACCACTGGCTGATAAGGAGAGAGATCTTCCGTTAAAGTCACTGACGCGAACACCTCGAACGGCAATGATAGGATGGTTGGATGAATCAAACTCTTCAGCTATTTTGTCCCACAATGTCAAGCGAACCGATTTTCCACTCTCGTCTCCCACAGTCAGCTCTCTTTTGTTGGTCTACAAAGAATAAAAAAAAAAAAAAAAAAAAAACATGTAAAAAACTCTCGCGTCCTTGTGTTCACCAACACACTTACAGGCCGTCCAGTGCTCTTGGTCACAATTTCAGTCAAACCGCTATCTTCAAGAACAATACCACAAGCGTCTATAAAACCTAGGTTAGGTTTGCTCTCCTCCTTTTTTTGGTCTTTAGTTTACCAATGGTAGTGCTAGGCTCTACGTTATGTAACTCTCCAATCTTTACAAACTTGAAGTTCATCTTTGGGATTGAATTGTCTGAAGGGCACTACAGGGTTAGGTAGAGTGAACGATTAGATGACGATACGTGTACGAATAGGCAATCAATCCACCCCTCTTACAAGCTCAATTTCTGTTCCACCTTCCAATGTCAATTCGTATTCATTATCAATCGTCGAGAATTGTTTTCTAGCCATAGTGACTCTGGCTTTAGAGATGTAGTATACGTTGCCCTCTTCAAACATGTTATAAAGACGATCGACTTGGTCGTTAAAAGCAGTTGCCTTAATCTCACCCTACACACAGTACCCTCAATACATGGCTCACATGCCAATCGGTCACTTACACTTTGATCAAGGAAATTGACGCTGAATAACTTGCCATCGCCTCGGTTGTTGTGCCAGGTTTTAATAGGGGACTTTTGAGTCACACGGCCTTTGATGGTCCATCTAATCATCTTTGGGTCAGACTTTTGACACAACAAACCCAATAGTTAGAGACAAACCTGTTTTGATAAGGGTTAAGGTTTTTGATAGGAGTCAAAGAGTTTTCCAGCTGCGCGTTAATACCAGAGAGGTAGTTGTTGTTGCTAGAAGTAGTCTGGGGCTGAGGTTCTGGAATGCGGGTAGTCTCGCTTTGCTTTGCTGCTGTAGGTGCAGACACAGAAGGGTCAAATGCTACTGGAGAACCTACTTTGGCTTCCACATCTGTCTCTACTACATCAATGTTCAAGATAATCAACACCCTGATAAACTAATATTAGCCTATACGATTATTTTTTTTTTTTTTTTTTTTTTTTCTGTTACTTTTTATTCGAAAGAAGACTGCAAGAAAAGTCATTCACGCGGACTATACTGTGTCTTTTAATTTGTCCTTGTTCAACAAGCGCAGTATGGTTTGTTGCAAGCATAGCTGTTGACAAAAGAAAAAGTTACATATTAAAACATGCCGCAAAGGTTTTCCAAAAGTTTCTTACCTTGCATAAAGTTCACGCCATCGGAAACAATAGCTCTATAGAGAGTTGGTAAATAGTGGTGAATCTTTTTTTTTTTACCTGTAACGTGTGGTTTCGTTCACTTGAATGGCCTTGATGTTAATCAACTGTAAAACAGGGTTTTTGTACAAAGGGTTTTCATTCTCATCATGACAAATGGCTTTGATCGATCCTTGTGAAAGTTGATGCAACATGTTACAAAAGATTGGTTTGAAAAATATCAAAAAAAAAAAAAAAAAAAAACTTAACGCGACTGCGTGATTGACTAGAAAAAAAAAAAAAAAAAATTAGGCAGGAACGCGCTAAGAGAAATTCAGATCCGCGTTGTTTTGATTGGACAATTCTATTGTTGGTTCAAACAAATAATGTCAATTTACTTTACTTCTAGACCAAACCACTTGCTTCTCTTTGTTTTTTTTTTTTTTTTTTTTTTTTTTTTTTTTTTTTCAAAATGGTACGCTTTCGTAGTATTTAAAAAAGTAATCCTCACGGGGAAATAAAGAAACATAAGCAAACGAAAGGGCAAGAAATGTAATAAAATACAAATCTGTATCATTTCAAATACAGGTGAACATACATCCTGAACAAAGCAAAGCAAGAGTGGGATCAAAATAGATGGCGCGGTTGAAGGCGCCTTTCTTTGTGCACTCTATCTCTGTCAGTTTCGGAAATCAAAAACACATAGTCATCAGCTTCTACGTATTCTATGCTGTAAAAGCATGACATGAGCTCTCTGCTTATTGTACAATTTTGTTTTTAAATGTATATAAAAAAAAAATAAACATGTCTTAAATACAACTGGTTTTAGAAAGAGTGCCTGTATGCTCCATATACACCCAATGGATTTAGTTCAAAGGGTCTTGAAAGAAGTTTTGACAGTTTAGAGGTCTTATTTTGTTAACGTTCGAGCTTAATGGATTTTGTTTTAAGCTACATGTTTTGGGAAAAACACTATTTTTTTTTTTTTTTAGGTGAAAGAATCAAACACCTGCCTGTTCCAAATTATATTACACTTTTTATTCATTTTTTTTTTTTTTTTTTTTTTTTTTTTTGGCAACTACTTTGATAAATACTACTATAAGAGCTAAATGGATTTGAAAAAATCGGATCTGTAAATAAGGTTAGATGCTTGAGAACCACACATGCATGTTCTGACTGTGAGTAAAAACCAGTTTTTTAACGACTTAAATTGAGCACCTGCCTAAATGTATATTCAAAAGCATGACTTATACTGCCTTTAATTAAATGGCTTTATAGTACCTGAGCCCTACTGTAATTCATAGACTGTGGATTTTCAGGATTATTGCAAATTTGTCTGTAAAAAAAAACAAAAAAAAAAACAAAAACAAAAAAAAATCTTACTATGTATCTACGGTCAATCCGCTTTTTTTTTTTTTTTTTTTTTTTTTTTTTTTTTCGGATGGCATAATAAATATAGATAAATGATCATCAGGATGCTAAAACACAGATCGATTTCCTATTGGCTTCATATCAAAGATTACAGAAGCCCAATCGCATGAGTCGATGCTAGTTGATCGTTATTTTAGAGGCTTACATAAGTCCATAGACACCCGGCAGTGTGTAAACCTTGAGTACTAGCTCACTTTACCGGTTGTATTTTTAAGCTCAAAGTGAGCATGAGTCGTATATATGTATCTATACACATATTACCAAGTACACACATCGTGTCATTCGTGTACAGTAACACAGATGAAGAATATAGATCTGGTTATCCAATCAAAAAAAAAAAAAGCATACAAGACATTCAATCTTTGTTTATCATCTTTTGTTTATTTTTTCAACATTGAACAATGACAAATACTGAAGAGCGCAAATTTCATTTTAATACCTTACAACTACATGCTGGTCAGTCCCCTGCGTCTGGTACAAATGCATGCGCTGTTCCTATCTATTCCACTACCTCCTATGCTTTTGATAGCGTTGATCATGGCGCTGGTCTTTTCTCATTGCAAGCTGAAGGTCATTTGTATTCAAGGTAAATGTTATGATTCAAGATGTATATACATCACAGTATTCACTAAACGAATTTTTTTTTTTTTTTTTTTTTTTTTTAAAAAAAAAAAGAATCTCCAATCCTACGAGTGATGTTTTCGAAAAGCGTATTACCGCTCTCGAAGGAGGCGCTACTGCTGTAGCTGTCTCATCAGGTAAGAAATCTCTTGATCAAAACAACACTAGTTTCTAAAGCAAACCATGTAAAAAAAAAAAAAAAAAAAAAAAAGGTCAAGCTGCACAGTTTCTCACAATAGCAACTCTTTGTAAAGCTGGAGACAACATTGTTTCCAGTAGCAGTCTTTATGGAGGCACTTACAATCAACTCAAAGTCGTTTTCCCTAGACTTGGTATTCAATCGAAATTTGTGAATAGTGAAGATCCTGAGGACTTTCGTAAAGCGATTGATCAAAATACAAAACTACTCTATGTAGAAAGTATAGGCAACCCACAATTTAGAGTGCCTGACTTCAAAGCGCTGGCTGATATCGCTCATGAAGCAGGCATTCCATTGGTGGTGGATAAGTAAATAGCTTGTTTCTAGTAATACACCTACTTAAACTTTGTATAGTACATTTGGTGCTGGAGGCTACATTGTAAAACCTATTGATTTTGGTGCTGATATTGTGGTACATTCCGCTACAAAGTGGATTGGAGGGTAAGTGAATATTTTTAGCCAACTTTTTTTTTTTTTTTGATTTTGATTTTTTTTTTTTTTTTGGTTTAAAAAAAGCCATGGGACAACCATTGGTGGTGTTGGTATGTATTCGTAAAGTACAAAAAGGATAGAAATACACATTAACTTTTTTTACAAGTTGTGGACTCGGGTCGATTCAATTGGAATAATGGAAAGTTTCCAGACTTCCCCTGGCTACCATGGCATGAAATTCTGGGACACCTTTGGTTCAATCTCGTTTGCTGTTCGTTTGAGGGCTGAGTCACTCCGTGATATCGGCGCTTCCCCAAATCCGTTCGGTTCTTTTTTGTTATTACAAGGAATAGAAACGCTATCTCTGCGTGTTGAGCGTCATTTAGAGAACACCCAAGCCTTAGCAAGCTGGTTGCAGACACGCGAAGAAGTGTCCTGGGTATCTTACCTTGGCTTCAAAGAACATTCTTCTCACGAACTGGCCAAGAAATACCTTCGTGGTTTTGGGTGTGTTTTTACTTTTGGTGTCAAAGGTTCTACCAAGACCTTTATTGAGTCTCTCAAGTTGGCTTCGCACTTGGCAAACTTGGGTGACGCAAAGACTCTTGTGATAGCACCTTCATTGACCACACATAGCCAATTGAATGATGAAGAACAGCTCGCAAGCGGTGTAACTAAAGATATGATAAGAGTGTCTGTTGGTTTAGAGTAAGTCACAAAAAAAAAAAAAAAAAAAAAAACAAGCTCTGAACTCTTTTGATAGACATATTGATGATATCAAATGGGATTTTGAACAAGCGCTTGTGAAAGCTTCCTCATAATCATTACGTCTCTATTTTTAACCTCAGAAATAAAAGGGGAGGCTTTGTACCTTTTTTTCTCATTTTCGCTTTTACTTTATTTCTTCTTCCAACATGGCTAAGCCCTCTCCACTTGGCTCAAAAGTGGCAGGATTTCTTCTGCCCTTTGTTGCAGTTGGTTTAATGGGATATACATGGTACATATACACCTTTCGAATCTGTGGTTTGTTTTCTATTATTATTTTGTTGAGCGATTAATAACTTTTTTTTTTTTTTTCGTTGAAATAGCACATTTGATAACTAAAGAGCCAGAAACACATAGATCAGAAGCCAGTAAATATAAAAATATCTGTTAAGCTGCTTTTTTAATCAGAAAAAAAAAAAAAACGTCTAGTTGCTTTTATTGTTATTGCTACTCTTTTATGGACAATGGCCTTATTGTGTTATG
Organism: Sporodiniella umbellata; assembly: GCA_025677835.1. Classification (NCBI taxonomy): domain Eukaryota; kingdom Fungi; phylum Mucoromycota; class Mucoromycetes; order Mucorales; family Rhizopodaceae; genus Sporodiniella; species Sporodiniella umbellata. Next base: position 45,156 of record JAIXMR010000083.1, on the reverse strand, counting down.
CAAGAATTCTATTAACACCGCCAGGAAAACCCGATAAAGTAAACCAAAGTAAAAAAAAAAAAAAAGAGACAACTAAAACTAACCAAAATTACTGACTCTTCTGTTTCCCTATTGCGGTTAGTCCAACATCATATCCTCAGAATCTGGAGGATTATCTAACAGAAATCTGCCACGTTACTTTTATTCACCAGAGTTGTACGATTTGACAAAAATGGAGAGTCATTGTTTGGATCAACAGAATGTCAAAACAGCTTTATTATCTGTATGCAAACAAGATGGTCAAGCAAAATACTGTCATTTTTGTGACGGGTTTAAACCAGAAAGAGCACATCATTGTAGGGAATGTAACGCTTGCGTTTTGAAGATGGATCAGTAAGTCCCTTTTTCTTTTTAACCAAAAAAAAAAAAAAGGAGGGGGAAGGCTTTTGCTGATATTCTTTTTTCATTAATTTAGTCATTGTCCCTGGTACGATCGACCTGCATATTTTTCTCTTTTTTAAAAGGAATTGTGTTTTAACATAATTTTTTTTTTAAGGGTCAGCGGATGTGTGGGTTTTAGAAATTACAAATTCTTTGTTTTGTTTTTGCTGTATACTGGTTTATATGGTGCTTGGGTTTTTATAACTAGTTTGCCATTGGTAGTAAGGAGCATCCAAGAGATGGTAAATGGTTAAAATATACATATAATCTGGAAAAACAAAAACTGATTCAAAATAGAGTGATATGTTGGATCCTCAATGGATAGTTTTAATTATTATGTAAATAACTTTTGATATGGGACAAGTCTATATAAACGAATAGTGCACTCAATGTTTTTTTTTTTTTTTTTTTTTTTAGAGCATTTATCTTTGGTTTTACTGTACTTGGATTTGCAGGAGTTCATTTTTCATACATACTACGCAACGAGACAACCATTGAGCATTTGTCGAATAAGCCTTACGATATTAGAGTCGATTTTGATAATAGTGGTCACAACTTTGAAGTAATTTCTGTTGCCCCTGAAAATTATCTCTGGGAACAAAGCAAAAAGCACAACTGGCGATCTGTTATGGGCAATTCATTCTGGGGGTGGTTTGGTAAACACACTTTTGAAGCAAACGATAAACCCAACTAACATTGAAACAGTTCCTATCAAACAAGGTCTAGGTACAGGTCTGGTATTTCCCTATAGCGAAAAAATGTATCAAAATATTGTAGATCGCGCTCGAAAACAAAGGGGATCGTTAGACGTATCTCACTTTGAAAGTACCACACATATAGAAAGGCTGTCTTCAGTCGAAAGCACTACACGCATGACATCTACTTAATCCAGAATCTAATAAAAACAAGTTAAAATGTGTAAATAACTACCTTTATGAATAAAAAAAGTATCTTTTCATTTTTGTATAAAAGCATGTGTTTCTGTTTTTTTTTTTTTTTTTAAAAAAAAATATAAAAAACACTGACACTCAAATATACTTGACAATTCATTGCTACCGTTTACTTGCGACCAACGATCATTTTTTCCAGGTTATGTTTGTATTTAGAGATAGTGCAATAGTTTTGTATGATTTATCTTTCAGTGACATTCCAGCTATCTTGGCTCTTTGCTTTTTTTTTTTAAAAAAAAAAAATCGAATAAAAAGCAATAAGTCTAGGTAAACTGAAGGCAACGCTTCTTGGTCATTATACATTAATACCTCTTTCATATTGACGACTTATTTATGTAATGTACCCTATTTCTATTTTTGAAGTTGCTCAGTAAACGATTATAGGCCTCCGTATTAGTACATTTGTTTTTTTTTTTTTTTTTTTTTCTAAATAAATAAAAAGGCCATCTAAAAGTCATACTGTATTAGTAAGGTCATACAACACTTACACACAACAGAGTGGATACACGGTTTTGTATATACATATATAAAGAAAAAAGGCCTCTTGGGATCTTTTTTTTGTATGAAACACTTTTAATGGGATAACAATAATCTACAAGTAAATAAAATGCTGTTTTTTTCTTCTTTTTTGAAAGGGTTTACAGTTCAGGGCATCAAATAGTCATTTCTGTATTTTTTTTTTTATACACGATTATAAAAAGTAGTCTGGGGTTCGTCGGGTAACATGAGGCTCTCCTTTTCTTGGAGCAGGGTCGAATTGAAGGCTACGAATTCATTTAGAGATTGAGAGCGTAAAGTGTTTTTAAGTAAAAACTTACAATGTATATTTCATATGTTCGTCAATTTCCATTATAGCGGCTTGATTACCACATCGGTAACAGTAATTAGGAGCACTAAAAATGGTAACCGTATTTCGGTCGTGTCCCCAGTTATATCCCTGTACAGGTAAATTAATATGGAGGAGGTTTTTTTTTTCTTATGACTTACCTCCATCACCAGTTGGTGAGCTCTGGTTACCAACGTAAGTCCATTGTTGTGGTTAAAAGTTTCAGAAATGTCCTGTCCAAAGGTATAACCAGCGCCACGAGGAGAAATACCCCAGCCGCATCTATCATCGGGATCAGACCATAAAAGATCGCACATAGGCCCTTCGTGAGGAACTTCTTGTATTCTATCCAAAGAGCGAATTTGGTCGAGGGTATCTATAGAGGGTGACAAACCACCATGCAAACAAAAGATCTGTACAGGACATAGAATATGTTTCAATATTTCTTATGCTCAGCTTTCTTTTTTTTTTTTTTTTTATGCACAAACCTGGTCCTCAATAAGTGCTGTCAAAGGCAAAAAGTCAAACAGGTCTGTAAACATTTTCCAAACATTGGCATTTCCATATTTTCTTAAACATTCATCATAAAACCCATAGACTTGAGTAATTTGACGCGATTCGTGGTTACCACGAAGAATAGTAACACGGTCCTTGTATCTCACTTTGAGACAAACAAGTAAAGTAACGGTTTCGACTGAATAATATCCTCTATCAACATAGTCACCCATAAAAAGGTAGTTGGTATCAGGCGAATTGCCACCAATACGGAAGAGTTCTTGCAAATCATGAAACTGTCCATGAATATCGCCTAGAAGAACTATGTTGGTATCTTACATTGTAAATTTTCAAAACTTTTTACCACAAACAGTAACTGGGCAGTTGACGGGTTGTACGTTAGATTCTTGTATAAGAATTTCGCGGGCCTTTTTTTTTTGGTTTAGATGAAATGGTTTAATGGATGTAAAAGATAGTGTAATAGAGTTTTATTTTTTATTTTTTTTTTGTTTACTTTATCGCAAAGCTTTTTAATATCTCCTTCGCTTAGCTGTTTGCAGTCTTGAAGTTGAGAGATCCAAGCGTCTACATCAGCTACAGAATTGTTGGTAGTCATTTTGTTTCAAAAGAAAAAGAAAGAAAAATAAGTAACACATTGCAGAAAGTAATGACTTTTGTAATTGGAGTTTTAAAACGAAATGGTGACGTATACTTTTTTTTTTTTTTCAAAGGTTCCTGAAATCAAGGAAGGATATTTCAAAGCTTTCAAAACAATTCGAATCCCTTATCTACCTGCCTGTCTCTCCCTTTCTACGATATAATTGAACTCTATTCAACTACTCGTACAAAATTTATTTTAAACATTGTTTAAACATCTATTGGCTCATATTAGAGCGGCGCCAATAAACGAAGAAAACCACAGCAAATTCTGAATTTACAACAATCTACAAAAATAATGCTATGAAACACTCCTTTATTATCACTCGCTTTTGAAAGGAATGTTGATGTACGAGTATTGACTTCTTTTCAATCTTTTCATTGGTACTGCTTATCTTCTTGTATCTGTTCAGTCCTTATTTGTCTTTTCTAACGCTAGAACTATGTTACCTCTAATAGCTGCATTTTAAAGACAGTAAAGATCTAAAAATCTCAACCGTTCTTACTTATTTGTTTGTGAAATAGCTTTGTTAGTCAGTTTTAAGCACAATATACAACTGTAACTACTATGCAATCTCTGAACAGGAAAAGATGTGCTTAGAGTGTTGTGCCTTTTAACAAAAGGCTATAAGACACAAAGAGCAAGTACTGTACAGACAACAAAGTAGAAAACCTTATCTTTCTATTGCTTTCTGTCTAAATGCAAGCAGGCCCATATTACTGGAGAAGAATGGATATAGGTTACTTGGCTTTTTTTTTTTTTTTTTTTTTTGGATTCCCAGTGTGTAGTCAAATCAAGTCCACTACATGTACCTACAAGATATGTAGCAGCTTTATCTCAGTCCTTAGACAATTGCGCAATATTCAATTGTTAAAATGAAGCTAATTTCGTTCCAAGAAAAGAAAGAAAAGCTGTCGATAAAAGTGCTTGCTGTTTCTCATTATGCAATACATATGTCGTACAAAAGGGTAATAGACAGTCTTTGTTCTTTTCTTTCTCTGCTTTATTAGGTGTATGACGAGTGCACTGCGTTTTTTCTTTCCTTCTTTTTTTAATCCTAAACCCAAGTTAATATGTATAACAAATTTGCTTGTTCTTACCTGGCGAGATTTAAGACTACGGGTGGTAACTCCAGTAGGTGTTCTAAAACGAAAGGTCAGATATTTTAGAAAAAAGAAAAACACAAGTATTTACATGATATGGACAACAGCTCCCCAACCAGAGAGGGCATCTCTGTCTTGCGCATTCAAAAGGGCTTGAGAAATTGTTTCAAAAAGGTCCTCAGGTTCGAGATCAGGTTCCCAAAGTGATTCGCACATGCCGTATAAGTTAGGTCCTGCTGTTCCACTAACGACAAAGTCTTTTGCAAAGTTGATGCATCCAATCAAATCCATAGAGCAAATGAACGGTTTGTTATCTTTTCCTAAACCAGCAATGACAGGCTCGACAAAATAAGGTCCAAATCTACAGTCGTTAAGGGATGCAACAATCCAACTGTGTACATACCTCTTTTCATACAAAGTAGAAGAAACGACATGAGCCAGAGTTTTTGGTTCAATCTCTCTCTCTTCCTTCATTTTATACATATTTGTCTTAAAACGGAATCGATCTGCTCTATAGTGTGAAAAAAAAAAGGGATGTTGAGTCTTTGTTCTGAAGATTGTTGTGCACTAACAGTGTAAGAACATCGGTAGCTAATCCCGGTAAACCAATATATGTCTTGTCTGTTGCTTTAAATATCTTTTGGAATTCGGTGGATACCGTCATGAACTGAGCTCCTAAACGTTTGTCTGCAGCTATAGCAACACAGTCTTTACCGACCATGGCTACAACAGAGCCTCCATTATATTGCATAATCGACTATATAGGTTGTCAGCTTTCACATGGTTTCTTTTTGTTCTTTTTTTTAAAAAAATAAATAAATCTTTACCATGTTGAATAGTGAATGAAAAGAAATAAAGTGCTTTTTTTTTTTTTGAAGCTCTCGGACGCGTAAGTAACCTGTTCATCTGTTCGATGACGTGTCTAGTTGTACCACTTTACGATTTGCCCTTGAGCGGCCTTTACAATATGTTCGTACCGCACTACGTTGTTTCGGACCGGAAAAGTCATCTTTGGATAGCCTTAGCTATGCGTTCAAAGACCCAAGACAACGCGTCTGTACTTGCGTCTGTTTGCATTATCTGCGGTTCTGATAAATTCGTCAACAGCATATAAAATGACGTAACTCGTTTCGAGTGGTTTATATATTAAAAAAAAAGAAGACTACCTTTCACCTTTTGAATTCCCTGTTCATTTGTTGCAGCGTTTGTATTTTTTTGAAATGGCTTTAGCTCCACAATTCTCCGGACATCTTTTAGGCTCTGTTACCGCGCCTCATACAATCGAACTGTGCTTGGACTATGTTGTAAGCAATAGCACAAGTATATATTTGTATAGTGTATTAACCGCTTGTGTCTGCTTAGTGCCCTTTCTCCGCCAAACTTTATAAAAAAATTCGCAAGGTAAACATAAAGCAAAAGACTTTATTTTAATGAGAAATAGCAAGTATGGCCCTACATTGAGAGCGAATACCCAGGAAAAGTCAAAGTTATTTTTCGTCAACAAGTACAACCTTGGCACGCATCTTCTACAGTTGTACATGAAGCAGCAATAGCTGTTGAAAAAATCAACAACCAAAAGTTCTATGAGTTCTCTGATGTTCTATTTGAGCATCAAAAAGAGTGAGTTTTCTCTTTCCTTTTCTTTGTACTGACTTTTTTTTTTTTTTTTTTTCATCTGGAAAGGTATTTTGATGAATCATTGGAAAACAAATCGCGTAGGGAAATACTGCATGACTTGGCTAAATTGGCAGAAACCGTAGGTATTCCTTCAGACCAATTCTTGAGCCTACTATCCAATGGAACAGGCGAACCCGAAAACAAAGGAAACAAGACAACCAACGACCTAAAATTGGCAGTTAAGCTTATGCGCCAAAACGGCATTCATGTCTCTCCTACTTTACTGTTTGATGGTATCCGCGACGACAGCGTTTCTTCTGGTTGGGAATTAGAGGAATGGAAGGAATACTTGAAAAGCAAGTTGTAAAACAAATAAAAGTGGCCTTGATTCTAGGCCTTGAGCTCTATGTACACTTCAAGTACTTTGCACCTCAAAAAGTAAAATAAGGAGGTAGTTTAAAACACCTAAACATACGTACACACAGACTTTTCAAGCCATAAGTAGAAATAACACGTTACGAAACTGAGATATTACGTGTTTTTTTTTTTTTTTTTTTTTTTTTGGCTATAGAATATACTGCATCATATTATGCTCACTGCGATTGCGTCAAGTATATAAAAAAAAGCAATACGAGGTTGCATGATGGTCAATAACTCTTTTTGGCATTCGTTCTCCGCAGGGTGTTAAAAGTTTTTTTTTTTTTTTTTTTTGGGTGATTTTTATTATTTTTTTCCTCTCTCGGTAGTCATGTCGTTGCATGAGAGTCCGTTTCCACCAACCTATTCGAGTGGATCGTTTACTGTAGAAACGCCTTTGTTTTGGGGACCTACTTTTCTCACAGCCTTTATTCTTGTATGTGGATTTTTTCGCTTTGTAGCCACCCGTCATGTTCCTTGGCAAGATATTTCTAGCTCACTTGTGAGCAGAGAAAAGCGGCTATCTCCTCTTTCTAAATTGATTGTTGTATTGTCTTGTATGATTACTTTTTCTTTCTTGTGCGATTCTATTGTTATTGTACTCCGAGTAGTAAACGGAGAAAAGCTACCAACAATGCTTGTATATTACACAGGTCTTTCTTGGGCCGCATGGATTGTGTCGTTGGTGTGTTTGATGGATGAGTCGCACAAGTTTTCCAAGTGGTATTGGATTCAATACTTATTTTTTGCTGCCGCTACTATAGCAGATACTTCTATTGCTTGGTTTTGGGCAGTGGGCTTTTTTAAACACTCCACAGGTAAGAAAAAATTTAATTAGCCAGCAGACTAAAATTGTCCCAGATACCACCTTCCACTTGTACGACTATGCGTTACTTGGAATATTCATCGCACGTTATACATTCGAGCTTTTCACTTTTTTCTTTTCCATCGTTCAGTTACTTTATACAACTCGCCATATTCCTGCTTCCGAGCCCCTTTTGTCTTCCCAACCAAATTACGGCTCAATTGAGCAAGATTTATCGACCGGAAAAACAAAAGAAGAAAAAGGATTTTGGCTAAAGTTTGTACGCGTACTACCTTTCATTTGGCCGCGCGACTTCAAATTGCAACAGTTGGTGATCCTTTGCTTTTTACTCATGCTTCTTGGTTTAGTGATCAACGTCTATACCCCGCTTCAAATTGGTTATGTTGTGGATCAATTCAACCGAGACCCTCAGACATTTGCCTGGGTTGCTGTCTGCGCTTACGTTGGATTCAAGTTCCTTCAGGGTAGCTCTGGTGTAATCCAAGCCCTTCAGAACTACCTTTGGATCCCTGTGGGTCAGTACACAACCCGCGAGATTTCAGTCAAGCTTTTTGCTCATCTACACAGCCTTTCTTTACATTTCCATATCAACCGAAAGACGGGTGAGGTTCTGCGTGTTGTTGACCGAGGCACGAATAGTATTGTCCAGTTGCTATCCCAAATCGTTTTTCAAATATTCCCTGCTCTGGCCAATATCTTGGTAGCCGTTGTCGTTTTCTCTGTTCAATTTTCGATTCCTTTTGGTGCCATTGTATTTATTACGATGGCACTGTACATGTATACCACCATTACCTTAACCGAATGGCGTACTTCTTTTAGACGCAAAATGAATGAACTCGACAATTTTGCTCGTACAAAAGCAGTTGATTCTCTCTTGAACTTTGAAACGGTCAAGTATTACAATGCAGAGTCTTTCGAAGTGAACCGATATGATCAATCCATTGCTGAATATCAAAAAGCAGACTACAAAAACTCTGCCTCGCTTAACGTTCTCAACTTGGCCCAAAACGCTGTAATTACTGGCGGTCTCTTGGCAGGTTCGCTTCTGTTTGCCTATGAGGTCTCCGAGGGTCGTTTAACGGCTGGTAACTTTGTCACCTTCAATATCTATATGATGCAACTGTACACACCTCTGCATTGGTTTGGTACCTACTACCGTATGATCCAACAAAACTTTATCGATATGGAAAAAATGTTTGATCTTTTTGATGTTGAGGAGACTGTGAAAGATGTTGAAGGAGCAGGTGAACTTCAGGTTACAGAGGGTCATGTTGTATTTGAAGATGTCTCGTTCTCTTATGATCAACGACAAACAGCACTCAACCGTATTTCCTTTTCTATTCCTAAAGGTGCAACCGTGGCTTTGGTTGGACCCTCAGGTGGTGGAAAGTCTACTATTTTACGATTACTCTTCCGATTTTACGATCCTGACAGTGGCCGTGTATTGATTGACGGTCAAGATATCGCTCGAGTTCAACAGACCTCGCTACGTAAGAACATTGGCGTCGTTCCTCAAGATACTGTTCTCTTTAACGATACCATCATGTACAATATTCGCTACGGTAACGTCAATGCGTCTGATGAAGACGTAATGAATGCTGCTAGAGCTGCCCAAATCCACGATAAAATCCTAAGTTTCCCTGATGGCTACGAAACCAAAGTAGGCGAGCGTGGACTGCGTTTGAGCGGTGGTGAAAAACAACGTGTGGCCATTGCCAGAACAATTCTGAAGGATCCATCTATTATCCTACTGGATGAGGCTACCAGCGCACTTGATACAACAACCGAGCGCTATATTCAAGAAGCTCTGGCCGAAATGACTAAAGATCGCACAACTTTGGTGATTGCACATAGATTATCAACTATTGTCAATGCAGATTTGATCTTGGTTATTAAAGACGGTCGTGTAGTAGAGTCTGGAAGTCATGATGAGCTGATTCAAAACGCACTTGCAAACAAAAATGAAGGCATCTATTACGAAATGTGGCAAAAACAATTGGATGATCCCACCGTTTTGGCTGATGAACCAGAGACTTTGGTGATTGAAGAATCAGAAAATGAATCGAAAACACCCAACCCGATTGTTCAAGAACCTGAGACTATCGATATAGAAACAGACGAAGTTGAAGACGAGCCTAAAACACAGCCAAAGACGGAGTTCGAACCAACTGAAGTGGATGAAGCAGAAACTACTCAAACCGAAGCTTCACACACACCTGAAAAATCTGCTGATGAAGGAACAAAAAACACACAGCAACCATCCAAGGGTAATAGTAACCGGAAAAATAAGAAGAAAAAGAGAACTAAAAGCAGCAAATAAATAAACTGTTTATTTAACCTGTAAATATCTTAAAAATAAGATAGGTCGTAGACCCCACAAATCGTACAAAGGCCAAGCCGGCTACCGACCAAAGAATCACACCTAGATAGATAGGCGGGGATGTATTGATAATTAAGACGGTTAGTGCCAGATTTGAAATGATCCAGGCCATGACCAAGCGTGTTCGGAAAGAGCGATAGTAATCCTCTTGTTTTGTTTTTGCATCTCGATGCGCTTTTTCCTTTTCTACTTTTTTGGATAGAATAAGCTGATTTTCGATATAGGCTGCATTGATGTCTTTTTCTTGTACAGGTACTTCGACCTCTACAGTCAGGTTGCCGGCATCATCCTCTTTTGCTTGAACCACACCCAGATCAGTAGCAAGCATCGTATCCCCTTTTGTTCCCCAAGACACGTCGTGTGTATTACAAAAAGCATAGATATTTAGAACATTTGTATAGCTGGGAGACAGAAGAATATACTGAGTAAAGCTTGTGATCATATGCCATGGGTCAAGGAAAAGAATACTTGAAACGAAATACATTACATAAGTTGCACATAATGAAATGACAATATTACGAAAAGCAGCTTGACCAAAGGCGCCTATTCCATCCGAGGACTCTAAAACGGAGCGTATACCAACCACAGTAATCCATACAGCTGCAAACATGAGATAGACCATCAAAAGAGCAAAGAAAACCATCGATCCCGTATAAGCTACCTTTGCGCCCTGCGGTCGATTTCCCATAGCAATAGTAAACTGAACGATCATTAGGACGATATAGATGTAGTTTAGGATTGTATGTAATATTTCGCCTACGCCTGAGCTAAACGGCCTAGAGCCCAGGCTATCCTCTTGATCATTCCCAAGTGCTTTAGTCAAGATGTAAAATGTCAAGTAAAAATTGGCCAACGCAAACCAAGAGAAGATCAGGTTGTATGTGTTGTAGATGTTTTGCACCATAAACATCAGCTTTCGGATACCTGAATGTTCCGATTTCCAGACCTTTCTCCAATGATAGAGTGCGTAGACACCAGCAAAGAAAGAACCTATAGGACATGTTTTAAACCCTAAAAGCAACGAGCCAAAATGAACGACAAAAGCTTACCGTTCAGCCACCGCCGACGTTGAGATATAAACTCTGCGACATTATCCGGTACATCTGTTTCTCCACTGGCATTCGATACATAATGCAATACCCAGTTTGATTTTTTCTTTGCTACCAACTCAAAACACAAAATACGATCTTCAGCAAGATACATGTTTGCCGTAAAAATATCAGCATCCCCACCGTGCTGCGTTTCTCCCAAAAAGTACTTTTCTAATGGGCCAGAACCGTCTGGGTGGTTCAAAAGGGCCTGGTAACGATAGGCAGAGAAAGCGCCGGGCAAGACAGAGATATAACCAAAAACAGACTCCACCGGCTTATCCAGTATGTTTGACATTTTGTATTCGAAATTTTGAGCTGCGACCAAGGGATTCAACAGGGCACTTTTTCCCATTGCACGAATCTCACCACAGGCACCGGCAACGTTTGAGTTGATATCAAACGTTTTCCAAAGATGATAAATTGAACGGTGACCAGGCTTAGTGCCAACATCGATAAGGACACACACGTTTGGATTGATGACCGGAGCAAATGCCTGAAAAAACCATCGATGGGAATTGATTTTCTTTTGATTTTTTTCTTTAAGGCAAAACAAGAGTTGACAAGGCACGAGGGACTTTGAGCCTGCCTTTTTGATTTCCAATTGCGAGTCCAACGATATCTGTGTGGTGTATTCGTAGATATGCGCTGTGACTGGTTTGCCATGAACTATGTTCTTGGCAACACCTTCTTGATAAACGCCCAACAGGGCTAGTACAGAGAGTGTGCGCGGGTTGATTTTACTACGACCGTCAGAAACAATGCAAACCACTACTCTTGTCCAGCTGTCAAATCCCCAGGTACGAGAACGCTCTCGAGTACAAAGGTGAGCAATATTCTTCATAACACCATGCATGGTTCGGGTAAACAAGACCTCGTCTTCCTATTCCATTAGCTTTTGTCTTTCAGTTCCAATTGTTTTTTACATTGTACATTGTCAAAACAATGAAAAGCTCTGTTTTTCTTTGCATTAATGTTTGCCGTAGCGTATAGGAATCCCGGATAAAGTCTTTTGGGTCACATGTAGCTGCTGTATATCGCATATGCGTAAACTCTTTAGAGTCTTTCATTGGTACATCGTTTAAATAAGCGGTGGGTACTGGACAATCTAAAACTAGGTTTCCTTCAGTAAGCTTGACTTTTTTTGCTATGAGCCAGTAGAATCAGTATTTACAGAGCAAAAAAAAAAAAAAAAACAATAGTATTTCGGAATTCTTTTGTTTTTACTTGTTTTATATCGGCGAGTCTGTCGTCTATGGGGTGGAGAGTTATAGAGTGTAGGCTCAGGTATAGAATATGTTTCATGGTGAGGCGGTGGTGGTGGTGGTGGTGGTGGTGGTGCTTGGTGATGTGGGCCCGGTGTTGGAAAAGGGTATTCTAAAGGAAGCGGTATTGAGTAGTCATTGCCCACAGGAGGAGAAGCTGGATAGAGATGTTCTAAAGGCGTAGGGTGAATAGGAAGTGGATAGCATGGTGGAGTCTCCTGCAGTGGAATTCCATCGTTTTCTGGATTTGGATACATTGTAATTAATAAGTAAAAGAAAGAGAAATCTTTTTCTCCTTAGGAGTCAAGCTTTTCTTATCACATGGTCTGTCATTAAAAAAAAAAATGCACAAGCACAATAAGTAGAGGCGTTCAAATGGTAATTGATGACCACAAGAATGCTAAGCGGACACAGGCACAAAATAAAAATAGTAAAAAAAAAAAAAAAAAAAAAAAAAAAAAAAACAATCCAATGTGGTAGATAGCTGAAGCCTTTGTTCAAACAATCTAGTTTAATAGAGCTTTTCTATTGTGTTTAATATGCAGTAGTGGGAGAAAATCCATTCACAGAACTTTTTTGATTCATCGCGTCTCTGAGCATATTTAACTGAATTTCGTAATCTTCTATATGAAGTCTAGCTTCATTTAATGAATCGTCCCTCTCGTTAAGCGACGTCTGAAGACGAGCTATATCGTCCATACTTTCAGCCAGTCTTTGTCTTAGAGCGGCAGATTCATTACGGGCTTTTAGGTTGGCAGCCTCGAGTTGGGACGCTTTTAATTGAGCATCTGATACTTCTTGACTCTTGATAGTTGGTTGGTTGGTGAGCGCTTCGCTAAGTTGTTGTGTCAAATCAGCTACTTTCACAGCGTTTTCTCGCACTTGGTTTTCGGCCCGGGTGGCTCTTTCATATACAGTCTGTAGCTCTTCCAGTGCGCGCTGATGTGCCTGTTGTGCCTCTTCTGCTCTTTCCTGTGCCTCTTTGGCTCGCTCCTCTGTAGCCAATCGTGCGTTCTGGTCATGTAAAGATCTCTTTTGGAGCTGTTGCAGTGATTTGTTTTTTGTTTCGTTTTCCGTCAATGCTAGAGCCAGCCTCTTTTCCAATTCATCACTGCGCGACAAGTCCAAGAGTCCCAGCTCATCATGACGACGCGCCTTGAGCGCCAGATACTTTGATTTAAAGTAAGCGGCTTCTTGAAGCGCAGCAGTACGCATCCGGTCTGCCTGTTGTACCTTATCAGACATAGGACTTGCCTGTTGTTGAATACCGGCGCGCACACGTCTCAACTCGGATTTAACCGACACCAGTTGTTCAAAGAGCTTGACTCGGTCCTCTGAAAGATGATCTACATCCATCAAAAGCGCTTCGTCTGCATCTGGGCCGTCATCATAAGCCTTGTTGAAAAGTTTGCGGGCCAAAGATACTTCGGCTCGCCACCAGCTTTCCTTCTTCTTCATCTCGTTGATAACCGCATCTCGCGCTTTGATTTCTCGCATCAACAACTGTCGTTCTTTCTCGTCTTTGATTTCATCTATAATACGGGAAGCTTCGCGAGGCGGTCGTGGCGGTGGCAGATGAACCGGGTCTTCTTCGGTGGCTGCCATGCGTTCGATTTCAGCCAAGTCAGGAGGATGGGGTGACGACCCTGCTCGTGGGCGACGAAGCGCGGCTTCAGGAACACTGGACATATGCCTAGGCGGTCGAACAGGCGGCTAATGGTAAGAGTGTGAGATGCTTTTCAGATAGGGGAAAGGGCACATTTACCTGTGTTTCAGGATAAAGAGAACGATGCCTGATTCCAGTGCTATTACTAGCTGTGGGTGGAGGCTGTTGTCCTTCGTTGTAAGCCATGTTTGTTTCAATAGACGCCTTGAGGGGAGTACGTTGCGGTGAGGACTGTAAGCTTCTTTTCTGCTCTATAGCCTGTTGATACTTGGGCTGTTGTGATCCTAAAGAATAAGGCTGTGGTGTTTGCTGTGGATGATAAGAAAGTGAAGATGGCTGATATGGTTGAGGGGTACTATAGGATTGCTGAGGTTGTGGCGAACTATAGGATTGCTGAGGCATTAGATGAGGTTGAGACGCATAGGGATGTTGTGGATCAATAGCAAGGTCGTTGTAAGACTGCACTTGCTGTGATTGAAGAACTTTTTCTTCATGGGGTGCTTCTATAGGATATTTGATTTTTGTGCTGTCCAGAATATACATCAATGAACCATCCTCCATTTTTGAACTATCGTTGTCTCCACCAAAAACAAAGAGGCGATCCCGGATGGCGGACATTGTTAGTCCATGACGAGGTGAAGGTGTAGGGCCCATTTTATGAAAAGTATACCATCGTCGGTCTAAACGGTTATTGACGATTCAAACCATCAATCACATATACCTTTGATTTTAAAGCCGCACAGATCGTTGAGATCCTTTCCTTTGTCGTTCTTTCCACCGAGAATATAAATTACATCATCTATCATGGCTGAAGCACAGCCTTCGCGGGCCATAGGCGGGACCCCTTCGGCATCCTCTACTTTGGACCAAATGCCTGTCGGAAGATCAAGAGACCAAAGGTCGCCGAACAGTTGATTGCCGTTTGTTCCTCCAAAGCTGTATCAATAAAGATTGTGAAACCAAGCCACGAGGTGATACTTAATTAAAGACACACTTACATATACATCTTGTCTTCGTATATAGCTGAGATGTGACCTGCTCTTGCTTCGGGGCATACATCGTAAGTGTGTCGATTCCATCTTGGGGCTAGTTTGATTTAATAAGCTGTATTGAAAAAGGATTCCATCTTACCTAAGCTTGTATTGAAAGAGAGCATGTCATTGAAATAGCGTCCTTGATTCTGTCCTCCCCAGATATAAACCATGTTTTCATGAACAGCGCTTGAGTGGCCTGATCTTTCTATGGGCCCATGCCCCTCCATTGATAGTCGGTTCCATTGTTTGTTTTCTAAAGAGAAACGGTTAGCGGGACGATTGGGTCGCTGCGTTTCTTCTGTATACTTGCGCAAGTTCAAAAAATAGACGCTTGGATCGTAATCTTCTGTTGTAATCGATTTGCCGCCGTAAACTAATAATAAAGTTCAATCTCTGTATCAAATCTGTTTTAGGCGATGCTTCTATTTTTACGTAAAACGTGGCCATTGATATACAATAACATATGGGAAGTCCTTGCGCTAGGCACATCCCCTGTTGTAACAACATTAGTGGCTGACATAGTATCTACAACAACTAATTAGCGAAGGAATCTTTCAAACAGTCGTTTACTTGTATCGATATGCAAAAGGTCTTTTTTGCTAGACCCTCGGTGAACACCACCAAAAACAATGATAGAATCGAACGAGGTTACTGCAGCTGCATGCCCTGACCTAGGCAGAGCATTGTTTGTACCTCCTACTTTCTTTTGTGACCATGGGTGAATCGTTTTATCACTGTTTTTGGAAAGTTTTGCAAACAATGACATGATGTTTGGAGTAATGTTAATAAATTAGATTGCAAAAAGAAAAAAAGAAAAACTCTTGTATAGAAAGAGAAATGATATTAAAAAAAAAAAAGAAATAATAAACAAAACAAAAAAGAAACAGCCCCCTTTTTATTTTCTTTTTATTTTCTCTTTCTTTTTTTTTTTTTTTCTTGTTTTTCTACTTGAAGTCTTTCTCTGATTCTTATTTTTTTTAAAAAAAAAAAGAAAGAAAAATAGGTGATTTAAAAAGAAAAGTCTGTTCCTAGAAATTTGTATTTTGAACGCTGTGTTTAAATTAGTGTGAGACACAATAAGTCTCTTTCTAAAAAGACACTGGTGTCACTTTTTATATTCCGTCATTTTGGCCCATAGCTCATCTGCTATTGTTTCTTACTCGATGTCAAACTTCACAGAGTGTAGCTTAATTTGGATTATTAATCAAAAAAAAAAAGTGCCCAAGCGATGGTGAGAATACCTTGTAAACATATGTTTTTCATATGTGAGCTACCGTTTGAATAGACAGTTTCTACCGTACATAGAATGTGCGATTTTTAACTGTCAATGTAGAAACTCAGTTGGGAGCATTCATTGATAAAGTGGCTCTGTACACAAACGCCCACTGTAAGCTGGTTTAGTTTTAGATGATCAGTAAGAAACCGAGAAAACGTTCTACGCGTGCTTCTAAGCTTCTCGATCATCGTCATACCTGCGAAATCAAGTAAGGGCGATCTTGACTAGAACATTCCCCTTTTTTACACAAAGCGGAGCTTTTCTTAAAACCACGAGCTTCTGCAAACTTGGCTTTTGCTTTGGATTGCATAAAAGAGAACACAATAGATGAAATGCATATTCATTTAAAATGATCAAATAAACATCATTAATTCTTTTATAACAGATAAATGATATTAAGCCCTTTATTTTCTTTGCCTCTACGGTCTGCTTTTGAAAATTTAGCTAAATTAACGCTAATGAATTATGAGAGAATCCTAGAGTAGATGGTTACCTGAATGTGGCTCGCCATGTTATTGGCCGTAATAAAACAGTGATTGGCTGTTATTAAATTAGGTACAATAAGAACAGAAAGTGTCTTTTTTTTTCTTTGTCAAACGAGAAATGCTACGCCTTACTTGATTCAAATCAATCTGTAACATTCACTGGCACTATTTATGTTAATACAATGCCCCTCCCCCTCCCCTTGTTTTTTTTTTTTTTTGGTTCCTGCATAAATGGCTGATACTTTTAGATAAAAAAAATCAGTTTAAATAGAATCGAGGTGTTATTTGTTTAGATAAAGAGATGAAGCAGTAAAAATAGAAAGACAACCGAGGCACTACACATACTAGGCAGCCATCTATAAACTTTCTGTCCAAGTTTGCTCTACGCTTAGAGTGCCTCCTCAATTACTACGGAAAAAGGCGTATAGTATATTATAGAACGACTTTTTAAGGAACGAACCCTTATTGTTGTTTTGGACAACCCCAACTAGATATCTCTACATATAAAATCATTGTTTGTTTGTTTTTTATTTAGAATGATATTAAAATACAGTGCTTTTCTTTGTTTATAAAAAAAAAAACTAAGGTTCCAAACGCTTAGGGTCGCGAGGGAACAAGCTGGAACGACGAATGTTTCCAAGGCCGAGGTAGAGCATCACTACACGTTCTAAACCGATACCGCCACCAGCGTGAGGAGGGGCACCAATCTTGAAAGCGTCAATGTAAGGCTGGATAGTGGAAAGATCGATTTCGTGGGACTTGGCACGCTCGGTCAAGTATTCAGGATCGTGAATACGTTGAGCACCAGACAAGATTTCTTCACCGCGGATAAAGAAATCGTAAGAGTTGGAGTAGCCAGGGTTTTGGGGATCAGGCATAGTATAGAAAGGACGGATGGCCAAGGGGAATTTATCGAGCACATAGAAATCGGTATGGTACTTTTCCTTCACCAACTTACCCAACAGCTTTTCGTTGGCTGTACTCAAGTCATCGAAATCCCCAAGTTCGACGCCAGCCTCTCTCAACATCTGGATACCTTCAGAGAACTTGAGACGGAGGGTCTTGGGCAAAAATTGGAAATCTTCAAACTCGTATTGCTTCTTGATGGTTTCGGTTTCGCTGCTGAAGCGGTTCTTGAGGTTAGTGAAGATGGACACAAACAATTCTTCAAGCACCTCCAAAGCTTCGTGGTAGTGCTCGTTGAAAGCCATCTCCATATCAAGACCCATGAATTCGGTCATATGGCGATGGGTGTTGGAGTCTTCCGCACGGAAAACAGGAGCAATTTCAAATACCTTGCCAAAATCGGCAGCAATACACATTTGTTTGTAAAGTTGAGGGGATTGAGCCAAGAAAGCGCTGGTCTTGAAGTAAGAGACTTTGAAAACGTTGGATCCACCTTCGGAAGCAGCACCAATCAACTTGGGTGTATGGATTTCCATAAAGCCGCGTTCCACCAAGAATTCTCTGAACAACAAGCAGACGGCCGATTGCAAACGGAAGATAGCGTGGTTGGTAGTAGTACGGAGATCAAGAACACGGTTGTTGAGGCGGGTATCGAGGTTGACACGAACCAATTGAGCATCTTCGTCGTAAGAACTTTCAGGGCGAGTGGCATCGTCCAAAGAGAAAGCCAGACGAACTTGAACGTCAGATACAACGTGAATCTTTTCAATAGCAAGTTCGGCACAAGTGACTGTACAGCTCTTGATTTCCTCTACAGGCTTCACAATCTTGCCTTCTACCATCACAATCGATTCGGGGGTGATACCCACACAAAACTTGACCATCTGCTTGGAGATCTTGGCTTCATCGACCGTAATAATACCTTGGATAGTAGATACTCCTTGACGGAAAACAAAGAAGCACATCTTACCACCAGTGGCACGAGAAGTTTGAACACGGACGCGAACAGTGACATTTTCACCTTCACGAGAGGCATTGATCGTGGAAATATCCTCAAATTTGGTTTCTTTTGATAATTCATTAATATCTTGTTTTTCTTTTCTCATAATGCTAAATATTTACCTGTACGAACTTGGGATTGGTTCATAGGGAGCTTGCCATATCTTTCACTGGAGTAATCCTATAAAGTATCTAAGGGTTAGTTGGCGTTTTTGTTTTTTTTTTTTCAAAGAAACTTACAACGTTGTTGGCATCTCTTTCGGCTTTTTCAGCAGCAATTTTCGCGGCTGTGGCAGCCTTTCTATCTGCTTTCTCCTTGTCTTTCTGGAGCTTCTTGTAAGCTTTCTTGGAGATAGGTTGTCCTGCGTCACTGTGAGTCATGTTAATACCATTTTGAGCATCGCGAGTTTCTAACAGACAAAAAAAAAAACAGAAAATGATTTCCTTACTCGAAGAAAAGTTCTTCAGTCTTTTGGGTGATTTCTTCAATGGCTGGGTCTTTGACAGGTTCTGACATTATGAGTTTAGTACTAAAAGAAAAGGTCGTTGGGGTCGCTACTAAGTTAAGAATTTTTTTTAAATACCCGTCATAAGCAGTCATAACTGTTCCATACAGTCGAGATCCGTAGAGATACCCGCTTGACCTTTTTCAAACAATGGAGTCATGAACAGTCATTTCGATAGTACGTTTGTGCTCTTTGTACTTGCACAGATGTTTTATTTATCATTTGATTACCCTTTCTTGTTTATAGAGAAAACAAAGCTACTGATTAATTGGCCCTTTAAAAGAAAGACAATGCAAGCTTTTCGGAAACAAACCCACCAATATATCAAACACTATAAACCTGCTCTGTAAAGCTATATATTCTTTTCTTTCTTTCTTTTTTTTTAAACAAGTCAAAAAAATAAAAAAAAAGTATTGTCTATGAGTAACTCGAAAAAGCTGATACAGCTGGGCAACCTGTGTTTTCTATGTGAAGATGGATACAATTTTGCCTCTCCTTCCTCATTAAAAAACCACTACCGTAGCGTTCATAACATAGACCTTCCCAGCCGCAGCATCAACGACCGAAGACCTTCGTCTAAAAAATACGATTACACGCTTGAAGATGGTCATGATGTCCCTGTTCACTATACGTGCATATCTTGTTTTTATCATACAAACAGTACAAGACTTATAAAAAGGCATATTGAAAACGAACATCTTTATGGAGAGCAAATAAAGGAAGAAGATGGGGAGGATGAGGAGGATGAAGAGGATGAGGAAGTAGAAGAAGCAAGTGATAAAAAGTCTCAATCCTCTAGATCTTCCAAGCAGAGCAACAAAGAACCTGCTGAAACTGTAGCCAAAGAAGCAATGAAAATCCTTGTAGCTGCCTTCACCAAAATGATGAAATAAAAAAGAACATTCATTCCTTTTATTATGTATGTGTGCGTGTACTTAATGCTTTTATGTATTTGTTTTTCCTTTTTCTTTTTCAAGAAAATCGAGTTTGACCCTTTGATTCCCATGAAAGACCTGTTATTTCTTCATTTAAGCCTGTTCCGTCTGAAGCCAGCAAATCTTCAGATTCTGCATAATAATTTACATTTCCCACTAAAGTGTGACCACTTCTTTGACAACTCTTTCAGTCCCTTTTTTTTTTTTTTTTTATGTCAGAAACTATACCTTTTATGTTTAGTTTGGTAACATTTTACGCTTGAAGCAATTGTGTTTTTCTCTGAAGTCTCTTCTTCGTCTGTATCCTCATACGCTCCTGTACATGCAGAGGCATGCTGTGCAACATTAGTTCTTGGAAATGAGCGAGAGCATATTGGACATTCTACTCTTGCAGGAAGCCCTGACTCCTTATGTTCGTTTTATTACTCAAGCTCCCTTCATTGGTTTTATTTTTTTCTCTAAAAAAAAAGTCTTACCGTCTCAAGAGTTTGTCTCTTTGTTGGTCTTAGTAGCTTTTCTACGGCATCATCAAGATCGTAGTCATCATACTCAGCAATGTTGGCTATTTGTTGTGGAGTCAATTTCCTTTTTTTTGAATCGTTTAAGTCTTTGTTTGTACGATCAGTACTTGGCGTCTTTTTTGCCTTTTCTTTGGTACGATTGGATCGAGAAATGCATCTTCCTTTCTGATTAGAGATCTTCTCTTCGTCGCTACTGAGAATGAGAAAACAGTTGTCTTCATCTTTCAGAGATTCTTCTTTATCGTATGTTATTGTTCTCGAGCTTGCAGAAGGGGAGGTAGACCAAAAATTCTCACTTGTATCTCCCCATTCGGACATGGCTACCAAAAAAGTAAAAAAAAAAAAATAAAGGTGCGTACTTGTATAGATTATAAATTTATTATTGAATTAAAAATGTGCAAAAAAAAAAAAAAAAAAAAAGCAAGATATAAAGTGAATATGAGTATATATGTAAGTGTGTAGGCGCGCCTTTTTTCTTTTTCTTTCTTTGGTGTAGGGGAATTAGAACTCAAATGTTTCGTTGTGAACAGAGAAATGACGAAGCACGGCTCCGTTTACTACAGTCTTGGTAAAAGAATCAGGGCCACAGGCATGAACCCAAACGCGTTGATGGGGACTAAGTGTTTTGACCTTATCCAAAGCAGAAGAGATGTCAGGACGTCCACCATAAATAATGTTGAAATTGGGGATATTTTCAAAATAATCAGGACCCTCTTGCATACGTGTGACATGAACAGTAAAGTTGAAATTGATGGGTAAGATGGCCTTGTTGATTCTATCAGCCCAATATGTAAACATATCCATGAAAGGCAGGATTTCTTCAGATGATCGAATAGCCCAAGAAAAGTAGATGGTTTCGGTAGTCACAGTCTTAATACCACTTGATCTACGCTCAATTACATCTTTGGCAATGGTCATAGCAGGTGTAACGCCAATACCTGTACCAAAGAGAGCAAGGACAGGATAATCTTGGTATTGAAGTTGAGGACCGAAAGGACCATCAATAGCTACAGCCACAGCCTCGTTTTTGGAAGCCGATTCAAGAAGTCGCTTGGTATAATTTCCGAGGGCCTTGATATGAATAGAAGCCATAGTATTTGTAACTTCTGAGCCAGCAACGTTAGCACGGCGACGAAGAGTAGAAACATTGGAGAGTGAATTGGCATCAGAAGCCCCCTTAGCTTTTTCTCCAGAGGTTTCCATCACACGTTCTTCAATACTGCCGTCGTTAGACTTGTTGAAACGGAAGACTTCAGAAATAGTGAAAGGATGCCAGTTGGCGTAGCCCAAGAGCTTACTACCCTTTTGGGCCATAGAAACAAAGACGTATTGACCAGGTCTAAAGTTTGTCATACCGCTGTATTCGAACAGTACACGGAAGATACCTTCTTGAGATGTAGTGGTAGAAGCTACCTCATCAACACGTACGGATGTTGTTTTGACAACCCAGGATTGGTAAGAGCGAACAGCACGGTCAAAGACCCAGAGAAGAGTGGCAGGAATAAAGTAGGCAAAACAAGTAGTTTCGTGCCAGCATCCAAAGATGATACCAACTACAACACCGATGATATGGCTGTAATAGAAAACTTCGAAAAAGCGACGACGAATAAAGCCAAATGAAGTAACAAACA
Organism: Sporodiniella umbellata; assembly: GCA_025677835.1. Taxonomy (NCBI): domain Eukaryota; kingdom Fungi; phylum Mucoromycota; class Mucoromycetes; order Mucorales; family Rhizopodaceae; genus Sporodiniella; species Sporodiniella umbellata. Next base: position 23,152 of record JAIXMR010000083.1, on the reverse strand, counting down.
TCAAAAGGAAACCAAGCATAGAAACAGTACCAGTAGTGTATTCTATGTCATAGAACAAAGCATCAGCAATAACATAGTAAGATTGGTATCCTCTCATCCTATTTTTGTACAAAGAAAAAATAAGTTCTATGAATAGAGTATAAAAGTAATTAACTTACATTCTATAAGCAAAGTGAGGGATGAATTCGAGCAAACCAATTCGGGCAACCCAACGATGAAAAGGAATAAGCTCTTCAAAGGTAAGTCCAGACATTTTAGGTAAAACAGAGTTTCTTTGAGCCAGAAAGAAAACAAAACTCCAGTTGACCATACCAACAAATGCAGCGCGACGATCAAAGATACCAACTCTGGTAAGGAAATATTCAGTATCAGGCAACATTTGGAAGGGAGCAAACAAAATGAACAATGCGTTTACAACCGTGAACAAAAAGACGCCAATAATATGTTTAACAGGGATCATTTCAGTCACAAAAGGAATGCGGACCACATAGTTTAACCATGAGAAAAGATGACCTCCCGGAATAGCTTTCACCACTTTTTCTTGACCAGCAATACGACTTTTACGAGTGTAGAAAATGCGCACTCGGTTGATTTGATATCCTATACAGTAGAAAGCAAACAAAGACCAGCAAAAGAATGCATATGAAATACCACACACGTGGAAATTTGAATTGGTTCGGATATCCATGCTTTCAAAAACAAAAACAAGAAGTAATACAACAAGTAGAAGAAAGACAAGCTAAAAGAAAGAAATTGAAAAATTTAGCTTCAGTTTGTATTTATACTCTTTTGAATATAAATATATGTCTATGTTTTATTAGGCTACCTTGCTTTTTTTTTTTTTTTTTTTAAACACCAGTCAATACAATAAAAAAAATTATCTGATTTTTTTTTATCTTTTTGTAACTAACATTACTAGACATTAAGTCTTTCATTCCCGGGTTAAAATATTCACGAGGAGATCAACCAGTGCAAGAAGTACATCTCCGAAAGATTATCTTTTTTTTTTTTTTTTGCTTACAAGCAAGATGATTAAGCAATTACTAAATTCTTGGTTTTTTTAAAATGAATATTGCTCAATAGCATAGTTAAGGAGAAGTAACAGTTTACAAGTCTGTGAGCTGACTAAAACCCCCTCAATTGAATTTGAGTCGCGCCTCTCGGATCGCGTAGGTTTGATCTAAAGGTAACACAAAGACTGTTTCACCGAGACTTATCTGATTTTTCCGCTGATATCTTTATCCCAGACTTAATTGAGACACACCCTATCTTGATTTTAACCTATTTAGGTCCTTTTTTTTTGTTCTTTTAGGTCAGAGGCTTTATTTTAGCTGAAAAGAAATGTAAAAACGACCATGACCAATGCTCGGTGCAACTAAATATATAAAACGTCTCACTATTGCTTTTTTATATATATATACGTTACAGACACAAAAAAAATATATATAATTTAAGTAACATTGTCTTCGTGATTGTTTTTGTTACTTTTTATTTTTTTTATCTGTTAAAAAAAAATGGCCGGTTTTGAATTTTTTGTACATAAAGAAATGTGAAACTGCAAATGCTTACATCTAAAGCGATATACAGAGAGATACGTAACACGACAAGGTGGGTTTAACAACAAAAAGTAAAGCACAATTTTATTTTAAAGGGGCGCAAAGTAAAACGAGGGAGGCTTTCATTGTTAGCCCTTTCATTGACGTTACCATTATTTTATCTGCTCATTTTCAATGCAAAGTACTAGTGTTATATAATGATTTGAGTTATTAGCGTTACAAGTGACACTCTTTGTAACAATAAGAAATGACTCATTGTTCAATTGAAATAAGAATCGTTTTAATACTGTTTATATACTTCTTAAAAAAAGCTTTTGACATTCACCAGGGGTGTTAAGGTCAGTGGTCTGTTTAGTAACTATAGATTGATCCGCGTAAAAGAAAGATCAGATAAGCCCGTTTAACTCAGCTATGAAATATGTGGTCTTTTTGATCTCCATCCAATGAAACTGTCTTTAGTTTTATACAGTGACTCATTTCCTTTTTGTTTTAATATGGCTTACATTTACGTCGGGAGCAAGATTTATTTTTATGTTTCAGCTCTTTCCCTTTTGACAATCAATCTCACTGTTAAAAAAAGTTACACAGGCTTTTTATCATTACGGATGGCATGAACTACAAAGTCCTTTTCCTAAAAGAAGTTGTTCGAGATTCATTGAAATATACCTGGAAAGCATTTATTTATTTCTAAACTACTTTTATTTCCCTTTTCTCGTAAAAAATAAAGGCCAATTGACTTCTAAATAGTGCCCTGGGAACTAAGTAACACAGTGAGATGGAGTTTGGCACACAAACAATATTTTGAGTTGGTATTATATACTAAATATGGCACATTACGAACAAAAAAAAGTTTTTACCCTGTCCCACTCTGCCGCGGAAAAAAGAGTAATTGCTCTTTCTCATCAAAAGCAACCCCAAGCGCCAATTTTATGACGGAAAAGACTATCTACGGAAAAAAACCCCAGGTACAACTTGAATTACAGAAAGTACAGCCAAAAAAAAGCCCATTAGCTGCCTCATCAAAGCACGACCGCTACATAAAAAAGACTTGTAAAGGCTGATTAACTAGCTGTTTTTCAACAAACTCCAGAATGTATTAAAAAAAAAGGCCACCCAGGTAGAGAAAACGAAATGCATGGATGTAACACGCGGTATTTACGCGTTACTCAGACCAATATTTAACTAAAAGTTTATAAAAACATTTTAGTGGGCCGTTAAAAGAGTTAGGCCGAAATAAACGAATCATATGTCTCCAAACCTTATCCGCTGGTAAAAGATTAGATATGTCCCAAATACGAATTAGCTGAAACAGTTTTCTGAAATTAATTTTCTTTATCTGATTTTACTATTTAAAACATAAACATCAACTCGGTTCTTTCCCCTGAGTTGTCAAGTCGATACTACACACTCCTTGCTTAAATCTATAGTTCTGCACTATCATGTAATAATTATACTAAGATTTCCTATAATATATATATATACGTCTGCGAGTATATAGATATCTGATTAGATCGCCTGACTATGGTAAACACCTTAAATCTTAATTTTGACAAAACAAAACCCTGTTCCACATTCAGTGAATACAATGTCTTTTGAACAAAAAAAAACCTAACCATAAAGGATTACAAGTGGGACTATTACATAAAAAAATAAGGATCCAATGGTGACACTATCACAATGCGTACAAAAAAAAGTCGAATGTCATTTTTAAAAGCGATTTACACAAATATCGGTCTTGTTAGCTTTAAACAATATACACATGAAAGGCCTTAAAATAGACAGCTGATTTTCACACTGTCAATTAAAAATGAACTATTCCCTAAACAACTGATCTCTCTTTTTTTGTGAACACCTTTGTGCCAGGAGTCTTTTTATTTTTTTGGAGTTGTGTTCAATCATAATGCCTTAACACATGACACATGATTTATGATGATCTATTTGAAATAAAGTGACATGATCCGTTTTACCGTTAGGGTATTGAGAAGCTTTTCCCTTCGCTACCTCTTGGGGTTTATAAACTCATTTTTTTAATAGTGGCTAGGTACAAATACTTTTTTAAAATTGCCTGAAGCTGTCAGTCAATCTTACAAGCTAGCTATTTTTAAGACCATGGCTATTTTCCTTTACTACTTCACAAAAGTAATACCTTTGAACAAGTAGCAGAAGTACAGCTGCTCGTCCGAATATTAGCTAGCAACATTTTATCAAGACATTTTAAACCCAATCCGCTTGATTTTAAAAGGTTACTGAGGGTTTGAAGGATTTCAGTAACACTCTAGTCCAAGTCCCCAATACCTGTTTCTTTACAAATAATGAATAAAAATTAAGCAATCTGGTGTTCACATAAAAGCCTATTTCGTTTTGCTAGTCTAAAACCTTCGTTTCTCGGATCTGCAATGTATTGAGTGTTACTTTTATTTTTTGCTTTAATGAGGTATCCAGATATTGTTAGGTCGTGTTTTTATTAATATCTAATACGATTACACTTTTAAAGTGCGAAATATATCTCCACAACCCTACCGAGACAACGGCCCTAAAAAACATTACAAAACTATTACCAAGCCGATTTGCACCAAAAAAAAAAAAAAATTGAAATTCAATTCACTTTTATTGAGGAAAAAAGTTTTACCCTTTGTTGAAATAAAAAGGGTATTATAACTAACGATAATACTTTTTTATATGTTTTATGCTAAGATATCTCTTTAGACGATCACAGTTTCACTAAACGCTATCTGTGATACACTACACTCAGTTACATCTTCCATTCAAAAAAAAAATAAACAAATAAAGGCAAAAGTTCGAAATTTAGTAGTGTTTCTTATTAGCCAACACCTTCGGATACAAAATATATGTCCAATCATAGAACTTATTTGCCGCAATATTGATACTCAGATTAATTTTTGAATCAATCAAAATTGTTACCAGGTATGTGGTACTAACCTGTACTTGTTTTGCATCACTTCTTTTTTTTTAAGTGTGAGCTATTCGTTTAAGCATGAAGCAAGGCCAAAACAAGTAGAAATTTTTTTAATAAAAACAAAAATAAACTATTAAAATGGATTTCAAATTAATCCTACAGAAACATACTATGTTGAAAAACAGGCCTTTTCGGCTTGCTATTTTGTTTGTGTGGCCGTATTAAAGTTTTTTCTATTAAATGTTGCTCCTTTTTTTTTTTTTTTGAAAAAATAACAATGATAATGGCTTGGCGTTTAGAAAGCTGTCTAATTCGCGACTTGGGGGTTTTAAACTGGTCAGTATATACATTTATATGTTGTTTTCAAGTATTAATTCAGATTTTCGCAAGTTTGGGAACAGAAGATTTTATTTCGATATCTCTAGGAATCTTTATGTTGATGGTCATATAAATTACAGTTTAAAGATGGCTTGAGTAATTTGCGCTTCTCCTAAAACCATAAATCAATATATGATATAAATGTTTTTTTCATGCACTTTGGTTGACACGTTATCTCCAAAAGCAAAACCTCAAAAGAAAAGCAATTACAAGTATATTTTTTTCAAAAAAAAAAGGAAAGATGTTAATATGTACATAATTCAAATCCTTTTTCGTTTGCTAAAGACAGCAATAAATGTTAAATAGATGCTTATTTAAAACAGAGTAAAAAGTTGCGTAAGCGAACCTAGTGAGACCTAAATGTGTTTACTAGCTTTAAACTTATTTTTTGATGCCTAATTATACTTTTTTTTTTTTTTTTCAAATTATAATCGAACGTATAGATGTATCAGCTGCTCATTACTTTTTACCCCCATGCAATCTTTTGTTTCTACTCAATATGTAATTTTTTAGCTTCTCGCTGTTTTGATGAAAAATAAAACAAAAATTAAGTAAAAGCCTTATCTGCCATTCATGAAAAAAAAAAAGCTATATTGCGCGTATCTCTATAATTAGACATATCAGCGTTTTCTTGTATAGTGTTTTTTTAGGTAAACAATATTTGATTTTCATTTCAAAGTAGTAGCACTTTAAAACAAAAAGAAACATGTAATTTTAATCATATGTAAATACTGAAGTGGTCTCCCTGGTTTCTCTACAAATATACATGAGTATACTGCTGAAGTTTTATTATGTCAAAAAGAGGGTTTTCTGAAAACTGTGAGCCTAGCGAGCTCTTCTGATGCTATCTATATCGCAGCCTGTAATGCTAGGTTTAGTTTGCGTTATGTTATAGTATAGTTTTTTTAACTAAAGGCTCTCCATTTTGAGTTGGTCTGGATTTGCTAAAAAGTATGAGGTGAAGCTAGCTCAATAACAGTAGTTGATTGGACGCATCTACAAAAAGCGTTAATTATCTTCACTTTGATCCTTAGATGAAGTCTTGCCTAATAGTTTGTGTTAGATGCATAGTCCCAGGACAGTATTTCTGGTGGACGGTATCTATTGTAACAGCTCATCTAATACTAAAAAAATATGAAGAGGAGTATGGTGATTGAAATTTTGTACAGAAACAAAGTGGCATGGTAGTGAGGTAACGTTATGTATTGGGCTGGTATGTTTAGACACTAAGAAGATACAAATATCAGTCCAGTAAAGCGCCAATGTTAAAACCAAAACACCCCATTGCTGGTTTTAAAATACTACCAAAACTCGTGAAAACGAGCTTGTAAGCGTTTTGTATAAAAAAAAATCAACGGCCAGCGCTGTTTTTTTAGTTCTTTTTTCGCTTCATTTACAAAAGAGCTTGTTCATTTTTAATTTTTCTTTATTTTCTGTTTAGATATATGTATATTCTAGCCGATAATTGCCAAATCTCTGGTTTTTGTATAGTATTTTAAGGGGATTGCGGTCACTGATACTAGGGCTTATTGTTGTCATTTTTTATACCTACAATTCATGTTTTTGAAAGCAATTGCGATTATTGTTTTTGAAGTATGCTTCTGAATTGTCTGACTTTCAAGGTTTGAGGGTTTTTTCAGCATAAGTTCCTTAGGGCCTTGAGATCGATTACTTTGTTAGTTTGAACAAGACAAAAAGTAGGCTCTAGAAATATTGGAAAGAACTTTATACATATGTTGTATGGCCCTCTTTAGACTATAATAGAAGAGGATATTATGAAACCATTGTCTGTGCGATCTGTGCGTATATGTGGCTTTACATATTTCTACTAATATTACCACAATAGACAATCCTTTAGAAACTTGCAGTTGTATGCGTTTATTCGTGCTTTATATTTTATACAAAAAAGGTTGTTTTTTGTAGTCAAGGCCGGAAAAAAGCGGCTTGAGAATTAGATCTGTTACTGAAAAATAGCCAATTGGAGGGATGAAACAATGACTGATTTTATATCCGCTCACACCCTTCAGCCGCCACCATTGTAAAACAGACTAAAAACATTAAATGTTACTCACAAAAAACGATGAACAGACATTTATAATTTATTGATTTTTAAGTGTATATAGCGACTTGAGGAAGAATTACACCTCTTAAAGTTGAGAACAGCACTAGAAAGCTGATTTCAAAAAATACACCGTTGGTCGCCGTACTTGACAGTACTGGTTATTAAATCAATAAAGAAAAACACCATAATCATAGACACTTTTCACAGTACAATCGAAATACTGTTGAGAAAGTAAATAGTCTATAGCTATCTCTCGATTCGTTTACTTTTTACCGGCAAGCACATTTTGCTCGAATATAAACGTCAGTGTTTGAAGGAAAATGTATGAATTCTTTTTATGTAACAAATAAATATAAAATGAGATGTGTTTGTGCATGTATTTCTGTGCTTGTGTGTACGTGTGTGGGTATTTAATTCTTTAAGAATAATGACACAACTAAGTAACCGTTCAATACAATCAAGAGAACGGAAACAAACACAGCAAAATTTTTTGTCATTCGATTATTAGCATAAACAAGTGGCTCGGGCAAACTACTTATGGTAATTACTTTTGCCTGCTTGTCTTCTAGAGAGTGGCACTCTTCTTCCTCTATATTAGCTTCATGCAAGTTCTCGGGTTCTTTCACTTTGCTGAATCTTGTCCAGCTGGATCCAGGAGCAGAAATTCTGAGAAAGACTAGCATTCGGTCAAAGAAAGTCATTTTAGGTTGCTCAGTAATAAATGTGGTAGACTTCACTTGTTTTCCTTCAACAACAAGCCCCAATTGCATCGTTGATTCAGTGGAAGTCAAATAAACGAGAGGTACAACTGCAAAAGGTAACTGAATACTCAAAGCGACTTGACTGGCAACTAGCATATTACTAAGTCCTGAACGGCCAGCAATACAGGCTGCTACCATGGCAGGCGCAATAGCAATAAGCCGTGTTACTACGCGACGTATCCAAGGTCGAGTCGTCATACCCAAAAATCCGCTCATAATAACTGAAAACTAAATTGTTAGTGCCACAATTTTTTTGTTTTTGTTTAGAGTATTTACCCTGTCCTGCTAAAGTGGCGGTTAGTGTGCTTGATTGGCCTGCACATAACAGTGCCAATGCAAACACAGTAGCTGCGGGAGGGCCGAGATATTTCAACAATAAGCCATGTGCACTAAACAAATCCTGAACTTGCTGTTGCTGGCTCTCAGGTGCGTAATAAAAATTAGCCGAGGCAACAATTAAAATTGCACAGTTGACGAAAAATGCAAAGGTAAGGGCGACTAATAAATCAATGAACCCGTAATGTAAATTTTTCTTAAGCGACTTCTGCAAATAGTTTTTGACACTATCAAAGCTAACATTTGGGTGTTCTGGAATTAAATTGAGGGTTGTATGGTCAACACTGTTATCATCTTCAGGTGGTGTAAGATCAAATTGGTCGCTTTTGACTATCCAATAGTCATCCTTTTTTTCTACATGCGGTCTAGCAATCTTCCATTCCCGACATCGGCTTTGAACAATGAAGCTGTGTAAATAAAGGTTGTGTGGCATTACTTTGAAAAGCGTGAACAACAGACAAAAGTGTGTTTTTAATTTTTACCTGTGGCACCCACGATACCAATGGCAACATACAGTACTTCAGGCTCAGTGAAAATTTCTTTAGTAGGAAGATAACCCTTCAACAAATCCACAGCCACCACGTCGGAATATCCTAACTCTATCATAAAACAGACACCTACAGCAGCTACAAGCATCATAACAAACATTTCAAATGCTCGAACCATCTTTCCCGAATTTGAGCCATCAGTCTCGTCCTCTTCTTTATAAAAAAGCAATATGATGAATACATCCACAGCTGTAATGGCTACGCCTGCAGGTAAAGGCAATGTAGGAAACAATAGATTCAAAGCAATCGCAGATCCAATAACCTCTGCCACATCCGTTGCAATAATAGCTATTTCTGCTAGCACATATAAGAACAAGTTCAGTCCTCGTGGAAAGAACTTGCGACTGGCAGAGGCCAAGTCTAGACCAGTGACAGTTCCAAGTCGAATCGTTAAGTTTTGTAGAAAGATAGCAATCAAATTGGAAACCAGAATAACAAATAATAGTTTATATCCAAATGATGACCCGCCTTCCATGTCAGTTGCCCAGTTGCCCGGATCCAAACTAGTGTTCAACTGTTAGTATAACTTGTATCTTTTTGTATTTATTAGTTTCTCTTTTCTTTACTATCCGACAGCAATCATAAAACCGGGGCCAATGAACTTTCCTAAGGTTTTCAAGTAAGCAGCAATCTTGTTGCATGTTTTCGGCATTGAGTCGAAATGCTTCTATTCACGCAAAAGAAAAAGGGTATTGAAAAATAAAGAAAGCGAACTCTGTAGTATCAACACATAATGCAAGTCACATTCTCCGATTTTACCCATTCAAGTGTGAACACAAGCAGTTTAATTGCTCCTTCATAATGTTTTTTCCAAATTAGGGCAAGGCTAATAAAAGCATATAAGCAGTATTGAAACCGGAAGTTGCAGTAATACTTTGTTTTTAAAATATAGTCTTGCTTGATTTTTTTTTGTGGAAAGAAAAGCATGGGTTTGAATAAGCAAAACTTTACAACTAAACCAAACGGTGAAAGTGTCGACTTTATCAGATCTTTATCTGGCTTTAAAAATTTCATGTTTGGTTGCACGACATGCTTTATTGTACACAAATGTGTGTATAGTATACACTGTTTCCAGAATACATTTTCTTTTTGCATCAACGGGATTGAACAACTTACTGTTTGGTGTGTTTTCCTTTTTTTTTTCCCCACAAATTTGGACCCAGATTTCTAACTATTGCTATAAATTAACATACATCTACTCTGTTAAAGATTTTGCGTTTGTTTTCTTTATCTTTGGGTGAATACAGTGAATATTGGTGTTTTTTATTCCTTAGATTTGGGTTGATAACAATTTTTAAAGATATTTTGTAATTTTTTTTTGCTTTTGCTTTGTCAACAAGTTCATTTACAGTGTTGGTTTGTACATTCAAAAATCGACATCTGATACTTTAAAATTTTTTTCTATTCGATTACTGTCTAATTTCGATTCTTTTTCCTGCTTTCTTGTGTGCGTTTTTTAAGCTGTTTAATTGTTAGAATCCGCACCCCCAATCTGCTCTCGTTTCTGTCAGTTGCAGTTTCTCTAATTTCGCTTTAGCAAAGCAACATTCGTAAGTATAGTCTTCTTCAAGTTTGTTTGCTTTTACATCTGTCTCTTCTGTATTTTGGGTTTTGAAGTAATCGTTCCCTTTTACAAATTTTCAGTTTGCTGGCGAGACCAGTACATTTCTCTCATTTCTACTCTTTGTATTTTGATTGAATTTTTGGCCGAATTTCTTTTAGGGTAGATATTTGCTCCGTATCTTTGATGTCTAATTTTTTTTTAAAAAATATCCAGCAAAACTTTCGTACTGGTGACTTTTGTTCTCGCAGTCTTTACAAACTATCTTTTCAATTGTGTAATTCAGTTTTTATTTGACAAAATAATAGCTTTTAGGAGATTCAGTGTCAATATACAACTACAATGATTGGCTCAAAATTTAAATACAAAAAGCCTAAGCAGTATGTTGTACGATACAAATACTGATTACCTACTTTCACACCTGCTTTGTGAAACCTTTTGATTACAAACATTTTCTCATAGCGTCTAGCAGAATATCTGCGTGATGCTTTTGGAAAATCAACATTGGTCGCAAACGAACAGTGGCATCGCCGCATCCACCCATATTAACACCTTGTTGTCGCATTTTGTGCAGAAAATGGTCGCGTTTGTTTATATCAAAAGCAATGAATGTACCTTGGCCACGTACATTGTCAATTTTCTTCATTTTGGAAAGCTCCTGTAGAAGATAGCTGCCCACTTCTTTCACGTTTTCTAGTAGCTTGTTTTCTCTGATTTCTTCTACAATACGAGCAGCTTGCATAGCACGTACAGGATCTCCCATCCAAGTATTATAAAGACGGTAGGGTTGCGCAGGACGTAAGTGTGATTTTAAAAAGTATCCGGCTGCTTGGAATTTTTTGAGAAAGTTACAATATCTGGAGGTGTAGGCAAATCCCATGCTTGATGTGCCCAGAAAGTTCCAGTAGCGCCTACACCAGTCTGTACCTCATCAACTATGAAGAGTGTATCATGCTTTTGACAAATCGATTGCAACGATCTAAAAAACTCAGGAGAGGCTGGATAAAATGCTTTTAGTAGCTGTTTTTTAAAATCTCAATAACAATCTCACCATGATTGTCGCCACCTTCCGATTGAATAGGCTCTACAACTACAGCAGCTGTTCCATCTTTTGATAAAATGGCTTCTACTTCTCGTAAAGACTCTGTTTCTACACGACGATTATGCTCTACATTTTGATCCAAAGGATATTTGAGTTTAGGAAAAGTTGCCTTAGGCCAATGAAAGGCTGGAATGTCTATTTTGTGAATTGCTTTGCTTGCAGTGGTTGAAAGCGAGCCCATCAAACGACCATGAAAACCTTTGGCAAAGCTCAAGATATCCATATTATCGGGGGATCCAGGTGCTTCATTTTTCATACAGGATTCCAGCTCCAGCTCGCTAAAATTCTTAGTTCCTCTTTTTTTAGCAGCTTTGTACATGAATGCAGTCTTATAGGCGTTTTCGTTAGCACATGATCCACACATCACCGTAAAAACTTCATCCATCCCTTTTGGAGCTACTTTCATAAAAGCGTCCTCAACAATATCTATCCAGTCTAGGTTCGGGTTGACTCCCAGTGCTGGTCTATGGTCATAGAGTCATTTTTGGATTCTACTGCTTGGAAAAGTTGTTTAAATTACCTGTTAGAAAGTGCAGTTTGAAAACGGGGTTGTTTAGCGAGTTCCAAGAAAGTTGGGTGGTTATATCCGATAGGTATAGAGGCAATTTGTGCGTATACATCAAGCAAAACGTTACCGTCTGCATCTACAATATAATTGCCCTTTGATTTTTCGTAATCTAAGCTGACAATAAGCTCTTTGTATTTTTAAAACCCGCTTACCTGCTACGAAGAAGATAGTTCGTGTATCTTGATACTTGTTTAGTCGAGCTATGACTTCTTCAGACTTAGGTCCTGGCACAAGCGTATTTATTTTAGGCCTAAGCGGTTCATCTAAAACGAAAGGTTTGACAGTTGCCAAAGTTCGAGCGTGTTTTTTAGCCAGGGATCTTGTGACTGAGCGCAAAGTAATCATTGTAAGGAAGTTGTTTGTCTAACAAGAAAAAAAAAAGGAGCCCATTTATATTTGCTGGGACAGATGGTACGTGTTGTTAATACGTTTCCCACGAAACAATTTCCTTATACTGCAATTTCGTTTGTCATCATGCGCGATGACAAGGGCACACCAAACAGGTATATGATAACGGAAAACTATCCACTTATTTACTGTTGTTTGTCTGAATTTTCTAATCGATTTGCGCACCAGTTTTTTTTAACATTCCGACACCTTTTTTTTTTGCGTACTTGTCCATTTTCTAAAAAAAAATATGTATGTGTAGCACGATACAGAATGACAAACAATCTAAACGTATATTTTAGAATTGTACAAAACTCGGTATTTGACTTTTTATTATTTCTTATATACTAAAAGGTATCCGCTGTATTTTTTTTTTGTATAATGCTTTATTCATGTTGCAACCAATGAGAAACATTCAATAATTTTAAAACGACTATGTTTTCACATATTACCACATCTATAAAACAGAATAAAGTATACAGATTTTATTCTAATTAGAAATTTTAAAAATTGGATAAAGTTTTCATATAACTTTCTTTAAAATGTTTATAGGTTTTTTTCTAAACTCTTCTCTTTTTTATAATGTTTCATATGGATTTAGTTTCTCATCGTTACTCAATAGATGGTTTAAAATTACAAGTCAAAATAAAATTAATGTATTAGCTGAGATTCATTTCGTTTTTACTATGAACTTTCCTTAGAAGCAAAGTGGATCTAGCAGCAGCTTTGTTGGGCCAGAGGGGATTGTTGTGAAATACATGAATTCAATGTATTCGTCATAAAAAGAGTTTTTCACAAGTTACAATAGTCCAGCTATCCAGTTTTAACTGCTTTTGGATCTGCAATTTCTTATTTAAAGGCTTCAACATAGATTCCACTTTTGATTTTTAGGTTTTCGTAAAAAGCGATGAGCGGGAGCAAGCCTGGCGTTTTTTAACAAGTATATCTATAAGAAGTATTCATCGCTTCTAATTTGGCTGCTGTATACAGCGGTTGTCAATCATCAAGTCATTTATTACCTTAAACAGTCTTTGGTTTGTTTACAATTCTATTTTGACTATTAGTTTTCTTGAAAGCCTCAAAACCTTATCTTTCAAATATCTATTCTATAAGCATCTGGTTCAAACATTTATCTATCGAATTCTCCAGTCTAATTGAGGTATAAGAAGTCTAAGGGTTGGTTTTAGCATAGAAAAAATTGAGACTGTACATCTTCTACCAGTACCGGTTTTTTCTGGACTAATTGGTGCGTAGCTTATTCGTCCAAAACTACTAAAAAATACTTGAATCGATAGTAGTTCAGGCGCTGTTCTCGGGTTTAGAACGTTCTAGTTCATTTTGCATCTGAGCAGCATAATCGTATCAAACAGCAATTTAAAGTAACCAGGACTTTTGACGGCTTTACCTCTTCTTTGAGTAAATAAAAGTAATACTAAAGATAAGCCCGTTTTAGTTTATTATCATAGATAGTGCTTTCACGCTGAAGTATCAGACAATCTTCTTGCTTGTGTACAGTAGAAGTAACAACAAGAAATGCAGCTGCAGGAATTTTGTGGTTTCGATGAATCTAATTCGACTAAAAAAATATCGAGGGTTTAGAATGCCAAAACTGTACCTAGTAAAACTGAGTGCAATGTTTTAGCAACCATGATTCTACCTAGAATCGATAATTGGTGTTAGGTCGTAATTTTTAAATGCTTCAGCAGCTTTTCTTTAATTTTCTTATAGAAGCTTTTCGATTCAAGCGGAGGACTTGTTAAAAGATGTCATACATATATTACTAAAGAAGCAGTTATAGCATTAGTTGTCAATGTGCTCACTACGCACTGACAACTTATCGCACTCTAAATTCACCTCATGACTCAGTCCTATAAAATGACCCGAATAATTAAATAAAATATTATCTATTTTTTAGTTTCGTTTAACTTCTCATTATTCATATCACTTTTAAAAACATCTCACATACTCCAAAATGTCTAACACTATTAATAATTCATCCTTCAATGGCCCTACAAAGTTTATAATAAACCCTAAGAGAGAGAGAGATGTATGTTTAAAAGAGTTTTTACAAGTGAAAACTAACTTTATACGTTTTCAAAGCTCCTAGCCCTTACTTATCTGATGAGTCAATCTCTCCAGTATATGTCAAAAGGACTGTGAAAACAAACTACTTCTTGGGAAAAGGAAGCAAGTGCTGGAAGCCCAGAGAACAGGTAAATAAGTGCATGTATACCTATGACTGAAAGATCTAAATCTTGTTTTTAGCTTCTTGTCCAAAATATTGACATAACAGAAGCACTTAGGAGATTCAGAAAACGATCCGTTATCGAAGCTGATAACGGAAACGATCTGAATTCCTTGAGAGTTCTGTAAGTATCCAAGGAGTTATCTTTTTTATTTCTCTTTACGCACTAACTTTAACTTTTCTAACTCTAGCTCCTTGTCTCACTTGTTCCCATTAACAAGTTCGACAATGAAAAATGCGTCGCAAGATACTTTCATGGAATGCTCGCGAAGCTTTAAATTCAATAGCTAGCAGCATGATACCAAGTTGAGCGTACACCTGCCAAGGCAGTTGTGTATTGCAAAAACAAATTGACGTAAGTTTGAATTAGCCCACTAAAAAATGGCTTTTTCTAATGATACTTGTAAATAGGGAGTCGCTGAAAGCGAAGAAGAAGAAAAAAAGAGAAAGAAGACATGATGAGCATGGTCAATGCTAGTCAGACATGAAGCTCAGTTCATTGCAAATATTGCAGACTGTTCTGAAGCTTCATTTATGGACAGGTACTTGATGCCAGCCATCCGAAGAGTATGCTGCAAGATGTAGGAAAAGACATCTTGTATGCTCTGTAAGTGTATACCTAACTGCTTTTATCTATACCTATACTAATTATCGTATGGCATATTCATGAATAGAATCGATAAGCCAACAAGGATGGAAAAAGACCAGACTTTATGATTGGCACAAAAGTCAAAAGCAAAGACTTGTACTTCTTCTTTGTTGAAGTTAAACGACCAAAAGTCATGAGCAGGTACCAGCCTGAAGATGATTATACAAAGCTGATGAAGCAGATGAAAGGATCTGTGGACGACCAGCTTTGTTTGGGAGTCGAAAACCCTTTGTCGCTTGGTCTTTTGGTGGAAGGTATGTCCTCATTTATATATTGTATACCAAAAAAGAACGTGTTATCTGATACAGATAATTTGATAGGCTATACTTGTACGCTTTTCCAGACAGCAATCCTTGCTGATGGAGTATATATTCCTATGGCAATCAATAGCTTCTCTTTGGTTGAACACCACCACCATCTTGTTCACATACCCTCCATTGTAGAAGCTTTCTTTTTCATTAAGGTATTGTTGATTGCAAACAAACTGACTATAGCAACATTGTATTGACGTACTCTATACAGCGTGAGCTTAACAACTTCGTTGCTAAAGTGAACGAAAAAGAACAAAAGAAGAAAAAACAGTTGGAAAAGAGCGCGTACGTTTTTCTTTTGAGACAAAGCTCGAAACAAAAAAAAAAAGAACAAAAAAGGCCCTTTAAGCCAATAAATAATTTTTTTTCGTCCACAATATTCAGTATTAATATCTCTTTGAAGGCTCAGATATGTTAGTTCTTTCAAAAAGCTGAGAAAAAAAAAGTAGCAGAGACTCTGTCTTTTGCCTTTACATCTTGCCAAAACGCTTTCTCTGAAAGTAGCTTTTGAACCTCTTTCGAGTATAAAAGCGCTTCGCACTTTTAATTATTTTGCTTTAGACACCAAGGATAATGATAGCGACCTGCTCACATAAGTTCTAGAATTCTTATTTTTTTTTGTAAAGACTGGAGGACGACAAAAAGCCCCTCCAGACAAGTACACCTATTGTTCCGATAGCTAAAAGACCTTGTTTATTTATTACCTAAAGATTAAACTTCTAAGTACTGTAGCTGTAACTAGAGAAGTCACTTGATATACGTACATGATATAGTACGTAATAGTGGTTCTATGGCAATAGTGTGTAACAAAGGTAAAAATAGATCTGCCAATTTGAGCCTCTTTATTGAGACGTTGGTACGGATATCAGAACAATAGGTGTACTTGTCTGGAGGGGCTTTTTGTCGTCCTCCAGTCTTTACAAAAAAAAAAATAAGAATTCTAGAACTTATGTGAGCAGGTCGCTATCATTATCCTTGGTGTCTAAAGCAAAACAAGTAGAAGCGCGAGGCGCTTTTATACTCGAAAGAGGTTCAAAAGCTACTTTCAGAAAAGCGTTTTGGCAAGATGTAAAGGCAAAAGACAGAGTCTCTGCTACTTTTTTTTTCTCAGCTTTTTGAAAGAACTAACATATCTGAGCCTTCAAAGAGATATTAATACTGAATATTGTGGACGAAAAAAAATTATTTATTGGCTTAAAGGGCCTTTTTTGTTCTTTTTTTTTTTGTTTCGAGCTTTGTCTCAAAAGAAAAACGTACGCGCTCTTTTCCAACTGTTTTTTCTTCTTTTGTTCTTTTTTCGTTCACTTTAGCAACGAAGTTGTTAAGCTCACGCTGTATAGAGTACGTCAATACAATGTTGCTATAGTCAGTTTGTTTGCAATCAACAATACCTTAATGAAAAAGAAAGCTTCTACAATGGAGGGTATGTGAACAAGATGGTGGTGGTGTTCAACCAAAGAGAAGCTATTGATTGCCATAGGAATATATACTCCATCAGCAAGGATTGCTGTCTGGAAAAGCGTACAAGTATAGCCTATCAAATTATCTGTATCAGATAACACGTTCTTTTTTGGTATACAATATATAAATGAGGACATACCTTCCACCAAAAGACCAAGCGACAAAGGGTTTTCGACTCCCAAACAAAGCTGGTCGTCCACAGATCCTTTCATCTGCTTCATCAGCTTTGTATAATCATCTTCAGGCTGGTACCTGCTCATGACTTTTGGTCGTTTAACTTCAACAAAGAAGAAGTACAAGTCTTTGCTTTTGACTTTTGTGCCAATCATAAAGTCTGGTCTTTTTCCATCCTTGTTGGGCTTATCGATTCTATTCATGAATATGCCATACGATAATTAGTATAGGTATAGATAAAAGCAGTTAGGTATACACTTACAGAGCATACAAGATGTCTTTTCCTACATCTTGCAGCAATACTCTTCGGATGGCTGGCATCAAGTACCTGTCCATAAATGAAGCTTCAGAACAGTCTGCAATATTTGCAATGAACTGAGCTTCATGTCTGACTAGGCACTTGACCATGCTCATCATGTCTTCTTTCTCTTTTTTTTCTTCTTCTTCGCTTTCAGCGACTCCCTATTTACAAGTATCATTAGAAAAAGCCATTTTTTAGTGGGCTAATTCAAACTTACGTCAATTTTGTTTTTGCAATACACAACTGCCTTGGCAGGTGTACGCTCAAACTTGGGTATCATGCTGCTAGCTATTGAATTTAAAGCTTCGCGAGCATTCCCATGAAAGTATCTTGCGACGCATTTTTCATTGTCGAACTTGTTAATGGGAAACAAGTGAGACAAGGAGCTAGAGTTAGAAAAGTTAAAGTTAGTGCGTAAAGAGAAATAAAAAAGATAACTCCTTGGATACTTACAGAACTCTCAAGGAATTCAGATCGTTTCCGTTATCAGCTTCGATAACGGATCGTTTTCTGAATCTCCTAAGTGCTTCTGTTATGTCAATATTTTGGACAAGAAGCTAAAAACAAGATTTAGATCTTTCAGTCATAGGTATACATGCACTTATTTACCTGTTCTCTGGGCTTCCAGCACTTGCTTCCTTTTCCCAAGAAGTAGTTTGTTTTCACAGTCCTTTTGACATATACTGGAGAGATTGACTCATCAGATAAGTAAGGGCTAGGAGCTTTGAAAACGTATAAAGTTAGTTTTCACTTGTAAAAACTCTTTTAAACATACATCTCTCTCTCTCTTAGGGTTTATTATAAACTTTGTAGGGCCATTGAAGGATGAATTGTTAATAGTGTTAGACATTTTGGAGTATAAAATTAGATTGCTGAGAAAGTCGAAGGTAAAGAAGTTTTGCTAAGCAGTACGTTTGTGTGTTTTATATACGTTTAACTATCTCCCTTTTTTTCTCCTTTTTTTTTTTTATTTTTTTCTCCTTTTTTATTTTTTCTCCTTTTTTATTTTTTTTTCCTTTTTTTATTTGTTTTTTTATTTGTTTTTTTCTCCTTTTTTTATTTGTTTTTTTATTTGTTTTTTTATTTGTTTTTTTATTTGTTTTTCTCTCTTTTTTTTTCCCCTTTTTTTATTTGTTTTTTTATTTGTTTTTTTATTTGTTTTTTTCTCCTTTTTTTATTTGTTTTTTTATTTGTTTTTTTATTTGTTTTTCTCTCTTTTTTTTTCCCCTTTTTTTATTTGTTTTTTTATTTGTTTTTTTCTCCTTTTTTTCTCCTTTTTTTATTTGTTTTTTTATTTGTTTTTCTCTCTTTTTTTTTCCCTTTTTTTTTCCTTTTTTTTTTTAAAAAAAATCTCAAAACATAAATACACACACACACATACGTACATACACGCATATACACATGCACACAGTAGCAAGGTTCCTTTGCTTGCAAGGGCGTTTCAAATGGACCTTGGCGAACAAGTTAGTGCTACAGAGGGTCTGGCCGCGGGGGTGGTAGCTTACGGTTCTGTAAGAAATTACAGGGCTAAAAAAGTGCGAACTCTGACATGCGCTCTGTAGTAACCTTTTGACCTCTTTATTTGTCACTGCCTCACCTGGTTATCAGCCGTCAACTGGTCTTTTGAGGTTTTGGTAGATAAAGTACGCTACGTGTAACTTATACGCATTCCTATGAAACTAAGTAAGAAAAAAAAAAAAAAAAAGTTGCGTTAATGGTACTAACTACATGTTACTCTTACTTGGTATGGCCATCTGGGCTTGTCCCTTTTGGCCAAACACTTAATATACATGCACACAGTAGCAAGGTTCCTTTGCTTGCAAGGGCGTTTCAAATGGACCTTGGCGAACAAGTTAGTGCTACAGAGGGTCTGACCGCGGGGGTGGTAGCTTACGGTTCTGTAAGAAATTACAGGGCTAAAAAAGTGCGAACTCTGACATGCGCTCTGTAGTAACCTTTTGACCTCTTTATTTGTCACTGCCTCACCTGGTTATCAGCCGTCAACTGGTCTTTTGAGGTTTTGGTAGATAAAGTACGCTACGTGTAACTTATACGCATTCCTATGAAACTAAGTAAGAAAAAAAAAAAAAAAAGTTGCGTTGATGGTACTAACTACATGTTACTCTTACTTGGTATGGCCATCTGGGCTTGTCCCTTTTGGCCAAACACTTAATATACATGCACACAGTAGCAAGGTTCCTTTGCTTGCAAGGGCGTTTCAAATGGACCTTGGCGAACAAGTTAGTGCTACAGAGGATCTGACCGCGGGGTGGTAGCTTACGGTTCTGTAAGAAATTACAGGGCTAAAAAAGTGCGAACTCTGACATGCGCTCTGTAGTAACCTTTTGACCTCTTTATTTGTCACTGCCTCACCTGGTTATCAGCCGCCAACTGGTCTTTTGAGGTTTTGGTAGATAAAGTACGCTACGTGTAACTTATACGCATTCCTATGAAATTAAGTAAGAAAAAAAAAAGTTGCGTTAATGGTACTAACTACATGTTACTTTTCTTGGTATGGTCACCTGGGCTTGTCCCTTTTGGCCAAATACCTAATATATATGTACACACAAATAAACACATAGTAGCAAGGCTTCTGTCGTATCCTGACTTACTTAAGAACATACTTTGAATAATTTAACTGAAGAATAATGAGAGATGTCTTAACATTCACAGCTTTTTTGTATATCTTGGTTTCAATTTTTTTTTCTAATACTAAAATCCATCCAGTCACTGCAGAGAGACGTCCCAAATATTATAGATTCTTATATTTCATTAAAGGCTTAACGTTTTAAATATCCATTAAACTTAGAAAAAACAAGAAATCCGAGATAATCTTCTAATAATATAGGGAAACATCATTTAAAAAGCGACAAGAAACTGAAAGTTTTGCAGTGACTGGATAGTTGTATTTGATAAAGAAGAAAATATTAACCAAGAGAAGAAAGAAAACTATGCAAGGTGAGACATCTCTCGCAGTTCTTTCAGTCCTTTGTTTCTTTTTGAATAGAATCCCCCTATAATATTGAAAAAGTCTTTTAAGCTAATATCATCTCTTAGATTTTGTGTTTTTCTAAGACGATTTACCATTATTAAGATAAGAAAATTTAAAATATTTGAGACATCTCTCTATAAGAAGGTCTTACATCTTGAAGTGCACGTCAAGTATGGAAGCAATTTCTCATATTCTCTAATCGGTCGTAACTACATGTATCACTTACCTAAAATAGTCAACAACCCATGAGAGACATCCTAGGTTGTTATAAACAAGTTTTCTTATATCATTTCTCTTTTCTTTCTAATTTTATGGTTTTATCTAATAGATCGTTTGGTCAAGCCACTTCAATTCTTTTAGAATCTTGTATATTTTTAGGTTGATATCTTTATCTAGAACGCCACATATTTTAAATTTAGATATTGAGGTCTTCCTGTTTTATAACTCTAATCTGTATATTTAGGCCGTCGACTGTTGCAAGCTTGGTTTTACGCGTTGTTCTCCTCAGGAGCTGGAGGAGTACTTGGGAGGTGAGGCCCTCCTTGAAGGCAAGTACACCTCCGACGAAGAGCCTCATCCAGATATTCCTGGTGACTTTGTGACTCTTCGTCCCTCTTGGCGTTCAGAAAAAGTAAGTACATGATTGAAATAAATAGCCATTGCTAACTGATTTCTTCTAGACCAACGCTTTCTTGGAGCTTCTTGACAAGAAAGGATTCAATCAATCTAAGGCCCACAAAACAAGACATGTCTCTTCTGTCAACAAGCTTCTGACAGAGAGGCAAGAAATAGCACTGCCACGTTGGGCCTATCAATAAACCTTTCTTGTCTAAAAAATCACTGCCCTTTTCTTTAGCAATTTGAGCTTTCTTTTTCTTTTTTTCTTTATTTTTTTTTTTGGCTTTCATACCACTATCAATAGAAAAAAAAAGTGCAAACAAAACTTTGTGCAATAAGAGAAAGGTATGTTTATATCGAAAAAAAAAAAAAAAAGCTGATTTATCTGCTGGTAACAAATTCACTGGCAAATTTTAGCATGCACTTTTGAATACTTTGGAATCTCTTGCCATTAGGTTTTTTTTGCTGCATCTCTTCAATAAACACAAAAAAAGGTTCTTGCGCTAAAAGAGAAAGTGAGTTTGTGCAAAAAAAAAAAAAAAAAAAAAAAAAAAGAATTAACTGTGATTTTTTTATAGTTAAGTCAATACTAGCCAATTCTTTTATGCCGTTTTCAAAATGGGCTAATCTCTTCAAATGTTTTTGCTTTTTTACTTTTTTTTCCAAAGAGGTACAGAAAGGCGTGGAATTTAGTTGAAAAGAAAAAAAAAACGGTTTTTTGGTTAGTATATGTGTTATTATAACTGGTTTTTTTTCTGCTAGTGGCTCTTATCACTTTCGATTTTCTTTTTTTTTTTTTTTTTTTTGTGGGGTCGACATTAAACGATTCAGTTCTTGGCAACAAGGAATCCAAAATCATTTATCATATGTCGTGACACAACTGGAGTTCAGAGTGGAGCTGGAGAATGAGCTTTTGCGTTTGAGCGAAAACTGTGGAGGTTGTGAAAGGGATCTGGTGAAAAATGTGACGCCAACGAGCAGACCATATTGCTTGTAATGTACAAGCTATTATTTGGGCTGAGGACAGTTGGATCACAGACGTAGTTTTCGGATGTCTAGGAGGAAAGGCGGTTAGGTGTGTGACAGCTATATGTAAGTCTGAAAGGAAGAACCATATACAGGGCGACCAGTTATCATCGAAGTAGGTGTGTGCGGTCTGTTGCCAAACGGGGACTATTTTTGGGTAGGTGTATAGGAAATGAATCAAAGAGTCTTTTTCTTTCTCACAAAGAGGGCACAGGTCGGATTGGAATTTGGTCGGTAGAAATTTGTGTAGTAGACCAGTATGAGGAATAGAACGATGAAGGATTTTATACCAAATTGTTCTGGCTTTTAGTGGAATTTTTTGTGACCAAAATAGCGACCAAGGGATTTGCTTAGCTGCAAGATCCATGTTGAACTGGACACTTGTAGTAGATTTCGGTGATACCTCGAGTGTCTTTCGTTGGCTTATGAAAAGTCTAAATGTCCTAGGGGTAGGTTTAATCATCTCAGCCGTTAGTAACCGAACAGAGTTGACTTTCCAAATGGATAGAAATATCGGTAAAAAATCTACTTGTGCAGTTGAAGAGTCTGGATATGTCTTGTGGAGATTGACTAGCGGAGAGAAACTTATGCGCCCTTCCCGGAGGAGATTAATAATATTTTTACTAGTCTTGGTGTGGTAGCGTATCTCGGTCGAAGAGAAGGTCCTAAGACGTAATGAAAATGTAGATTGATCGAGGATCAAGATGTGATCACCTGTCAGGCGACGAAAGGTTTTTTGTAAACACACAGAGGGGAGAGAGAGTGTGTAATCTATCTGTGGAGGGAAGATTGCTAGCTTCTTACCAGGATGAATCAGTGTACTCAATGGAGTGGAGAGGATGGTGTTGGGGTTGATCGAGCAGTGCTGGGGCAACGAGGGCAAAACAGCTTTCAATGCGGAGAACAGAGAGGAGAAACAGTGTAATGAATGTTCTGAAAAGCGGTCAGATCGGAAGGAAGGGAAGAGTAAGGCGCGCAAACCGGTTTTAGAGGGGCAAGCCGGGCATGGTGCCGAAGTAGATTGAAGTAAATATTGGGAGTATCTTACGCTGGGGTAAAGCAAAGGATCATATATGTTTGATATGTTCTATAGCGCATCGTATTCGAGCATAGTCGGAACCAGCCATCTCCACTGAAGGGCTTTCATTTGCATTAGAGAGTCCAGAGCCCCTAAACCTCCCTGGGATCGGGGTAGCGTT
>JAIXMR010000082.1:0-122739 GCA_025677835.1 Sporodiniella umbellata | reverse complement strand
CAATGTCTTTTATTTTTGAACCTAAGATACACTCTCTTACTGAGCTTGGGTTTGACCTTTTTCCAACCTTTTAAGACGATTGACTATAATATGGTCTTCATTACCACAATACGTACATAATTTTAGTTCTTGCCGTCGTTATTTTTCTTGATTTGACAAGAGAATATACTTTTTAGTATGCGTTGCATCTAGATCCATAGGTTCAGCCTTATTAGTTACGGATTGGGTAGTAAGAACTACAGAAGGAGAAAATCTTGGCTTGAAGCCAGGATTCTTATGATAATGGCTAGTATGGTATCTACGTTGAGATACTCGGTCACGAATAAGGTTGTCGAGCTCTATACAGCAAGTAACAAAAGACCAAATGTCGCCTGGTAGTACACGGGTGGCGAGAACATCTTTTATGTCTTCTGACAAGCTTTGACGCAAGATTCCCAATAACGCAGCATCATTGTATTGTGCTTGTAAAGCAAGACGGCGAAAGGTGGCTGTATATTCAGCGGTAGATCCTTTTCCTTGTCGTAAATTTAGCAAGGCGGTTTATAAATGTAATTGAGCGTTAACTTCACCGAATGCTTCTTTCAATGTTGTAGTAAAGGAAGTGAAAGGAGAAATACAGGGTGGGATTTGCTGGTCCGTATCTAGTAAGTCCAACAATGGTTGCGTCTAGGAGAATGCATGTCTCGAGAGGAACGAGCAAAGGAAACAAA
Organism: Sporodiniella umbellata; assembly: GCA_025677835.1. Lineage (NCBI taxonomy): Eukaryota > Fungi > Mucoromycota > Mucoromycetes > Mucorales > Rhizopodaceae > Sporodiniella > Sporodiniella umbellata. The sequence goes on along the minus strand of JAIXMR010000082.1, from coordinate 122,029 downwards.
TTTTGCTAATGTCGTCTTGGAAGATCTGAGATCCTCTAACGCCCAAGTAAGTAAAGTTTGATGGAAGCAGAAAAAGAAAGAAGCCCGTCGATAAAAGGGTGGTAAAGGGAAATGTCACAGGGCATTATGTGAAGTTTATTTCTAAGACTTTAGATGAGATGTACAAGTTCCCTGAACTGAGAAACTTCCATGTAGCTATGGACAATACAGCCATCCATACCTCACAGGACATCACGAAACTAATCGTGGCCAGAGACTATATAGATATATACCTCCCTCCTTATTCTTCTGAGCTCTACTCTGTTTAACAGTTTTGGAAAATCTTGAAGTCAAGAGAGGTAAGTTGAAGGAATTAGAAACTCTTAGCTCAAGAGTTATTGAAGGAATTAAGACTAAACTTTTATAGAAATACACGATTTTATTAGTTAAAGACATCTTCCACAACCGCCGTTTTTGTAATATTGAAGGTCCAAGCATTTGAACGGATAAACCTTAGCTTTCTTTCCACCTGGTGTGTCAAGTTTTTTTTTTTTTTTTTTTTTTGGAATTTTTTAGGGAACTCATATTACTAAAAACTTTTTGGTCTAGCCTTAAAGCAGTTGTAGGGAGAAACCCCAAGATGCCTCGCTGAAAAGAATGCATGCACTCTTACTTTAAAGCTTAGCTAATTTCAAGTGCTTCCATCAGACCGCTTTTTTGTATCAAAACCACAAGGATTTTTAGCCCAAGCAGCTCAAGGTCGGAAACAAAATATCTTCAAAAGCCTGATGTAACTTTCAAATATGCGCTGTTGTAGGCTTCAGATAATGCTGCTCTGCCAGTGTTTTTTCCTTGTAAGTAAACCAAAACTACTTAGTTTTATCTATTTCTTATCGTCCCGATAATAGACACAGCTTTTTCTGTCAGTGTGCCTTTAAGTACCTATTCAAAACATAATTTTTAGCTACAGAATTATAAAACCTACTTTTAGTTTTGCTCTTTTTTTAATCACTTTTTTTCATCCATTATTTTGTGTTGATACCGTTTGCACTGCAAAAAGAAAAAAGTGGGAAATCAGCCTAATGATTCAATTTAACACCAAAGATAAGATTTGTAAAGCTAGTGCCGTGCAGTAATAGTTTTACACGTAAATTCGTTACATGCTTTAATTTAAAGACGACGAAAAGCTAATATCTTCTCTTTCTATAAGAGAACAACTTAATCTTAGCCGTCTTATAGGTTTACCAAGAAGCTATGTTAGTAAGACAGAAACAAAAGATAGGGCCAATACTCAACCAACATAGATCGCCCAAAAAAATGTCCCTCTCTAAAGCCCACATACTAAAAAGACGTCTATGGGGTCAAAAAGCCTATAGTCACATCTGAAGTTAAAGTCGAGTCAGCCAAAAGTATCATAGATATGACTGACAATTAATTTTCAGAAAACTGACCAACTTTTTTGGTGGTGGCTAATCGACACTGGAAATATTTTGTAGGTGGAAGAGTACCTATTTTAAACAATTTGCATTAGCGTTATACTATTTATTCCTTTTGCGATATTTTTTTTTTTTTTTTCGGAAAAAAAAGGAGAAAAGAAACAAGAGATAGTCAAAATCTTTATTGTGAAGATTTTACCTTTATGGTTGCTTACTGGCTTTTTCGTTCCCTCTTTTCTTTAATATGGATGCCAAGATTGCTGAGTACTTTAGTGTTTGTTCACAGTAGCGACGCAATTACCATAAAGGGTAAATATATGCCGAGTGGGACTGGCAAAGTCTGTTTGTTCTTTTTTTAACCTCGGCGATTTTATCCCATATATAGTAAAATATTGACATCAAAAGCATGTATATAAGTTTCAACAGAACAGAGAACGAATGTACACCTTTTTGCTTTTAAATAAAAAAAGAAAAAAAATATGAACCATCTTAGTCTAGACAGAAAAATAGATAACGTTTACATCTCACTTGGGGCTTTAGCCACTACTTTTTTATTGATCAAATCCACCTCCTATCTATTATCAAGCAAAGTAAGAATATAGATATAAACCGTATCTTTATAGTCATACTCACTCTTTTTATGGTATTAGTCCAATAGAAATATACCCGTGGTACCTTACAAAGTTCCTTTTCTAGGCTCCACGTTAGATTATTATCGAAATGCGCTTGGATTTACAAAGAAATGCTCTGAAGAATACGGCTCAGTTTTCCGCATGCATCTTCATGGCGAAATGGTGACAGTGGTTGGAGCAGAAGATGCTTCAGAAGTATTTATGCACCCCGATCTAAGTTTTTTAGCTGGGCAAGGCGAGGTAAGCTACTCTTATGATACGAAAACATAATGCTTAACTTTCAAAAGTTCCTGGGTCAAGCAACAGCAAATAAGCCTAGTAAAAAGGAAACAATAGACATAAATTTAATTAAGCAGTCAATTGTCAAGCATCTGACACCCAACTTGGAAGAATACAATCCAAAATCGTTTGAAGTGGTAAGTCTTTAAACCCCAAACCGTATCTCACCGCATTCAAATAGCTAAAGAAAAAAACAGAAAGTATAATAGGCAAAGGTACCGTCATACCTGACCTTACGCCATTTATACGTTCACTGGTATCCCAGTACAGCGCACGTGCCTTTGTAGGTCAGGAGTTATGTGAAGATGAAGATCTGATGAATGCATTTGAAAACTCGATAACAGAAATTGGTAAAGAGATGGTGCCTGGCTTATTCCGTGTTATTTTTCCCACTTTGAACAAATTCTATATGAAGTAAGTATTTACTGCTGTAGCGTTTTGTTCTAAATTTTATTAGGTTTGTCTACCCACATGCAGTCTCGATAAAAAAGCATCGTTTACTGATCAAAACCGCCCTGGAAAAAGAAATCAAAAGAAATTCCGGCAACACAGTTCCATCCAAAGACAGTACCTTGGGTATCTTGACTTATATTACAGATAAATACTCGAAAGAAGAAAAAGAGAGTCCGGAATTTTTAGAAGCTTTGACTACGGTAGTCTTAATTTTCATTTTTGTGGGTGTCCATACAACTTCGATGGCAGCAAGTCATGTAGTGTATCGATTGTTGAAACATCCCGAGTATATAGAAGCCCTTTTAGAAGAACAGAAAGAAGTAAATGCTAATGGAGTACCATATTCGCCTGCAAACTATCGTCAAATGGTCCGGCTAGACAGTTTTATTCGTGAGTGCTTAAGAACGCGTAGTATTGGTATCGCTTTGCCTCACAAGAACGTGACACAGAAGGATGTAGTGCTCAGATCGGGAGCGGTGGTTCATCCGGGAGAGCAAGTGTATATTAACACGTACTATACTCATACGCACGACGTTAAAGATCCATTGGAGTTCCAAGGCTTTCGTTTTGTAGGTCAAGACAAAGTGGTTTCTAAACCGGGTTTGGATTTTATGGGCTTTGGCTTGGGAAAGTAAGAAATTAGAGAGATATAAAAAAAAAGCTAGCTTTATTAAAAAAAAGTCACTTCATAGGCGGTCATGTCCTGGAAGATGGTTTGCTGTTCAACAGATCAAAGCTATTGTTTCTTTGTTCCTTAACAGCTATGAAATGACCCCTGTTGGAGAAATTTTAGTGTCAGGTGTAGATGGGTACAGTGGAAACTTATCAGGTGCTGTTCGGTTTGAAAAGAAAAATCTCGCTTAAATAAACATACGATATAGATAGAGTGTGTGTGTGTTTTTTTTTTTTTTAAGTATTTTTTATGTCTATAGAACAATTGCGATGCTTTAAAGTAACCAAGGCTGTTTCTTTGCCGCATTCATAACATATAATAGTTACAACACATTTCTGCATGTTTAAAGATGTAACTCAGGAAATGGACTTGGTTACAGAACTTCTCAAAAACATATGTTCAAAAAAATAGTTTATGTACTTTATTAGCTATTGAAGAATACCTCCTTGCAATTCTTCCTTGACAGATACCCTTCCTTCAGCACTAAGTGGTGATAGTAAGAGCTGTACGTTACACATTCAAAGACGCCTCACTTGTGTGGTTGATCCCTTATTTATCTAGCTATTTGAAGTCTTGTTAAATAAAAAACCGGTTAAATGTTGCGGGTTGATGCTCAATTTACAGCTTGAATGTTGCGTGACATTGAGTTTTTTATTGTCTGATATTCAAAATACTAAGTGCCGTCTATTCGGCCCATTTTGTGTAAATTTCCCAGCCAAAGTTTTTTTTTTGAATAGAGCTATATATCATAGTAGTTTGATGATTACTATAGAGAAAAATTTCTAAATTTATTGATTTCTGTAAGTCTTGCCTATCAACTGCAACTTTTTTTTTTATTAAAAAAGAAGTCTAATTAAAAGTAGATCTTTTGAAGATACTGTGTGAAATATGCGACTTACTGACAGAGGTTAAATCCCTCAATTGAAACGATCGGCATTATACAAAATTCTTTGTTGTGAGCTGCAATAACTAAAATAGTATCTTTGAATCCCTTATCGAAAAGGTTCATACATCCTTTTTTTTTTTTTTGTTGCTCAACTTGGGGGGGGTTTTAATACCTTTCATACTCTAAAAGTTAAAAACAGCTGTAACCAAGATTTGCAAACAAATATTGTAAGAGTAGTTCTTTCAAGCTGATGTGTCATACCGCCTTTTTTTTTTTTTTTTTTTTTTGAAAACAATGGTTAGAGTGTTTGTTTATAAAATAAGAACATTTGCTTGTTATTGAGTAAAAATCGACTTATTTGGAGTCTTTTAATGTGTTTTCTTTGTAGTGTACCGGTTTTTTTCCGGCATAGTGTATTAAAACATAACATACTATCAATAAAAAGCCAAAATTAACTGCTTTATCAAAACTTGCAGAAGCAGTACACTTATGTGTACGCTTTTTTTTTCCTTGAAAAAAAAAAAAACTATATAAATAACTAAGTTACTATGATCTTTTTTGTATCATAGCATAAATTGATTGACATGTACATTACAGAAAGTTATATAAACGCTTTTAAAACCATTATCACAGCCACTGCTATAGCATTTTTTGTTAGAGAGATATTTCGTAAATCTATAGGCTCCAATGGAGAAGAAATCCCATCTCCTAAAGGGAAAGTTCCTTTATTAGGTAACTGGTTTACCATATTTTTAGCTAGAGTGATATTAAAGTTAAATAGGCCATTTACTGCAGATGAGAGGAAGACTAGGACCGAAACTTGCTAAATGGCAGAAAGATTTAGGCCCCATATTTAGGCTTAGAGTTGGTACTGTCAACTGGGTGGTTATAAGCGATCCTGAGATTTCAAACGATTTTTTTTATTAAAAATGGAAATTTTACTTCAAATCGGGCGCCTGTTTCACTTTTCACAGATGTAGTCTCACCAAGGAATAGGTAATATTGATTTTTTTTAAAAAAAAAAAAAAAAAAAAAAAAAAAAAAAAACTAATGATATTGTAGTGGTATAACATTTGCTACCTACAGCAATAAATGGAGAAAAACTCGAAATGCGGTTGTACAGATTCTACTGCCAAGCTCAATCAACAGTCTGTCTCATCTTCTGGAAAGGGAAGCACAGAAAGCTGTAGATATCATGAAAATTAGCAGTGAAAGAAACAAAGGTGTTGATGCTCCCGAATATTCTTATTTGGCAACTGTCAATGTCTTTTTGTCTATTATGTTTGGAATCCCTGGATCAACAGATATTAACGATCCTATTTTTAACAAAATAAGTTCTATCAATGCTCAAGGCGTGGAACTCGTGAATCCTTCAAACGACTACGTGACACTGTTTCCATTTCTTAAAATTTTGGATCCAATACTTCAAAACGCAAAGGAGATGGTTGATTATACAAGAGATATATTATTTCCGTTTATCAAAGAACTAAACGATATTGCACGAAAAAGTAGTGACGACAACTTACTAAAAAGAATTGAATTGGTCAAAGACGAGTATGAGATAAACGACCGAGAGATACTGTCCATTATGAGTAAAGAAAACCTATTTGAATTATTACAATCATGGCATAGCAGGATAACTAAAAATTGTACAGCCGAAGCACTTTTTATAGGATTAGATAACCTTTCTGGAGCTACTGCATGGTCTATCGCCATTCTTTGTAATTACCCTGAAGCCCAAAAAAAAAATGTTTGAAGAGATTAATGAATTCGTTAAAAAGAATTCGAGACAGCCAACGCTTTCTGACAGAAATTCTTTGCCTTATGTAAATTCTGTAATCAAAGAGTGTTTAAGGCTTCGTTTGTCATTATACATTGGGATCCCTCGGCAAGTTACTCAGGACTGTAAGTAATTTTTTTTTTTTAAAAAAAAAAAAAAAAAAAAAAAGCAAAAGCAAAAGGAACCTTGTACTTAATGCTCAACAGTTACGTACAAGAACTACATCATACCAAAAGGGTACCTTATAGTTGAAAATATCTATGACGTGAATAAGAATCCTTCTTTGTTCCCAGAGCCAGATAAATTTGACCCTGAGCGTTTTATGAACGATTGCAGAACCATACATAGCGTAAGTCATGGCGATCTGAGCAAAAAAAATTACTTTGGTTTTGGCTGGCAAGCGTATTTGTCCTGGAATTTATTTGGTAAGTATTACATAGACTAGGAAATTTATGTGTACAACTAAAAAAAAAAAAAAAGGTAGAGAGCTATATGTTCTGTATTCTCACCAAAATCCTGTCTGACTACACTATAAACCCTACGGTATCGCCTGAAGGCAAAGAAGTTTACCCTGATTTAGATCAAGTTGATTGTACAGGCATGATCGTAAACCCAGCTTCGTTCAAGGTGTGTTTAGTTGAAAGAGAAAATCAAAGCCAACTTCAATAAAAAAACATACTGGCTATAAAAAAAAAAAAAAAGCAGTACTCAACCATTCGTTTGTCTATATATACTGAAGGTAAATAGTAAAGCATATGTACGAGCTTTCTATTTTTCTGAGTTTATCAAGCTTAACGAGACTGAGTAAAAGATGGTTTTTTTTTTTTTGGGTCCTCAATACCAAGCTCATACGTACCTTATAATTGAAAATCTATAGGTTTTTACTGCGATCAGTCTATAGTTGAGAGTAGCCTATGCAGTTTAATGTAGTAGTGATTTTTTTTCTTTTTTGTTTAATCAGTTCAAACACTTTTGGTGCAATTTTTTTTTTATAGGTGAACTGTTAAAGTTTGAAATACAAAGAGAGATCATTGATTAGGTATGTACCATATCTGTATTATAAGTCCTATAAATCAATAGGGTTGATTAAGTAAGGCAAGCGATCTATAGTTTGTTTAGAAAATACAAGAATTTAGACTACACTCTTTCGGATTTTCCCTCTCAAGGTCAGTGCTTTGTTGCTTTTTCAGACATGAGTCGTTCAAGCCCATCGTCCTCTATCAGTAATTTGACAAAACTTGCTATTCATTTATCAGCCAACAAACAATACTATCAATACAAGGAAGAGTTAGGTACTGCCTTTCACGACATCCATCCGATCTTTGGCGTCACAGGCTATGAGTAAAACCAAAAAAAAAAAAAAAAAAAAAAAAAAAAAAAGGCCTGTTTTTTTTTTTTGTTTTTGGTTTTACTCATTGAAGATAGTGTCTAGTTTTTATCCCCCGACCTAATAATAATAATTATAATAATAATAATTATAATAATAATAATAATAATAAAGAAAATTGTATACAACCTTTACCACATTTTGAATGATTTGGTTGATCCATGGTTGAAAAAGAAAGCGATCCCTAGGATAGGGGCAAAGAGAGATGGATGGCTATGAGAGATGGAGGCGATGATTTTGAAGTGGAGTTTGATTTGGCTAAGCGTGTGTCAAGAAGCCGGTAGAACATGTGGGTCTCGAATGAAATTAGATAAGAAAAAGCTGTTGTGTGACACAATGCAATAAAAATTTTCTAAAGTTTGTGTGTGTGTGTGTTTAATTGTTTTATTTTGTATATTTAATTTTTTATTGATGATGATGATGCCCAACTCCAGGCTGATACCAACCCAACGCAAACGATCCAACTCAGCCTCACCGAGTTATTCGATAGAGAACAACAAGAAAGGGTTTATGTCGAGACTGTTGCCTAAATCGAACGAGCCCTCCAGCCAGGTAAGCCCAGGAAGGGACAGGCCCTGGTATTCATGTATTTTTTAGAGTAAACAACATGGGATTGGCAAATTGTTTAGAAAGATGAGCGGAAACAAGGTAAATGAACCATGAAGGGTGACTTGCACAAGCGATTGAACTAGAAAATAGAGTTTGGAAGCGAGCGGCGATGATATACCCCAGGTACGACCGGTTCGACCCAGCCATCAGCATGCCAAGATTCCGTTAGCGCCAGCACCAGTGCAACGGCCACGTAGATTATCGCAACCGATGTCTCAACAGTTTCTGACCTGTCTGCCTCACGAATACCTGAGCCAGCCTATGCAGGCTACACCGACGCGACCGACGCAAAGAAAGTCAGATGGTTCAATGTCCATCTACTCGACCTTTGGCTATAGTCAAGACAGCATGACCACGACGAGTGGCGGTGCAGAGCGACGGGTAGGGTCCTGTTCGTCGTCTTCTTTTTTCTCTGAAGATGAGTTTGTGGATGCGCATGGGTACACGCAGGACGAATTAGAAAAGAATCCTCCGGACGAGGCTTTGGATCAATCGATGTTGAACTGGAAACGCCATAGCGGTACGTCTGCGCATAAACGTTGGAGTCAACCCCCGGTGCCTGTGGTGTTGGTTCAAGAAGAGGAAGATCCGTACGCAACCGCACGTCTGCTCTGGCAGGAAGATCCGGCAGCGGTGGTGAGTAAGGAAAAGATGGCAGAATGGCTGGGTCTTGGGCAGCCTTTTCAAGCCAAGGTGTTGAGTTGTTATATGCAGCTCTTTGATTTCTCGGCCATGCGTCTGGACATGGGCTTTCGACGACTCTGTAGCAAACTGTATTTCAAAGCAGAGGCTCAGCAGATTGATCGTATTCTGGAAGTATTTGCCCATCGTTATTGGGAATGCAATCCAGACTGTCTTTTGGGCAGTGCAGGTAAAAATTAAAAAAAAAAAAAAAAAAAAAAAAAAAAAAAACCAAAAAAAAAAAAAAAGAGAGACGTTGAGCGTCTGTGAGACTAGATGTGGTCTATGCCGTGGTGTATTCTCTCCTGTTACTCAATACCGATCTTCATGTGGCCCAAGGCAAACATGCACGAATGACACGATCCGAGTTTATCAAGAACACGATGGCCACGCTGTCTGAACAAGAAGAGAGCGCAGGTCAACGTTCGAGTTGGGAAGCGGAGGTGGAGAATTATTTAAAGGTAAGAAAAAGGCAGTGGATTTCTGTTGACGGTGTTATTACAGGATCTCTATCTCTCTGTCAAGCAACATCAAATCCTACAGCCATTGAGTCAACAGAGTGCGAAAAGAAAGAGTAGTTTACTTGGGAATCGACGTGTGGCAGGTTTGAAACGTAGTGTGAACTCGATGATTCGTAAATCGGGGATTGTGGATAGCATGATTCTCCCTGAAGATTTCTATCCTACAAGCATGGTAAGAAAACAGATAGGTGAAAAAAGGGAGAGAGTAACCTAGGCTTAGGCACCGAGGGTGAGTGTGAGTAGTAGCAGCCATCAGACACGACGTGAGTCATTTTCGTCCAGTAGTCAAGCCTCGTTTTCATCCCGTCCAGGCTCGCCTACGTTAAGCCAAGGTCTGTTCTGCCCGAAAGCATTGACTTCTCAAGAGGGACGGGTGATCCGTAAGCATCTGTTTGAGAGTCAAGGGGTGAAAGCCAAACACCGTGAATGGAAAGAGTGTTCACTGGAAATTAACGCGCATGGTGAACTGACCATGTCAGGATTGGAGAATCGTAAGCAAAGTGTACGGATGGACTTATCCAGTGTGTGTGTGTGTGTGTGTGTGTGTGATACTATCCGGGCTTGGCTCACTCAACGCTTCTTTTTATATTAGTCCAATGGCTGGTTAGGAAAGATGGCCTTGAACCATACGTTATCGAACCTGTTGCCCCCACCGGGTTATAGTCGACATCGACCGTTTGTATTTGCGATCCAACAAGCGGATGGCGGTGTCTATCTTTTCCAGACGGCGAGCCATGAGCAAGCGTTAGGGTGGGTATCGACATGCAATTATTGGGCGGCACGGACGAGTAAAGGACCTTTGGCAGGTGGGATTGGTAATATGGAATATGGCTGGGGTCATTGTCTGGATGATGTGGTGATGGATCTGGACGCGATCGAGTCCGGGGCTCATTTTACGTTGGAAGACCCCGATCAGGTAACGATCCATGCCTGGCAGCCACCTTCGGCGAGTATGGTGAGTAGCACGTTGGATGAAGGGGAACAGTTGGTGTGCGTACAAGCCTACCTGGAAGAATTAAACGAGGCCATCAACGAACACCGTGAGCGAAAGAGCAAGCTGACGATCAAGGTAAACAAGAGCGCTAACAGGAGCGTTTTTTTATTATTTCTAAATTTTTTTATTTCTAAATTTTTTTATTTCTAAATTTTTTTATTTCTAAATTTTTTTTTGGCTGACCGGCCTTAGTTTCCTAGCCAATGTCGTTCGTATGGCCAGGTAATGACGAATTGGGAGAACCGAGCGCATTATCTCTTGCACGAGATTATTAAATATCAACATTACCGCGATGCGTTAGAAAAGAACCCTAGGGGTGAAACAGGGATAGAACAACGCTTGATCTATCAAATGTCTCAGGTCGATCTGTTTAAAGAAATCACGCAAGAGCTTCATTTGAACTCTTCCTTTTTACTTGGCGAGGGATCTTTGCATGGGCTGCCACCATAAAAACCAGAAAAAAAAAAAACCCCCCCCAGAAAAAAAAAAAAAAAAATAGCATTGATTTTATTTATTGATTGATTTTATCCCTACACACACACACACACACACACACACACACATTTATTTGGTGAGTTTACGTTTTGGTTTCTTGTTGGGATAGAGCAGAGGATCGTGAGCCAAATCTTTGAGAGGGCGTTTGGGTAATGGGGTGGTGGTGGCGGGTGTGGCTCTTCTGGGACAGTAACGGTATTCGGGAAAAGCCTCACGATGGGCGAGTTTTTCTTGTTCGGCCAGGGCGTGCCAGGGTTTCTTTTCGTTTTCAGAGAGTTTACTCCAACGACGGGAGGCTCGCTTGGAGATCTCCTCTGCACGTAAGGTAGGATCCTGGATCTTGAGCGCTTGACCGTAATGGCAGCGAAAATGAATCCAGGCGTTCCTGGGTCTTTTGATATGAGCGTTCTTGGTGAGAAACATGCTCTGATCGACGGTGGGTTTCGATCGGTAGATGAGGTGGGAAGCGGGTGGGGAATGGGACGCACAGGAAGAGGAAGAATCAAAGGGGTTTTCTTCCCCTTTTGAATAGTGCACAGAGGCAGCCGAAGCAGAGGCAGCCGCCATAATGGGAGACATGGGTGCATGCAACGAAAACAGGTGACTTTCTTCCCGGTAAAGCGATCGACGACGAGGGATGGGTATTTGGATGTGGGGTATAAGAAACGCATGGGGCGTCTTGAGAGGCTGGTAAAGGCTGAGGGGAAACAAAACCTTGGTCTCGTCAAACTGAGGCCAGGGCTCCAGTGGGTTCGGTCGCTCCTGATACAGAACTGGTTGGGGTAAAAATCGCTTGAGATTGGGTGATTCGGGCGATGGGGGTCTGGTGTGGTCTATTAAAAAAAAAAAAAAAAACAGTCAGTACGGCCTTGTCGATCCGGGCCAAGCCTCACTTACCGTGAATGATTCGATCACTCCACTCGAACGTCATCGGCGCTAGTTCGACTGTGGGTGATTCCGATGAAAGTGGAGGTGTGGGCACAGGAAACCGGGAGGGATCGTTCAAGTGTTTTGTCGACTCGAAATCAAATTTCATCGGCGGAGGTTTGATCGTCCGTTTCGTGGGGTGGCCCATAGAATATGAATGCATTGGTATAAAGGCTTTTTGAAAGATGGTGAGAAAAACAAGGGAATAATAAAAAAGACTGTCAATTTCTTTTTTTTTTTTTTTCGAGAAAATAAATGCAAAAATAAAATAAAAAATAAATAATGAATAATAAAATATATATAAAAGAAAAAAAAAAAAAAAAAAAAAAAAAAAAAAAAAAAAGAAAAAAAACTATTAAATGCAAAAAGGGAATAAATAGAAAATGCAATCAAAAGACGAACCGAAAAAAAATAAAAACGAAAAAAAAAAAAAAACAAGAAAAAACAAATAGACTTTTTATATTCCATCTTTTTTGGACTGGGAGCTATCTGGCTTTTAATCCAATACATACACACAACAACAACAACAACAACAACAAAAAATAGATATCAACATTCACATACACACACACATATACACACACACACACACACACACACGCATTCAATCCATGCCATAAAACAAGTACAACAGAAAACATCAAAGTGCTCTTAAAAGACCTACACACAACACACATCTTTCCCCTGTTTTTTAAAGTTGATAAAGTTCAACTCCGGAAAAGGATCTCAACACGGAATTGTTTTTATTTATATTTTTCGTTGTTTTTGTATTCTTTTTGATATAAAAAAGGAGTGTCACTTTTACAATAAAAGTGTCGTATATCAATGTAGCGATACATACACACACACACACATATATATATATATATGTGTATGTGTGTGTATGTATATCGGCTAATAAAAATCATGACAAAAAAGAAAATTTTTTTTTTTTTTTTTTTTTTTTTTTTTTTTGGTATAAAAAAACTTCGGCTTCTCTCCGACTGGCTTTTGATTTTTTGTCAACCGCCAAATTGGTGCTATGACAACGTGCTTTATGTTTTAAATAAAGTGCTTCCCTCAATGTGCTCTTTGGGTGCACAAGATGTCATTGTCAGCCCCAAAGGGAGTCTTTTTTGTTATTTTCTGACAGTTTTTTAATATCGCCTTATTGTCTTCAAGTTCTTCCCAAAGGGATGCTTTTAAGAGAGATAGAAAGGGGAGAAAAGGAGGGAGGGGGGGATCTCGGCGTTTCAAATACAGTCATGATTAGACCAGCATTGGATTCAATCCCCACCAAGCGTTCTAGATTCGTAGAAACAATAAAAAGTAATGCACCCAGTCTGTCTTGATCTATCCTCCCACCCCCCACCCCTCTTTCTCGACAGATCGGAACAGATTATCGAACCCAAATCAGGGGGGAGGGGAAAGAAACATCAGACAATAAAAATACAAAGAAACACAGATGACTTCGGAACGGGACTCGATTCTGTTAGGAGTACAATCACTATTGTTGATTGGACTCCTTTTCAAAATCTTGTTTAAGCTTTTTTTTTCTTTTGACAAATCAAATCTTGCCTCTCTCTCTCTCTCTCTCTCTTAAAATAAGACTAAAAGTAAATAAAGACTTCTTAAATCATCGAAGCGTATGACGTGCCATTCAAACGCTGTCAATCGCTCTCGGAGTCTAAGCCGACCTTCCCATCCATACTTACAATAAACCCTCTTTTAAACCCTCAAAAGTATCCGCTCGCTACCGTCGGATCGCTCTCCGTTCCCGGTCAAACACTCTCAACATGACCCTCAAACACGTCATGAATTAGATTGGCGTGACAAACGGCTCTAAGACTATCGGAGCCCCAAAAGAGAAAAAGAACACCGTCAGAATCTTAATTTTCTTGATAACAAAAAAGAACAATAAAGAAAAACCTCCGCTTAGCTCCAATCTGCCCTGCTTTTTGTTTTCCTCCCCTTCACATACACTCTCTCTCTCTCTCCCCTCAAAAAAAAAAAAAAAAACCTTTGAACCTATTTTTTCTTCCCCTTCACCAAAAATAGATCCCAAAAAAAAAAAAAAAAAAAAAAAAAAAATAGTATGTGTCGTCATAAGCCTTTCCACACCATGCGTAATATCTCCATCAAAGAACGCGCACGTCTTTATTTCTTCTCAAAATAAACAGCGCCTGATATCTTTTGGCTGTTGCTATCGATACCTGGGACTGTGATTTCTCCCACAGGCGTCATTGTATACTGCTTGAGAAAAAAGGAGACAATGGCCTTGATCTGTTGAATAGCAAACCACCGTGCAGGACAGGCGTTTCTACCAAACCATCAAAAATAGATCCCAAAAAAAAAAAAAAAAAAAAAAATATATATATATTTTTCTGATGCTTACCTTCCAATACCAAATTGTGTGAAAAGAATACTAGGTTGTGAAGCAGGCATGTTTTGACCTACAAATCGAAAGCCCTGGAACTCCAAAGGGTTTTCAATACCTTGGATATGGCTATAGTACATGTTGATATACACTTCTTCACGGGGACGAACCACCACACCCGACCTGAGCACGATCTTTTCCTTGGTAATGTTGACATGAGGCATACGAAGGTCGTTACTACGCATTCTCAACGTCTCACGGATAAAACTATCCAGTCGAACCCTCTGGCGATAATCGTCAGACAAAGAACCCGTCCCCTCTAGACTCTCCTGTTCTTCCATCAACGCCTGTATATACTCTGGATGTTGCAACAGTCGATACATCACCAGAGACAGCACGGTCAAAGTGCCCCATTGGCCCACAAAACTCAAAACCAATGCCTTGGTTGTCATATCTTTGGAAAATTCTGGATCTTTCATTTCTTCTTTTGTGTAAGACGCAATGATATGACCCAACATATCCGAAATCTCTTTTTCAGATCCACTCTGGCACTTTTGGATTTTCTCACAGATAGCTGTCTTGATCACTGACCGATGCTTTTCTACTTCACATGTATGCCGGTAAATAAATCTAACCTGAACCTTAGTACAGGATATCCTACCCTCCCCCCCTTCCTTCCTTCCTTACTTTAAATACAGCGTGTTGATCCTAGGAAATAAGACACGTAACAGATTCGGTGACAGTTGCTTTTTTGCATCCCCCATCATCATCTCAAACGTATCCATAAACTCTCTATCCTCACTCAATCCTTGACCGAAAAAAGCACATACCGTATAGCGTGATACAATCGATTGCAAAAAGGGTACAAGGTCGGTGAGGACCGTCCCATGACCTAATATCGCTTCCGCTTGTTTTTTAAACTAACACTTTTCGGTGAGAAATACAATCAAACCACCCCCTTCCCAAAGACGCTCAAGAACTCACCACATTCAAACATCGGCTGTTGTAGACTTCTACATACGGTCCCAGATTTTTCATCATGATTGGGTTAAACTGCTGAATATCTGTCCATGCTTTCTTATTGCCCATGACTGCATGGATGAACTTTGGTTCAATAAGTTAGTTTTTTTTTTTATATGAATAAACCTTCCCCTCCCCAGATCGTCTTACATCCAAATGGAACGTTGCAAAATTTAAGCCCGGATGTTTAAGTACCTCCACAGCATCTTCTCCACCCACCACGGTTTTCAATCCACCATGAAGATGGACTCGAAACAAAGATCCGTATTTCTCAGACCATCTCTTTACAAACTCAGTATTGTTTTGACAGTAATCAAGTGTAGACCCAAGCAAAGGTAGCTTGTAAGGTACCACAGGTATCTCTTCCTAATCAATCACATCAGCCTAGCACTGTTCCTGTTTGTTTGTTTGTTTGTTTGTTTTTTTACTTTTTTGAAATATAAAAAAGTGGATTTGGTCAATATAAAACTAACTGCCAGAACTCCAAGAGATAAACTGATTTTTTCAAAGTAACTCATGGTAAAGATGGAAGAAAGACCTAGATATCTCTCTTTCCCCCCTCCCTCTCTCCTCCCTCTTTTTTTTTTTTTTTTTTTTTTTTGTAATGCTATGCAGTGAATTAAGACCTTGTAAAGGTTTAAATAGCAAATACAAGGTATCGTTGCATAGCAAGCGCTATTTCATTCCAAAGAAAGCAACCTGATGTTGTAGCGTTGGACCTTATAACGCAGTCGACTGTCCTTTGATCCTCTCAGCACTATTCTCAGTCTTCCTATCTATGTATTCGTTTCAAGAGCTTTTTGCAAGATAGAGGCCAACACTTTGGTTTTCTTTCAATAAAAGGGGTAGTCCGATAAAACCTCATAGATCTTTGCTTATGATTTTTTTTTTTTTTTTTTTTTTTTTTTTTTTTTTCTTGAATTTCAAGATAATTCCATACAACAAACATGACCCATTGAAAGAATCTACCAAGGATGCTCTATTCGTTCTTGGCCATCGTTTAGTTTCTTTATCCTACACGGTAGTACAAAAAAATTTAATACTCGGTTTGTCACCGGTTGCTGTAGTCAAGGTTTTGCTCTACACGTCTCTTTCTATCCAACTGTGTATCAAATAGCTAAAATCTATAAAAGAGCTTTCACCTTTTTTTTTTTTTTTTTTTTTTTTAGCTAGGGAGTAAACTATTTAAATAGAAGCTTTAAACTGCTTTGTATTGAAAGGGTTGATTAACAAAAAAAAAAAAAAAAAGAAAAAAAAACCACAAAGGGATACAAAGGAGGGAATACTAAATGTTAAGGAGAGTTTGAATTTTCTAACAGATAATAATAAATAGATGAAAAGAGCCATACCATTTCTGTTTTTCTTTTCTCTTTACTCAAGCTCGAAATCAAATCTAGTTTATTCTACTGGACTCCACATACCATTACTCTTTTTCTCTTACTTATTTATACAAAGGCAACCAATCTCCTTTGTTACAAGGAGGATTTAGAAGAATATGCTTTATTTATAATAGGCAGCTCGTTTGCCAAATAGCCAGAGCTATTTAAGTAAAAAGTTAGTTTTTTTTTCTTTTTTTTTTTTTTTGGTAGTGTTGGAAAGTCAATGAAAGGGCAGCTTTTCTTTTTGCAGAACCATCGTTAAAATACGTTACGCAAAAAAGGTTTCATTCCAAAAAAAAAAAAAAAAAAAAAAAAAAAAGAGTTCGTACAATGGTAGCTGAAGGGCAAGTTTACAGGGATTTGAACAAAATGTTAATTGAACGTCATTCATCAACGACAAGGGAAAAAAAAAATAAGTAGTTACTTTTGAACTACCTGAAACCCTTCCCTCTTCTTTCTTTTTTTTTTTTTTTTTTTTTCATTACATAACCATTTTAGTAGTATCTATGAGTTGTTTACAAGGACAGAGCCCTAGAAAACGATGGATGATCGCCGCCATTACATTTGCAGCAATAGCGGTGATCGTGATCGTGATTGTGGTTCCTGTAGTAGAGGTGAAAAAGAAAAGAGAGGCCGAAAATAGTTTTGAAGCCAACAATAGCTCTTCCTATCCAATTTCGCCTTATGCTCATCTCACCCAAATTGTGACACGAAATGACAGTGAGATTCAAAGTAAAAAGCGAATTTTTGTTACGGGTGATCTCCATGGCTGCCTGAGCGAATTCAATCAGTTGTTGACAAAAATCAATTATAACCCAGCCAAAGATCAAATGGTGTTGGCTGGAGATTTGACAAGCAAAGGGCCCGATAGTCTAGGCGTGTTGAGACGCGCAAAAGAACTTGGCATTCTCTGTGTACGCGGTAACCACGATGATAAGTTGATTCGGTTCAAGACGTTTGAAAACGAACGAGGGATTCAAGTCATGGACGGTAAAGGAACCATGCCAGAAGGAGATGTGCCCGACCCATTAAAATTTAACAATTATCATGAACCTCTTGCGGTGTAAGTTCTCTCATCCATTTTTTATAGAGAAAAAACTAATTTTTTTGAAATAGAAACATGACACAAGGGGATTACGACTATCTTTTGTCGTGTCCGGTTATACTTCATCTTCCTTTTTTGAACAATACAGTTGTTGTACATGGCGGTTTAGACCCTAACATTAGGATGTTAAAAGACCAGATTCCGTATTTGATTATGACAATGCGCGATATAGACAAAAAGGGCCGGCCGACCGCCACAAGTGGTAAGGGGACGCAGTGGGGAATTGAATGGAACGAATATCAGCGTAGCCTATCAACCAACAATACCCTTATTTACTATGGTCATGATGCAGGTCGAGGACTGAACCTTCAAAACTACACGTTTGGTTTAGATACTGGCTGTGTATACGGTAGACATCTAACGACGATCAACATACTAAACCATCAACTGTATCAAATCAACTGTACTACGGATTATACTACAGATCAGGATGACGATGATTGAAATTCCGACTTTTTTCTTCTAACTATTTTTGTCCTACCGCAAACGTCACTTTTATTCGTTTGACAATACCTTTTGATAATTTTTTTTTTTTTTTTTTTTTTTTTTTGGTTTTTTCTATTCCTTTTATTAATAAACTGTAATAAAATGAGCGACAGTTACTTGAATATGCTAAATAACACAGTGATCAACCCATCTGAGCCATCAGAAAAGAAAGAAAAAAAGTCTGAGGATAGCAAGTTGAAGGCAGCCACGTTTTCTGCGGCTACGGAAGCGCAGACATTATTAAATAAAGCTAGTGAAGACGTATTACTTGTATCAGAGTCTGATGAGCCTTTTGAGGCTATAAACGTGGAAACCAAACTTGAACGTCTACCAACCACATTTGAAGAGCTTGGGCAACTTGGTTTATTGAAAGGAGATGAAGAAGACCGTCTACGAATCAAATCTGTCCCAGAGTTTTTGAGACAGGACGATTACCGGGATATCGTTGCGGCCATCAAAAAGATCAACCCAGAAGAAAGCGATTCAAAAGTTTATTTGGTGGGAGACATTTCTATCACTGTGCTTGTGTTGACACTTGTTTCTCACGAACACCAACACGCCATTATAGGACTAAGAAGTCTTTCAGTCCAGTCTTAAAGTTGTTTTCAATCATAGTAGCAACAACAATAATAATAAATAAATCAACGTACATATCTCCCTTTTATATATATTGAGTCTAGACCTGTTGTTTTACTATCTTACGCTTGTCCCACGCAAATCGATTAGTGAAAATACAATAGTCCCCCCCCTCCTTCCCCCTTGGATCGAGGCATGAAAGACGCGCTTTTCCTATTTTCCATAAAAAAAAAAAAAAAAAGAGATAGTTTTGAATAGTCAAAAAGATGTACTTGGTATCTTTGGAAACTAAGACTGTCTTTAGTAACATCTATTCCAATCTATAGACAGAGGCAAACTTGAAAAAAGAAAAAAAGGAGGAAGAAAAAGACTATGGTCAGCTCATACTTTTGTTTCGTCATGTGTATAAATATATGTGTGTGTATGTATGTATGTATGTATGTGTGTGTGTGTGTGGAACAGCCAAACATCTCTGAGACGACTGATGCAATACATAAACTGCTGTAAAGAGCTATGAATTGCCAAATTATAAAATCAACGAATACTTAGAAAAAACATATGAATCCTGAAAACGACTTGAATTTGCTCAGTGTAACTGCAATAACATTATATAGAGCTGCAATTAAACAGTATAAAGTAGCAATCCCATATTTTGGATAACTATCTATGGCATTATACCTTATAACCACTGTTGCTTTTCAAGTAGCACCCTTTTCTTTCTTTCTTTTTAAATCGGCAACAGTATACAAAGTGTTTCTTTTGTAGCTTATTTAAGCTTGTAGAACGTTTCGAAGCTTTTTTTTTTTTTTGTGTAGGGCCTCAGTCAATATTTAAGCTTTCATACTAACGAATACAATTTTATGTATATTAAATCCGATTGTTTAAAAATATAAACCCTTCTTTTTTTAATGTGAACTAAAAACCGATACTCTCTTTCCAGAATGATAAACTATAAAAAAAGATAATAGAGCAATATTAGGTTGAAAAAGAAAAGCAATGAATCATGGTAATCTTCTTTCAATAATTATGGACCCTCTGATTTTTCAACACCCAAGCTGCTATTTAATGGAGTAACCCAAAGATTTAGTTTATTAGCATAGCGTCTGCGTCTCATCACGAGCGAGTTCTTAAATAAGACTCAATGGACAAGCAATAGGTGTTTTGTATATATATAAATTAAATTAAATTATCCGATCGGTAACCAAAGCTTATGACCACATACGACGAAGATTAATGTATATATTAAAAATTAAATAATATATTACCCTTGTATGAAGTTATCGATACAACAGGATAATTTCGCCCCTAGTCTGGTTATCACCAAGGAGTAAATATAGTTTTTTCTGAGGCTTAAGAGACTTTAAAAGACATCTAAAAGTCTAATCAGCTAGAAAATAAGAGTATTCGAGAGCATATAAAAAAACGCTCTTTACTTGTACGTGCGAAGCTTTCTATAAAAAAAATCACGCAACATCTTAACAGGAAGCGGGTGCATGTATTTGAGCAATCAAGAGTTTTTCTTTTTCTCTTTTTGAGGTGTCTTCATCTTTAATTACTCAAATAATTCAAATATAGATCTAGATATGCTAAGTAGCTCATATGAATCACAGGGAAAGAAGGGGATAAGGTCTGGTGATAGAAAGATAAAAGCATCCACATTTTCTACGGCTACGGGAGTCTAGACATCATTAAATGAACTTAATGGAGGCGTACTAATTGTATCAGAATCTTTTGGTAACTAAATTAGACCACCTGCTCACCACATTCGAAAAGTTTGGTTTATTGAAGGGAAGACTGTCTGTGGGCTAAATCAGCACCAGAGTTTTCGTGACAAAATGCGGCCATCAAAAAGATTAACTCAGAAGAAAATAGTCCATTTGAGGAGAATAGATTTCCATTACTGTTGACACTCGTTTCTCACAAATGCCAGCACGCTATTGTGCAACTAAGAAACAACCAAAAGAAAAAAAGAAGCATTGGTTGATGTAAAATATTTTTCCATTTTGCGTCATAATAGCTACAACAACAATAAAAATAATAAAAAAAAAACATCAACCATCAACCTTTCCCTTCCTTATATTGAGTCTAGACTTCATACTTCGCTAGATAAAATCACATGTAGTTTACGTTTGTCCCACCCTAAACGATTAAAATAATAAGAAAAAAAAATGCACTGGTCTCCCCCTTGGATCGAGGCATGAAAGACGCGTTTTTCATACAAAGTCTTTTTTTTTTCTGAACCAGCCAAAAAAAAAAAAGAAAAATTTATTTTTCTAATTAGTCTACAAACAAAAAAGGTTTTGGTATTGAGGTATCAATAGGAGGCAATCGTATAGAATTGAGTTTAGACCAAGCTCTAGGTCTGTTATCTGACTGAATCTTTTGCTTGATCTTAACTAGCATCTGGCGATGATTTTCAGTACTGGCTAGTTTTTCGATGGGTGAGGGCAAGCGTGAACGACTGAGAGGATGTGCTGAATGTGGATAAGGCGACTCTGGGGATCTCACTCGAAACTTGCAAGCATTACTTTTAACACTCTGTCTTTCTTTGATAATTTCTAACTCTAAACGACGTAAATGGATTCGAGCTTGCTCAGTTTTTAAAATAGCTTTTGCCGTTTGTCTCTATATTCAAATAAATAAGCAAAAAAAGCCCTCTTTATTGTCTTTATTTTTATTTACTTTGTCTTCTTCTGACTTGGCCATCAAGACGTGTCTAAGTAATGCTTGATCGTGGGTATATTTTTCAAGCAATTCTTTTATTGTTATTTCGGCCGTCATGTGTTTATATAAAAAAATGTCAATAGTAGTAAAGAAAAGAAACAGATAAAAATAGAAAATCTCTCGTTTATATATACGTTGGCATACAAACACCTATATTGACTTTTCTACACGCTCTTTTTTTTTTAACCGTTTTCTATTTCTTTTTTATATAGATTTTAATTAAAAGGATCATTTACGATTGGTCAGCTTAATTAATTAAAGCTAAATAAAAGGTTCAACACGCCTTTTTGGTACATAAAATATATCTTTGAGTGACATGGTAAAGATAAAATTCCCTCTGCTTGGATTTAACTGAGGCATGGTAGCTTTTTTTTGTGACAATAGTGTTTTTTGTATATATTTTTCAGGATCGCCCAAAAAAAAAAAAGGGCCTATACTTACACATTGAATATAACGGAATACATATATAGAATATATGTATATTTCTCCTTTTCTCCTTTGCTTTTTCTTTCCCTTTTATTTTTATTTTGTCTGGGAAATAAAAACACGTTTTTTTTTTGTTAATATACCACGTTTGACCTTTTTACTCTCTGGTTTTTTCTATTAAAACTTCATGGGGCATATGGTTCATTGATAAGTGTTGGTTACACTTTGCTGGGATTTACTAACTATTTGTGCCCTTCAATTTACTTTTTCATCTCCTGTTTACTTTTCATTCTTTTTTACCCCCTTTTGTTTTGTTTTGTTTTGCTTTTTTTTTTTTGGACTTTTGACTTTGTTTTATTATGGTAAATACTGCTGCTTATAAATCATTACTGTCGTGCTAAAAAAATGGCTGTTTTTCTCTATAAAAGATTGCTTTTTTTTTTTTTTTTTTCAAACTGACCCAAAGAAACAGCAAACGGATTTTTGGAGGTGAAAAGGAAAGAGGAGGGAATGTACAGAAAGCTTTCTTTTTGATATATATGTTTTTTTTAAACTTCCATATTGTCTATAACAAAGTCGTCCTCATATCGACTTCAGTTAAAAAAAAAAGATAAGTTACTAATTTAATACAAAAAAAAAAGAGAGGTATTTACCTTGATTCTTGCTCTTCTTCATCCACGGGAGCATTCAGACTACAATCGGTGTTATTTTTTCTTTTTTTTTTGGGGGAATTTATATGTGTTTACCTTTCGTTTTTGATGGAAAAGAAAATCATACGCTTCAATTTACGATTAAAGAAAAAGTAATTGACAGACCAACTAAACAGGGTTTGAGCTTGACATATTTAGAGCTGGTGTTATTATCTTACAGATAGCCTTCTTCTTCGTTATTTGGGTCGTCGTCTACATCAGGATTGTATGTATAAACATCGCAATCAACAAATTGTACAATTTCGTCCATGACATCCCACAGTCTAATGAATTAAAGCAGATGAGAGACGTGACTCATACAAAAAGACATTTTCTTTTCCTTTAAATACATACCTATAACGGTTGACAACCACGTCGTTTCCTAAATTAAATAGGGTAGTATTGACCGAGTTCATGACCATGTCAACCGAGGGCATCTTGAGAAACTGCTCAGGCCGAGCGTCTTCAAAGTCGTTATCAGGAAACGCAGCATTTAAAGTAGCCAGAAGATAAAAGAATGTCTTTCGAGGTGTTGCTTCTGTCAGTCGGCCAAAAGGTGAGATGACTTTAAGGTCATCGGGCGATAAAGATGCTGGTGCTAATGTGTTGTATCGGTTCTCTAAAGTCTTGAATAGCTTTTTGTCTGTGCCCGCTGATTTGCCTTTTGTATTATTTTTAAGTTTTTATTTTTTTTTTTGGTAAAGAATAATAATGATTTAAATAAATTTTACAAGAATAGGCTTCTACACGTCCTGTTAATATCGATTCGTTGGTTTCCCAGCGAAAATCGGTGTTGATTAATTCAAGGGAGTTTACTTCAAGGAATTTCATTGTTCTTTGGGTTTGTTTGTATTGTTTTAGCTTATTTGGTTTATGAAAAAGAAAAAGAAAAGAAAAACAACGAAAAAAACAAAAAAAAAAACACGACAACAGAAAGCAAGGATCTAAACATGAGGTCATTGGTGAAGTCTTGTTACACGAAAGCATTGCAGTTCTTTCTTTTTGCATTATTCACAGATCTTTGTTTCCCCGCTGCACCAATGAGGAGTAGTGACGCCATCATTTCTTTTCCATGCTTATTATTATTAGAGGGAAAAAAGAACCAAAGACAATCAATAAAAATAGCAGACAATACACATCAATATGTATGCGTTACATCAACTTTGGGCTATTGTGGTTTCTCAAGCCTACTTTTCTTTTTTTTTGGCCGAGGATAGAGAGGCCTATTTCAGAGTCGTACGGGGAGCAAACTAAGGCTACAACTGTAGAACGTCTTGGCAAGGACAAGCGAGCTGTGGCTCAACTGTTGTTTGGCTTTCAGTCCTTGGCTATTCTAAATTTATTTGAATAAGGACTTTAGACAAACAACGCCACTTTTTGTATATAAATATTTGTCTCCTTTATTTTTTTCAGTGCCAGCATTTAACCCACCCATGCACGCTTTGACCCTGAAAAAAGAAAAAGAGTGTATATAGTGTATATAAAAATAGAAACGGAAAGAACATTGATTGGTTAAGTAATACAAATTTTGACCTTTTGTTTTAAAAATAGAACAAGAGTTGGAAAGATATAAAAAGAATAGAAAAAAAGTTCGGTTTTTTTTTTTCTACATTTCTCACTCCTCTTTTATTTTCTGCTCAATGCCTAAAACAGTCTCATTTGACACCGCAGACCATGTCTATACCACTTATAGCCCAGATGAATATGACCGGTCTTATTTTGCCTACCTCTGTCAACCTTGCCTGGACTTTACTTTTTTCTCTGAAGTCGAACCCTTGGGTGACAAACAGACGATGTGCTCCCCTGAGCTAATACCACACAACAAGCGTAACAAACCACGCTTATCAATCAATACCCACACTCTTACCGGGCCTTCCTTTTTCACACAGCTCTCCACACATTACAAAGAAGAGGAAGAAGAAGCTGGTTATCTAATTCCTGCATACTGAAGTCGTTTTTTTTACGCCTTTTATTTCATTTATTGCATTTTTATTCCCTTTGGGCCCCTCCATCACCTATATTATATGTTCCTTCAGCATTCTTATCCTCAACAGTAATAAACATTTATTTCCTATTCAGTTGCCTTTTATCCTAATTTACCCTTTTTTAGTCTATAAAATACAAAAATTTAAACTTTTTTTAAGGGGTGGAGTTACACTTTTTTTTTTGGTTTCATTAAAGACCTGAAAACAATCGTTTATTTATTTGTTTGTTTACTTGATGCTTATTTGTTTATCATTTGTATCCAAAAGAAAATAAAAAAAAAAGTCAGGCTTCAATGTATGTACTTTTCACTTGTCCCAGCAAAAAGCTTGGTGACCTAGAATTTTCTTTTGTAGATTTTAAATCCCAAATATGGACTTATTTACTTAACCAGTCCGGCGCCGGCAAAAAGGCGATTGGTTTTACACTGATTGAAAAAAAAAAGTATAAATTGTTTTGTTTTTATTTACTTTTTTTTTTTTTTTTTTTGATCATTACAAAAGCTTTATAGAAAAACAATTTCAAACAATGTCTCATCAAAAAGGAATTGGTACCTTTGGTAGTATGGCTCTTTTAGTATCCTCCATGACCGTAAGTGATTCAAAATATATCTAGAAAGGGTGCCTAATAACCCGTCAATTTATCAGGGTCCTGGGCTGTCAACTATTCCAGCTCTTTTTCAGCAGGTAAAAAAATCTTGTTATGTAAATAGAATAATCTTATTCACATCTTTTTATTAGTCTGGTTGGGTTGCGCCGGTTTTTATTTTCTTGATTGTTGCTGCTCTTTCAGGCTGTTCTGCTTTATTTGTTTGTGAGGCGTTATCGAATATCAAAGGAAATGAAAAGTTTCAGGTAAAAAAAAAACATCCGAGAAATGAATCCACTCTGACTTTTTCGGTTATGAATAGTCAAAAGTAGAATTGACTACAATAGCTCAAGTTTATCTTGGAAAAAAGTACCACTACTTGTTTCAAGTTTTGTTATATTTGGCACTTCAAGCAGTTAATGTAACAAGCATTATCATAGCTGCGCAGGTACCATTTCTTAAAAAAAAATCTACCAAGCCCCTTTTTACGCTACAGAAAAGGCAATGTCTTAATTATTTTAATTTAGACGTTTGACAGCATGTTTATTACTGTTTTTAAAGGTACTTGTGGTCTTGGTGTATACCCTGGTGGTTGGTTTTGCGTTACACAGGCAGACGGTATTACAGGCAATTCTCCTTTCCCTGATACAGATTATTATATTTTCACCTTTGGGTACCTTTTAACCGCCGTTATGGTCATTCCGCTTGGCTTTTTTAGCTTAGTAGAAAACATTGTGGTCCAAATGATCTCTTTTATTGTGTTGATTGCTGTATTAATCCAATGGTGTGTTGCTTTCGGTCAAGAGGGTCTCAAGACCGAGCTTTTACCTGCCATTGGTCCAAACTCAACCATGGTGCTAGGGATCGTAGTATTTAACTACAGCTATATTACTACAGTAAGTAAATACTTGATAGATCAATTCAATAGACTTAACACTTATTATTAGATTCCTTCTTGGGTTAACAGTCTCAGGCCAGATACTAATATTCATAAATCCTTATGGATCTCTGTGGGCGTCTCGACTATTTTTTATCTCACGCTAGGTAGCCTTACTTATATATATATATATGTATACATTTTATTTATTTACTTTTATCAAAAGGCATTCTTGGAGCCATGGCTTATAAAATGGATGCAGAAAGTGATATTCTTGCTATTTTAAGTGGACATGGTAAAAAAAAATGAAATTAACTAATGTGTGTAATGTGCATATATAAACTACTTTCGTTTATAGGAACTACAGCATCGATTGTTACAGCTTATTTATTTCCTGTCTGCGCTTTAATTACATCAATTCCTGTTTTCACAATCGTGATTCGTGACAATCTTCTAAGAGGCGATGTCTGCAGTAAACCGATGGCTATTTTCTTATCTAATTTTATACCTTGGTTGATCTGCATGTAGGAAATACATACATGTATCTGAGCTTAATGAAACCAGTTCTCACTTCTTTTTTTTTTTTTTTTTTAAAAAAAAAAGCCCCCTTCAAACGAAAAGCTATATCAGTACTATTCAAAACTGGAGTAGTTTATTTTTTCAATCGGTAAAATGGAGATGACATAGGGATTCAAAAATTAATCTAGTTTTTTAGACTGTCAATTTCATTTTACCTTTTATCCTTTATTTTATTTCTAGAAGATATGAAGCATCTGTAGAACCTGTTATAAATGGACCGATCATGTCTGAAGCAACCATACATTCTCCCATACCGAGTCCTTCGATTCGTGTCCCAGATGAAAACGAGGTGATTCTGCATGACGACACATGCTCTCTTTCCATCCGACGTTCAAGTTTACCTGTCTCTAGAACTAGTCGACTCGAAAGTGCCATGAATTCACCCAATCCTGATCATGGACCTGTACCAATGATCATCTATAGCGGTATCAGTACTGAAAAGTTAGAAAGTACTTTAGGTTCTCCCGGTCCTGACCATATGCCTGTACCAACAATTGTCTATACCGAAGGAGAAGAGGAACCCAAGCCGCCTGTCTATACAGCAGAACCCAAAAAGCCGGCCAACAGCCTAGGTATCTCTTTACCCAACAGCCCTTCTCTTGCCGTACCTCGCTCACCTACCAACAGCTTGGGCATCTCCTCCCCTTCACTTCTTGTACCCAGATCGCCTGAACTAAATAGTACACTGACGGTACCCAGGTCACCTGAAATCAGTCCTGCAAACCGATCTCCTTCGATTCGTTCGCGTCAAGCCAGTGGCTTCTCTTTTAAGCCGTCGGGTCTGATTGTGCCCGTGATGGAAGAGGAAGATATAAAACAAACGACAGAACCCCCATTGATAGAACGTTTCCTTGCTTTCAAGCCACGTTCTTGGTTTAATCCTTTTTATCTTGCTTTGGTATGCTGCACTGCTTTTACTTTGGCTATAACCTTCATGATCATTTACGACCTAGTCTATTTAAGCAAGGGAAACGATGTCTTTGGTTAAAAAAAAATTGCCTGCCGCCCCTTTTTATTATATATATATATATATATGTATGTGTCTACCTCTTCCTCATCCCCACCTTTTATGTACTATATAAATTATCTATTATTATTACTTTCGCTCAAACATGCTTTTTTTTTCAAGAAGGTCCTGAATTCAATGTCACCCAATAGTCAGATTTAAACTATTGATAGAGATGAAACAGCTCAAAAGCTTGTTTAACTAAGTCTCTCAAAAGACAACAGCAAAAAATAAGCATAAGTCTAAATCGGCTAGCTCTAACTGGCTCTATTTAGGCAACTACTACGTTGCTTTTGATAAAAGTCTTAAGCTATTGGCTACGCTTCTTTTCTTATACACTGGTTGAGTCTACGTGAATACTTTAATACATATACTGTTGAGTTAGTTTAATCACATTTATACATTTGTATATATAAACGGGGTATATATCCCTGAAATATTCAAGTTTATTTACCTTCATTTAGCTTAATAGAGTTTTTTTAATTTGTAACGTTTTCAAAAGATATGCACAAAAAGAAAAATGAGGCGGATCAACAGTTTAGCAATATCCAATTGTGTATTTGCGCAAATACAAGCTTTTTCTCATATGTATGTATCTACGACTTTAATTAAGCCTATTTTTCAATATTCATAATTGTTACTATGTAATATGTACATGAAGCTGAGCGATTTAATGCAACTCGAATGTACAAATTTGCTGGTTTTCTTTTTTAAATAATCAGGCTAATGTAATGGCTTCCCTCTTTTATATGTAAGTATTCATACGATGTAAGTTGTCTAATAGTCTTTATTTTTTCTTTGTGGCAGTAAAGAAAAAAGGTATTTGTTGACCCTAAATCCGAGGCGATATATACAATACATACAAAAACTTTAAAACTATGCATTTGCGTTTTGGAATGGCTTTGTATAGACACACGACCTTTTTTTTTTTTTTTTTGTGGAAATATTACTGTGCAGTGCATCTACCGCTTGACCTACCCTCTATTTTATCTTTTTGTAAATTCTGTCTGTAGTTAAGATTGCAAAATAAAAAATCAAGATTTTTAGAAAAGGTAGTGTTCTAATGTACAATCATTGGTATCTTTTTCTGATAAGACAGCCTCTCTGTATAGCCAAATCAAGGCAAGGGTAGCCCAATAAAAAAAAAGCACTTGTCAGCTTAGTCTCATAGCCTGAAGTCGATATTCTGGGGTCATTATACTGACCGTTTTCTTCGTATAGTTTTGCACTTTAAACTAACTTCATATAAAGGCACTGGATCATCTAACTTTTCATCTATAATGAATGTAAAAAAGCCATATTTTTGATGTTCTATACCCAAGAAGAACACTCCATGAGTTTCTGATTTAGATTTAACTGGAACTAAATTTCGGATAGATAGTTATATGAAGGACTAGCCGCTTAATAATCTAAGATGTGATATATATCAGTCATGAGAGGAAGACGCTATAGGCGCTTTATCACGGACGTGTTGATTGAGTACAGCATCCAAGTACAGCCTACAACCTCATTGAAAGCAATTACTTGGTCTCTTTTACTCAAAATATATATCAGGCAACTTGTTTTATTGTTTGAACAAACAGAAGAAGGATACATTTCTTGGTAGTGTTCTAGTCTAATCACACCCTGTTTTTGAGGAACGTCTTAAACCATCTGGAAATATTAATTTTAACAAAGGTGGTAGCTTTAAAATATACATGAAAAATTAAAAATTAAGGCGATTTCATGAAATAACTAAGCTAAAAAGATAAGAATAGTTTAAAACGAAATAAAAGACAGTAGGGATTGCAGTAACTGGTCGAATGTTAAAAATCAATCAAAAACAGTATTTAAAGACAAGAACAGCATTTAGGCACAAATAGTGTTTGTATTGAACTAGGATATCTCTTTGTTTTTAATTTTCTCCATTTTTTTTTTCTTATTTTGGATATCAAGTTCTACTTGCGCTTTTCAACCTGAAGCAGCGGTTTTTTACAATTTGGTTCTATCAAAATTTTGGAAAACTGTTCTCTATTTGTCAGGTTACATACAATGCTTTCTCTGAAATCTCTTCCATATTGGTGTAAAGCTCTCCCGTAATTTTAGTCAGAAAACGGTTTTGGCGATACCGACATTGTAATACTGTCATGAAGAAACTGATATTTTAGAGTCCGTTCTCTTTTTCTTAACAAACTGCATCACTTCACTACTCATCAACAATTTTTCTTGCCCATCTTTATTATAAAAGCTACTATTCACTGAAATAAAGAGGACTTAGAGCGATGCCAAAGCAAGTTTCAGTCGGCGACAAAACGAAATTTGTAGGTGAAGCAATTACAATAAATCAAAACTCCTATTGTAGTAACAATAAAAAGGGTACAACAAAATATGTCGTACGACATAAAGACAAAACAGATGTGAAAAAAACAACTCTCTGCTTGTTTACTTGGACTTGGTTTCATTTGTACATTTTTCGCTACTCCCTTTAGTAAATGCAAAGGAAAAATAAACAATACAGACTATACTCTACTCGCAAAAAAAAAAAAAAGTTTAGACTGAGTTTCCTTCAATTTAAAATATTTTCCTCCTTCGGGATTTTTTTTTTTTTTTTAAAATGTCATCTCTCCAAAGCTTGATTGGTAAAAAAAAGAAAACTTTTAATCACTTCGCCTCTATTACTTGTAAAGCAAAAACGAGTCTAACGCCTATAGTCTATCTTTTATCTGGCTGAAACTTGCTTTGAACAGAAAGAGCATGCAGTTCTAGAAACGATCCCCAGCTAAATCTCGAGATTTGCGACATAATCAACAAAAAGCAAGGCAACAGGTAAAAAAAAAGAGAGAAGAAAATTTGAGCATTCAACGCATAGATAATATAGTCCTCGTACAGCAGCTGTGGCTATTGCAAAATCGGTAAACAGCCCAAGAACAAACCAGGCTATGGCTGCTTTGAATGTAAGAAGAACATTACTCTAAACCCAAGAGACGATTTTCGCTAATAAATAAAATAGCTGTTGGATAATTGTGTAAAAAGCTGTGGCTATCCATTCCATCTTCAGATAGCCACCAAGGATTTCTTGAATGCACTTGTACGTCGATTTCCGGAAAGACCGCCTTCAAGAGCACCTGTTGTTCAGTCAGGGCCTGAGACTCAATGGAACCATTTTGACTTCATACCTCAAAAGCTCGTGTCACATCCGGTTTTAGACCGTATTTTATATCTCATCAAAGAATGGAAGGTAGCATTGACAGAGTTATCAAGATATAAAGAAGACATGACACACATTAGAGATATGTACCGACTGCTGAAGTTTAAAGGTAAAGAAAAAAAATAGTACTTTTGAGCAAAGCCTTACAAGCCAATAGGCTATATATTTCCTGAGCTACGTGATTCTTCTGTAGCAGCTCTAGCACCTACTAATGTAAGACAGAGAAAGATGAAAGTTCAGCCATTAAGTATTTTGTTAGACATTGAAATCAGTACAAGAATTGGAAGAGGAAGATCGCATCGCTCAAGCAGCAGTAATATAACAGTGAACCGCTTTTTCTAGATATATATTAGAAACTGATCGTACCGTACACGTTTACTTTTCCCTCTTTAGAAATTGCAAGAGCTGATTAGGCGAGGTAGACCGCAGGACCTTGTCGAGGCAAACAGACTGATGAAAATCATGACAGGCTATGTAACACAAAAGACTATTGTTCTACCAAATAACTGACAGCCTTATCTAGGATACACAGCATCAGCCTAACTACAGAGAAATTTTTATAGAAGAACTCAGCAAAATCCAGAATAAGGCACGCTTGCTTTACGAACTCATGTATAACGTAAAGCAGGGAAAAACAGACGAGACAATAGAAGAGTTAAAAAATGCATGCGAAAGTGCCATACCCAAAATAGAACAAAAACTTTCGAACGAAGAGGACCCTGAGGATATAGACGAAATGAACGAAACGTTGTTGATTATCAAAAACAGCTTATTAAAATACCAAGACCTACAAAGAGGCAAATACAATACTAACTACGAGATTGGGCAACAAAACAATATAGAGGAATGTGTCCAGCCAATCAGTCTAATTGATCTTGGGGACGACATGTCCAACCATATTTGCAACAATAGTGGATCCTCCTCGCCATCTGTTAGCTCATTTGACCTGTTGTCAACCGTCAATGCGACTAGCGAAGGAGGGCGTGTAAGCATGATTAACAAGAATGGATTGCTTATTCAGCTAGAGACACTTTCTCACACCAATACATCACACCATTTTAAAGCATACTACTCTAATAAATCTACTGCATCTATGGACAACATGAATCTTTTACTAGCAGCCCCCAAGGTATTTTACGATTTCGGTGCCAAAAAAAAAACAAAATTAAATTGTCTTTTTAGTCCATGCAGCTAAAGATGGAGCCAGTCTCCTCACCAAACGTGCCGCCTTCATCTGACCAGTCTGTGACTCAAATCATTATGATAGACAATCCCAGAAAAGTAAGTGTTTAACATCAAAGTTATGGTCTTACTTATCTTTTTATCTTTTTTTTTTTTTAGGAACCTATTCGACTTCGATACAAAGTGCATTACGAACAATTTGGAGTCGAGATGGAACAATCCGGGGTTTGGCACAACTAAAATTAATACAAATACACATACATACATGCACTGTGTGTATGAATATATACACAGACTTTTCTGTTATTTTTATTTTTTGAAATATATATGCATTGATTAATAAGTGTATAAAAACCAAGCTTTTGTGACGCTTCGTGCCTAATTTTTAATTTTCAATTTTTTAAAAAAAAGTTTATGAGTCTTTCATTAATATGCCTATTGAAGTAGTTCCTTTAGGAGCAGGTAAACTAGCAAAGCAACAGCAAATTTTTCTTTTTAAAAAAGGCTCATATAAAATCTCTAGGTCAGGATGTTGGCAGAAGTTGCGTGTTAGTAACAATTGGTGGTAAAAACATTATGTTTGATTGTGGTAATGAATCTGACAAAGGAATGCCTCCCTTATTTTTTTCTAAGTCACTCACAATACTAGGTATGCACATGGGCTATTCTGATGCACGACGCTTTCCCGATTTTAGCTACATATCAAAAACTGGAAACTTTACCGACATCATTGACGCCGTTATTATTTCTCACTTTCATTTGGATCACTGCGGAGCGCTTCCGTTTTTTACTGAAATGCTCGGATACGATGGGCCCATTTACATGACTCACCCAACCAAGGCCATCTGCCCTATCTTACTTGAGGACTACCGAAAGATCACAGTTGAACGAAAAGGCGAAACCAACTTTTTTACTTCAGCAATGATCAAAAATTGCATGAAGAAAGTTCATGCTGTTAGTTTGCACCAAACAATCAAAGTTGACGATAC
Organism: Sporodiniella umbellata; assembly: GCA_025677835.1. Classification (NCBI taxonomy): domain Eukaryota; kingdom Fungi; phylum Mucoromycota; class Mucoromycetes; order Mucorales; family Rhizopodaceae; genus Sporodiniella; species Sporodiniella umbellata. Next base: position 89,145 of record JAIXMR010000082.1, on the reverse strand, counting down.
ACTTGAGATCAAAGCTTATTATGCTGGACATGTTTTGGGAGCAGCCATGTTCTATGCTCGAGTTGGCCAGGAATCTGTTGTTTATACAGGCGATTACAACATGACGCCAGATCGACACTTGGGCTCAGCTTGGATCGACAAAGTAAGACCTGATGTTTTGATCACCGAAAGCACCTATGCAACCACCATCCGAGATTCAAAACGGTCGAGAGAACGCGACTTTTTGACTAAAGTCCATGAGTGTGTACTAAATGGGGGCAACGTCATTATCCCTGTATTCGCTCTTGGCCGTGCTCAAGAGCTATGTATACTGATTGAATCCTATTGGGACCGAATGGGCCTGGATGTGCCTATTTATTTTTCAACGGGGCTTACTGAGCGTGCAACAGAGTTCTATAAGCTATTTATCAACTGGACAAACCAAAAGATCAAATCGACATTTTCCCAACGCAACATGTTTGACTTTAAACATATCAAGTCATGGGACCGAGCCTACATCGATCAACCAGGACCAAAGGTTTTATTTGCTACTCCTGGTATGTTGAATGCTGGTATCTCACTCGAAGTTTTCAGAAAATGGGCGCCGGATCCCAAAAATATGGTGATTATGCCTGGTTTTTGCGTGGCAGGAACTGTGGGCTCCAAAGTTCTTCTTGGACAGAAAGTAATTGATATCGACAAGTTTAACAAGTTTGAAGTTAATCTACAAGTACGCAATCTGTCCTTCAGTGCGCATGCAGACGCTAAGGGTATCATGCAGCTCATTCGTCAGTGCGAGCCCAAACATGTTGTGCTAGTACATGGTGAACGCGGAAAAATGGACTTTTTGAGTAGTAAAATTATGAAAGAGTTTGGTATTCCATGCTTTATGCCTGCAAATGGATGTAGTATCAAGATGGAGACATCACAAGTTATTCAGGCCAAGATCAGCACAGACCTTCTTAAATCTTTTTTGGCCTCCGCACCACAGCCCTTAGACCCTAAACAGGCCCGAACTGAGCGTGAGGCTGCTATCGATAGCTTCAGGCCTAGGCCGTCGATACCCATTCAAGGTGTGCTATGCATGAGCTTTCAGGGGAAAACACCCAGCGTTGAAATTGTACGGTCAGCAGAGCAGCTAAACATCCCCAAACAAAAGCAGTTACTTTTTCAAGTCCAAAAGAAATTCTCCATTTCGGACTTCTTATCGGACATCGCACATACAGAAAGTTCTATTGCAGATAAAGAAAAGCGTGTATTGGATGTACTACAAGTTCAGTTAACGAAATCGTTAGGGGAATCTTGGGTAATAGAAAGACTCACTAAACAAATCAAGATTCATAGTGTCTTGATTGAGATACAAACAGACAAGCTTTCCATACAATGGGCTTTTGAGGATCAAGACTTGGCTAGTTTAGTTTTAGGAATAGTGAATACTATACTATACCATGGCATACATAATACTTGAAAAGAAACAATACTGAAATACCATTTTATTATTACACACATTTTGTATTTTTTTTTATTGACTAATTTTGCCGTCTAAAGACATCACTTCTGCTATCCATCCTCCGGCCATTTTAAATACGCTACTGGAGCCTTGATTTTTTGAAAACCTTAAGCCAAAACGATTCGTGTTTTTTCTGTGATTTTCGATTTGGATAGTAAAAAGGGACAACCCTTGCCTCTCTTTTTTAGGGGACATCTCCTCCTTGAGGTGGCGCTTTTTGTTCTTTTGGAAAATTGAAGTATTTAAGGAGGATGTGAGATTGGAAATAATAGGCAGTGAAAGACGATAGCGAGAAGAGGCAGACGACCCACGGCTACTGGTTTGGCTAGCTCTATGTTGCCTTTTTTCTAAAGGATCTATTTTTTTTGGTGTTCGTAAAGTGAGTACGCATGAGAGTGAGTTGCTTGATGTTTGAAGGTAAGAGACACCCATCAATTGACAGGAAAGCTTCAAAAGTCCCATAATCTCTTTAAGATACACCGGTTTTTGAAGATTAGTACACTCTTGGCTAGGAGCCAATGTACTACCAAAAAAAGATGAAGCTGTAGAAGAAGAAGAAAGGGAGGGTGTGTCTGTGATGCTTAGATTGGGGCGAGCTATTTGAAAACGGTAAACTTGATCCTTTGCTATCCTCTTCACTGCTTGCTTAATTGAGGTCTCTTTGGAGTTCAGAGAGGAAATAATAGACTTTAAACTGGGCGCTTTCCATTTTTCGGTCGATCGAACACCCAACCTTTGAGACCGAGAACGTATAGTCTGCAGTAACTCTGATCGCAAGAACTCCACATTTTCTACAGGTCCAGTCATCTCATTGTATTCTGATGAATTGGCTGTGTAATAGTTTGAGGAATTTACTGGGTGATAAATTACTGTTTTTTTAACTCTATGACGACTGGGGCTCATCTCAAAATCATTTATCGTCTGCCTTTTAGTACTGTCTCGATCGCTCATAATCTGTTCAAACATAGTCGTTTCAGATACCGGGCAGGTTAGTTTTCCTAGATCTGTAAGCCATGGGTCATCCTTTAACGCTTGTCTGAGGGTCATTCTCTTTCTTCTGTCTACCTGCAAACACTTTCTAATTGTAGCCTGCAACTCTGAGCTTAAATTTTTGGGCATAGGAAAGTTACATTTACAAACATCCCTTTTAAGCTCCCCCACAGCTTTTTAATAGTACAGAAGCTTAAGTAAACTATTCATAGTATAGCTCTTTCTTTTGGGGATTAAAGAAACTTACTATGTGCATGCGAAAACGGTTCAAATCCAGCAGTCATTCGGAACAACGTGACACCCAAACACCAACAATCAACTTCAGGACCATAATACTTTTGACCGGTGATAATCTCTGGACTATAGTACAGCATCGACCCACATATAGTTTTTAGTCTTTCCAGTCCGTATCTATTTCCCAAACCAAAATCAGCTAATTTTAGCTGTCCTTTAGGTGTGACCAAGACGTTAGGTGTCTATTGAATATGAGCCTGCTGTAATGCACGTCAAATTTTATACCTTTAAATCACGATGCACAACCCATTTTCGATGACAAAAATCAACTGCAGTAACCAGCTGTCGAAACAGCATCCGCGCCTTTTCCTCTTTCATAGGCCCCTGCTTTTTTAGGTACTCATCCAAGTTCCACCCAGGTACATACTCCATCACCAAAAAAAGCGAGTCGCATGTTTCAAACGTCTCATATAGTTTAACAATAGACGGATGTTGTACGATCTCCATAATTGTAACTTCTCTCACTAGTCTAGACATGACTCGCTCGTCGTGAACCCTTTTGTCAATAACTTTAATGGCTGCACGTTGTCCTGTTTCTTTATGCTGAGAAAGTAAAACTTGGCTGAACTTGCCGCTTCCCAACACATCAATAAACTCATAGGGCCCTATTCCATTTAAATGAGTATCTTGGTTTTCGATGGACTGTTTGTAGTTTTCTCTGTTTTTTCTAAACATAAAGAGGTAATTGATAAAGGAGAAGGAAAAAGTTTTTTTTTTTTTTTTTTTTTTTTGGGAAAAGTAAAACAAACAGCAAAATAAGCAGATCTTGCATTTATAGATAAAGTAAAAAAAAAAATTCAGGGGGAAGGGGAAAAAAAAAAAACAGAATAGTAGTATATGAATGAATGCTTGCAAAAAATGATACGATTGTTGTACATTACATTTTGTTTACATTTAATGTGCAGGATTTTCGTTATAAGCACTATGTATACAGCCTATATTAACGTAATTTTGTATTACAGAGGGGTCTATGATTTTCAAAATGTGTAACATGCAAAAAATTTAGCAGAAATTGTTTTAAACAATGCATTGAGTTTTTTGTGAGCTGTAAGAACCATACAAAATACACTATGTATGTAGAACAAAAGTAATGACTTTATAACAATATGGTACTCTCTTATGTATGTATATCTATTTTTTGTATAAAAAAGTAGCAAAAATTAAAGTTTATTGGAAACACAGGCTTGCACGCTCTCTAGCACACAAACACACACAAACACAAACATCTCTCTGGATTCATTAGATGAAGGGAATATAAAGAGAAGGAGAGAAAACAATGATGGATTTAGAGAGCAAAAGCAGTAGCTGCAACAGCACCCAAAGCAATGGCAGCTACATGGAGAGTGCCAGTGGTAGATGCACCAGCATTAGGTGTGGCAGTAGCGGAGGCAGACAAAGACTTGGAACCGCTAGCGGAAGCAGAGATAGAACCAGAAGCGGCGGCCTTACCGATGGGAACAGAAGAGGCACCGGAAGAAGCAGCGGGGGCGACAGAACCAGAAGCAGCAGCAGTAGCAGCACTAACAACAGCTATACTAAAAATTCAGTAATCTGCTTAAAAAAGATGTAAAGTAACTTACAGATAGGCTTGGCAGCACCGGTACCATTTAAGGTAAAGCTGCCAGAATAAGCCCAGGTACCAGTGGAAGCTTGACCGATACGAATGGAGTAAGGGCCTGAAGCGAAATCATTGATAGGGTGGATCTACACAACTTGCAATCAGAAAAAAAAAATTGAAGTAGCGCAATTGATACTTACATCGTATTTTCCAGCAGAACAAGGAATAGGGGTGGTGGGGCTCGTGATTTGAGCAACAATGCTAGTAAACAAGAAAAAAAAAATTAGTGAGCAATTACCAAACGGAAATCGGCTAGAAGTAATTTACTTTTGGTTCTTGGGGTCACCGCTCATAAGTTGAATGTCACAATTCAAGGCATTTTCGGGAGCAGTGGCAGTCCAAGTGATGTTGCCGTTTCCACCAGCAGTCTATGTCAAATAATTAGACATTGCTTTGTTTATTTATTTGTTTATCTATTTTACCCAAACACTGGTAGACCAAGGAGTAATGACCTATTATTATTATTTTTTTTAAATTGACGGTTTTTTCTCTCTTTGGTTTTTGAGTTTGTCTTACGTTGATGGCACCAAAAACTTGAGAGGCGGTGGAAAGAACACCAGCAGCAATAAGGAGTGAAGACTTCATTGTAGAGAAAAAGAGAGTGAGTGTGAGAGGAAAAAGAAGGTGGGTTTTTTTTTAAGAAAAAGAAGAGCAAAAAAAAAAAGAATAGGGATTAGTTTGTATATGTATATATATAACAATAGTGATTTGTGATACATTGAAAACACGTTCAGTAGTTCCCTATTCAAAGCTTCTTGCTCCTGTATTCACTGGATAAATAAACTCAGATGGTATCTTCCAATTAAGTGAGTTTTATATTTTATTAATCTTACAACTGTCTGTGGCTGACAGTGGCAACACAAAGAGTAACACAAACTAAGAACAAAAATAGTTTTCGACTGGATACACTTAAATTTAGAGCATACAAAGAGCAAACCCTACTATTTTGAGCAATATTCATCTCTGTAATCAGAGACTTTGCGATGGACATCCAAAGATTCACAGAACTACTTTTTGTATACTTACCAAAGGGAAAGCATACAAAGTATCAACATAAGAACTTTTATGATTACCTTTAAGTTTGTATGCCGCTAACTGCTGTCAAAATAAAAGGCTGTTACCAAGATCGTCTCTTACCGTTCTATTTTAAAAATGATAAATAAAAGCAGCTACAGACAGGGCCTTGTACAAGTAGTAACGAAAGGATATTATATTCACCGAGCTGGCTTGTTTATTTACACCCAATAACACGTTGAATCAATCAAAAATCACAAAAGTGTCGCGTTTGCCTCTTGACCAGAAATCTATTCTGGTCTATGCGGAATAAACGGTAAAAACTTTCAAAAAGACCTGCAAAAACATCTTTTTTGTCGTCATGATAAGTGAGCATGTTAATCACTAGATAAAAATCTATATACATTGTATTAAAAAGGTCTCGTCAATTTTGATTGAATACAATACACAACGTTCGTACTTCGAAAAATTCAAATGACGAAGGATCAATGTGAGTTTATTGATGCTGTTGGACTAAACGATCAATCAAATTCACATACTGAGAAGCAGCCAGTTTAAATACCAACCTGTAAACTCAACTGCTTGCAGCGCTTTTTGAGATATGAAGTATATGATGTTTGAGTTTATACTAGCTACTTTATTTTCAATGATTCACATACATCAACGTGTGTTGTGTATCTTCAAAATTTTTTGTTATAATAGCCTCGAATCCTTTACACATCTTGAATAAAGTGCAATAATCGATTATAAATTAGCGTTTTTGTTTTCTGTATTTATGCGAGAGAGAGAGAGAGAGTGTGTGTATGTATATATGCGTGTAATCAGTTTTAGTTCATACTCTTAGCTATAATGACAAAATCTTATACATTCTATCTGGAAGCTACTGGGAGCGCTTTTGAAGTGAGGTCATGTAGAAATTCAACAAAAAGGCCAAAACAAAAAAAGATTTAAAATGAAAATTTTTGCAACCACTTTAAACAATTTTGAATAGAAATGAGTACTGGGAGTGCAATAATAAATATAAAAAGTTTTTTCCTTTTTTTGGTGGTCACTTTTTACATTATAAAATTTTATCGAAAAGAACATGTAAATTAGAAAAGGCACTTCCCATAAACTCCTAATGGCCATTCGATTTTCAACGCAGTAGAGCTTGTCAAAATAGACATTTAAATTCATCCTTTGATCCAAACTGTGTAAACCTTTTTTCTCTATAAACACTTTGTCTATAGGTTTCTTTCAAGCAAACAGACATTAATAAATAGCCCAGCCTCCCTTATTGTATAGTAGTGATATAAATATATATACAACGATTCTCTTTTAAACCTATCATTCTTGTTTTGTATATTTAATTTAATACTTTTTTTCAAGAACAATAAAGACGGTATGTCTAACATGCTGAAAGAATCTTTTCCCCTAAGGCATTTTACTAAATACAATATTGTAAAGACGCTACCAAAGAAATATGTAGTTACATTTTGTCCCATTTGTATATATTTAATCAAGGGATTAAGACTACAAAACTATACTAAAAAATGCCGATCCCCCTATATGAAACATCATATGGTTATAGTACACTAGTCAAAGTCAAAAATTGACAGCCAACAAGAGGTGCCACAATTTGAAAAAACGCACAAAAAAAAAGACTCCCCAGAAAGACGACAAACCCTTTTGAGGATAAACAGGTGCTTTGGTAATAAGCCTTTTGACTCCAAGTTGAAAAACAAATTTGCATTGGCTTGTTCTTCCTTTTGTGTTTACTGCGTTGCCAAGGGGCTTTAAAAATATTTTGATCTTATTACCTGCTATAAATTTATTTAAACAAAAAACAGTTCAGCTCAAGGTGTTTTTTGTGATCTTGATTTGCGAACCATAGGCCAAATAAAACAATGTGTATCACTATCGGTTATAGGCTGTGGCACAACGTGTCTTTACAAATAGTGTAACCTTTTTTTTTTTTTTTTTTTTGGAAATAAACTGAATTTCAAGAAGTTTACTCAAAGTGAGTTACAAAAAAAAAACCAATCATGGCTGTCTCCACTCAACAAAAAATAATAATAAAGATAGAGACAAGGCTTTATTTTAATACTATTTACAATATTTTCACGTAGGCTTGGTTTTACGACTTAGGATAGCCCTTTCCTGACTTTTGCTTTTTCTTTCGCTTTTATACGTGTTCAGGAATGCCCTTTTGCCGTTGGACACCTCTACTTCCATTACCAAAAGTATAGGGATCGCCCTTTCTTAATTTACTTTTTACGCTTGGCAAAGTATAGCTAACTTTGTGCGCGCTTGCTCTCCTTGTTCTCAAACAACTTGCTCTTACCTTTTGCGCTTTGGTAGGGCAAACGGCTTGGATTGTTTCTTCTTTTGCTTCTAGAATATCTAAACAGATTGCAGTGCTCTTCTCCTGAGTTTCACTTTTATTTTCCAATTTCCTGTTTTTCATCTTGAGCGAAAGATTTTGAATCTGTAGCATGAAAATTGTCTTTTCCATCTTTGTCAGCTTCTGGTTGAGCTTTACGTTATGTTTGATTATTTCGCTATTTTGTTCATTCAACTTCCTTATTCTCATCTCTAAAGACATCATTCCAAAAAAAAATCCGATAAGAAGTTTTTTGTAACGGTGGTGATTTTTTTCTTTTTAAAGCCCCAGTTGTTTATGGAGTACAATCTCCAAAAAAGTATAAGCGTACTGTTTGAATAAACGGTCAATACAAAGAAACAACTTTTAAAGCACTTTCTATTATGACAATTTCACTGTAGTCCTACAGAAATCTCGCTTTGGGGTTAAAACAAAAAAAAAAAGAAATGAAACGCCATTTTATCATGCGATTGAGCCAAACTAGTTGGTCTCTTTTTTCGGATTAAAAGCTACAGCAACAATGAATTAGCTTTTTGTTTTTATTCTCTTCTACGTGGGCTGAACTTTGTTTATTTCAATACAGCTTTGGCAAATGCTCCAACGCCGATGTTGTGGTTTTTTCTTTGATAAAAAATGACTTATTAATAATGAAACTTTTTTTTTATCATAACTATTGCAAGAGCGTATAAAAAATTATGGTTGATTGTTTCTTTGAAAGTATACTGAGAGTTCAGCGTTGCCATAAACTACTCATTGAACTCTTGGTTGAATATATTCGCTTCATAGATTGTCTTTGCCTTTACAGCCTAAAGAAATTTTTTTAAACAACATACCCTTAAAACTCTGTAAAATTCTGTATAACCAAGACCGTATATAACCATAACAAATGGATTTTGAATTCTTTTTTAAAACAAAGAACAGACCAGTAAAAAAGCAAAAGTCTACGGGAATTTCAATAGGCTTTGACTTTGTCTACTTAGTCAAAAAATGATGTGATTTTGCAAGATTAAACTCATTATCTAAGGAACAATGACAAAGGCTATGGCTGTAATCAGGACTCTGCAGCACTATGGCAGTACAGTGCAGTCCTCAGCTTGGATCGCCTTAACACTACAGCATCCGCTATAGGCAGTTATCGCACTCTAATTTAGCGCCACGCAAAATGATAATTATAAAAATAATAATAAAAAGTAACACTGTTTAGCTTATAAAGCCTTGTTTAACTTTTCATCTTTTAAAGCTAATTTATGAACCTTAAGCTTTTCAGTCATATTCGTACACACTTTCCGCTGATGTTTGAGCTATAACATTAGCCGCTTGGTCTACTTTTCAATAGGAAGCTTGTTTATGATGTGGCATGCCAACTTAAAGCTTTGAAGAGGATAAACAATGTTTCTTTTTATGATCACATATAGTGTAGACATGTTAGTTTGGCAGTTTTTTTTTTAAAAAAAAAAGAGCAGTTGGCCTTCCTCGCAACATGTTTTATATAGTAAGTAAGGACCATGAATAATAGTCCTGGAGCTGAAAGCAAAAACGCTCTTTTCTTTGTTTAGCGTTTCATAAGTCAAAGGTTTATTGAGAAAAAACCAGCCAAACATACCACGCTTCCCAGACTTTGTTCATATTGTTTTCATATTGTCATATGAGAATCTATTTTGGTCACATTAGATATACTTTAGACATACCATATTTGATTGTTAATTACTTAATACTTTCGTATTTGTTTTTTTTTTTTTTTTTTATCCATTGCTAAAACGCTTCCAGCTTTTACATATTACGCCCAGTTTTGCAAAGGAATGACCACTTACAATTTTACTGGGTTTCTAACTATAAGCAGTAAGGTCTGCCTAAAAAAAAAAAAGAAAAACTCCAGATTTATGCGACTAAGGGCGCTGTGCTACACCATACTCTATTTCATAACGGTCATATTGTACGGGCATGTTTTGCATTATGCTTTTCAGTACCAAAAGATTTTTTTTTGTTGTTATCGTTTTCTTTGTGATGCTCTGAACCATGAATTTAATAAACCCCACATGACACCCAATTTATACAAACCCAAAAGCCATAAGAGAGCCCTGGCTGTTGAATATGTTTTATTTGCATTGAAGCGTTTATCTGACGAAATTGACCTTCTATGGTATCAAAAATGTACAAGTTGTTGACGACTCCGAGTGCTGACAAAAAGTATAGTCGCGGTTTAGAGAGTTTAATAGTTTTTTATTAAACTTTCCAGCAGCTCATCAAAAGATTAAAAAAATACTTTATTCTTAAAGACAGCTTTTAGCACTAGTCGAAGCAAAACCAAAATAACAACTGTTGGTTTTAAAAAATACGTTTATTCCCTTCAAAATAAGCATGAAGAAATATGGACTGGAAGGATTTTCATCCGCAAACCCAATAAAAAAAGGCTGGTTTAAGTTGTTTGTATCTGAAAAAGAATGCACCTTTAAAGACTGGCTGTCTCGGGAAAGTGACTTTTACTGCCTTAACAAGCCTTCCAGGCTCATCAAAAATTGATCACTTTTGCTGACTTTGCAAAAGTGTTATCGATGTTAAAGCCTTGTATTGTCCAGACATGAATTTCTGTTGAGTTTCTATTTTCAGGCGTAAAACATTGTAATAATGCATGGGTGATGTTTTTTGTAGCAAGTTTATTGTACGATATTTTTGTTTTTTTTTTTTTCAAAAAAAAAAAAGTGACTCTGTTTTAACTTTCCCTTACACACACAGTGTTCTTATCAATCATTTCTATAAGAGGAAACATTTCTTATCTCCACTCAAAAATAAAAATAAATTCTGTGAATTTTTTTTCTTTTTTCTTTTCAATAGCTCATGTTTCGACGCTGTCTTCCCACCATTGCGAGACGTTCATTCCATGACTGTCCTATAAATTCCGTTCAGCCTTTGAGAGTATTACTGATTGGATGTCCCGTAAATAAACAAATAAAAAAGCACACGTAAACATACAACTTTGATTTTGACCTTTTCCCCTCCCTTCCTCCGTAATAGGGTTCCGGAAAAGGAACACAGTCAAAAAGACTGCAAAAGAATTTTGGCGCAAGTCACTTATCCAGTGGGGATTTACTGCGAAAAAACATCAACCAAGGAACGTGGGTGGGAAAACAGGCCAAGCATTACGTAGCTGAAGGAAAACTGGTACCAGATGAGCTATTGGTTTCGCTTATTCAGCAGGAACTCATTTCTTTCGGAAATACAGTAAATATCAACTGCAATAAAACAAAAAAAAAAAAACTAATGTTTCATCAGAATTGGCTATTAGATGGTTTCCCCAGGACGCTAAGTCAAGCAAAGGAATTAGACGGTTCTTTGAGGCGTTTACAGCAGCCTTTGAACTTGGTTGTCAACCTGCAAGTTCCTGAGGAAGTTATTTTACAAAGAATTATGGATCGTTGGATCCATGCTCCTTCGGGAAGAGTTTACAATCTGTCTTACAACCCTCCTCGTGTTCGTGGTCTAGACGATATGACGGGCGAACCTCTTTCTAAAAGACCGGATGATACGCCTGAAGTTTTCAAAGTGCGTTTAGATCAGCATCACGCCATGGCACAGCCTTTACTTGATTACTATGAGGATTTGGTAGTCAACGTAAAGGGGGATACAAGCGACGAAATATACCCTCAAATCGAAAAAGAAATTGTGAACAGGTTGGGCATGTTACCTGGCCATGTACCAGAGTCCGTAACTCTATCCGCTTTGAAAAAAGAATGCCAGGAAGAACAAGTCGCAGCTGTTGCAGGAGCTTAATGTATTTATGTATATTTGAAAAATTTCAGACACCCAGAAGGGAAAAACAAATAAATAATAAAATTGGGTGTGATGACGATTACATGCGTGTATTTACAGGTTTATGAGAGAATAACTATAATATGGTTAAGGTGCAGTGATGCGTCGCGTGCAGTCAATAGAATGTGGCTTTTCATAGTCCAGATTGGGTATCACAGATAGTTTGAGTAAGCATGGTAGACAACACCCCGAGCAGCATAAAAGAAAAGACTAGTTGTGACCTGTTAGTTGAAAAAAGAGCTAAGTGAACTTATACTTACAAAAATGATAAATACGGGGATAAATATATTTGTAATTCGTAAGAAAACAAGGCCATCCAAATATTGAACCATAAGGCCAATCACAACGTAAAGTAATGTACCCATGACCATAAAGACTAACATGCCGCAGATAACTGTTAATTTACCCTGGTGAGCCACTTCCCGTTGAGGTAAGTTTGAATATATTCTGTACTGGAAAATCAAGCCTATGGCGTATTTTAGCCCAACAAGGTATAATGGAATGAAAATTACTGCCCAAGAACACTGGAGAATCAGATCTATTCGTAGTACAACTAGTACAATAAACACCATCCTGGATATTGTTAACCAAAATTGGCCAAATAGGAAATTCATAATTCGTAATTTGTTCTCTTTCATTGACACCAAAGCAAAATAGCCTACAACAGACGAGAATACCAACAAGATAAAATGTATAAGTTCCATCAAGAAGAGTGGGGAAAATAGCTGATAGGCTGCCCATTTTATCTTAGAGTCTAGCTCTAGAACCACCAGGGTCTGGAACAAGACAATCAGTAATAGATAGAGAGTCCATAAAAGTGGCCGATACCGGCTTCTTTGGTTTTTTGTTTCGTTTTTGACAGGCAAACGAAAAAAAGTACAAAGTAAGATAAAATGAAAAATCCATGAGGGTATCCAAATCTGATACCATGGCCATTGGACGATATCATCAACACGTAGAGCAACCAAAATAAAGAAAACAAAAAGTAGGGAAAACAGAAGTGTGGTTATAAACAAAGTGCAGAATATAGACTCAATTTGTGGATCAAACAGAGGGCTCATCACAGTGTCCATCATTTGCAACCCCAAGTCTCCATATCTATCATATACCCTACGTTTTTGCTCATCGTTCAGTATTTCATAGGCGTCGCTGATGTCTTTGAACTTTGATGGTGTGAATGGTACGTATTGATCTATTCTTTTTTCTTACTTTATCCAAGCTGTTTGGATTCTTGTCAGGGTGATATTTAAGCGCTAGCTTTCTATAGGCCTAGACACAAGCATGTAATGATGAATATCGACTATGTTAGTTGAGAGCTTTATTTTTACTTGTTTTATTTCTTTTGTTGTTGCTGTTTTTTCTATTCCAAGTATTTGATACAAGTTACTTTCCATTTTGTAATTAACCGAACAATAACAATAATAATGATAAAAACAAAATAAAAGGAAAAAGACGAATTAGGCATATAAAGACAGGTGATAGGGATGCAAAAATGCCATACAAAGCCCCTTTCATTTATTAATCGACAATAAACTTTTGCTCTAATACTGCAAATTCTTCGTAAAATACCTACGATTTTTCAAAAAAAAAAAAAAAAAAAGGAAAAAAAATGTTAGCCTTATACACCACACCCCTTATTTTTTTTTCCTTGCCTGTAAAAGATCAATGCCATGCTTTACATCGTCAGTACCTCCAGTCTCGCGAATAGAGTGCATACTAAGCTGTGGGTTTCCTACATCTACTGTACGAAGGCCGAGCTTAGCACTAAGCATGGGACCGATTGTAGATCCACAAGAAGAGTCGTTGCGAACAACAAATTCCTATCTTTTGTTTAGTTTTTTTTTTATATATTTCCCCTTGATTTTTTTTCATTTACTTGTATAGGAATTGAGTGCTTCTTTGCTAATTCTTTAAGAACCAAGCTAGTCACAGCAGTAGTGGCGTAACGTTGGTTTGCATTCACTTTAATCACTGTACCCTTGTGCATTTCGGGACGATGGTTTTCTTCGTGCTTGTCAGAATAATTAGGGTGAATAGCATGAGCCATATCAGCACTAATTAATATACTTTTATGAATAGATTCTTCAAAAGCCGTGGCTGATACACCATCTACATCCATTACTTGTGTGTTGGCTAAACGCTGCAATGTAGTAGGCAACAAATTAGAGTCTGCTCCATGTGCTGTCATAGACCCAATTTCCTCGTTATCAAACAAGGCAGCCATACGGATGTTTGTATCTGTATCAATGGATTGACTGGCAATCAAAGCTTGGATAGAACAGTATGACATCTCAAGGTTATCAAGACGAGGCGAAAAAATAAACTCATTACAAGCACCTCCAATAACAGATTTTTGAGTGTCATACACAGCCAGTTCAAAATCTCGAATTTGAGAGGCTATAGATAAGTTGCAAGCCGTTTAGTAAACGTTACAGTATGCATGTGTGGATTTTTTTTTTTTTTCAATTTACGCTCAACTTTCATTTCTTCAGCCAGAATGCGAATCAGTAAAGGGTGATGGCTAGCGTCAGCCTCAACATTATCAGAAGTAGGGATGCCAGTCAATTGGCTATGGATACAGTTGAAAATACAAATAAGATAAGGTTAGCTTTTGTTGGAATCTTACATATATATGTAGCGTATAAACTTACGCTTTAGTGGCAGTGGCAAGAATGGGTGCCAATTGAACTTCTTTGTTAAAAGTGAACTAGACAAAACATTAAGTAAGAATCAATAGATATATTTAAACAAATATATTTACTCCGTCGTTAGCTCCACGGTCCAGGTGAATAGCTAATGTGGGGATGCGCAAAATAGGCCTATTAAACAAATAAGCTTCCTTGCAGAAAAAAAAGTAGATATGCCTTTACCTATCTACTTTAACCAAAGTGTGTTTGAATGTACCGTCCGCCTGCTCCACAATCACACGTCCAGCTACACTTAAATCTCTATCAAACCAGGAATGCCAAATGCCTCCACCATAAAGCTGAACGCCTACTTCCAAATAGCCGGATTTTTCTTTTTTGGAAATAGGCTTCAACTAGCCACAAACTGTAAACTTCTTTTGATCAGTTGATGAAATTCAAACTTACTTTGAGACAGGGGGAGTCGGTGTGTGCACCTACAATTGAAAAACCTTGGCCAGGGCTATATTTTCCGCCTACCACAAAGGCAACAATAGCAGACCCGTTACGCGTAAAGAAGTACTTTCCTTTACGTTCAATTTTCCAAGAATCTCGCTCCTTGATCTCTTTGAATCCGGCAGCTAACAATAGTTTGGCTGATTCATGAGTAGCGTGAAAAGGGGATGGAGAGTTGTTGACAAATTCAATAAATTCTTGAGCTAAACGAATTTAGATTTAGAAAGTTGGAGTCTAAGTTGTTTTTTATGTACCTTCTTTGGGAATGTCCAATTTTAACTAGTATATGTATATTAGTAAAGATTAATCGTTAAGAGCGATTACCATTTTTTGTTTAGATTGTAAGGAGTAAACAAAAAAAAGTCGACAAGAACGCTCCCATGCTATTTTTAAAGGACTCACAAAAATATGTAATGTGATGTAGTACCAAACTCCTATATTTATAAATGATAGCTTGTTTTTCTAGATTGTGAAAAAAGCTTATTGCCCTATAGAGCTGTGAAGAGCCGTTCTATAAGATCACTTTATGCGTAGATTCGAGTATTTACCACTTCAAGAAACTCTGTTTTTCTTTAGGGGATTTCGAATAAGGAACGGATCATATGTACAGCTGTAGTAACATGTTCTTTTTTTTTTTTGGCCTATCGATATGGTCGTAAGTTATGGTAAAATTTAACAAATTAAGACAAAAACTCCAGCTGGTGGGGAAAAACTGACATTGAAAAAGGTCTTCATCTCCTATCCATCTGCGTTTTTGAAGTTTTAGACAACCTTTTTACATCGACGTGCTACATATCCAGGGTGCTACATAAAGTGATTTATCTTTAATTCAAAGGGTGCTAATTTACAATCTTTCTGTTTGACAAAGCTAACAGGACTACCTTTGCCGCAGTTTTTAGATATAGTCAGGTTCCGACTTTATTGTATTTTTTCTATTGTCAGTTGCTTTTGACCACAAGGGTTTTGTACTTTATAGATGTATACTCAATCTTGGAGGTCTCTCATATGACTGCGTTGTTATACCAAGCAATGTTTAACTACTCAAAATATATTGGTGTTCTCTTGAGGGCTGTGTAGTCCTTTATAAAAGTAAAGCAGAAAAAAAGACTGGTAGGGTACTCATTAATTAAACAGTGAATACTTAAGTATAGCTGTACATAAACATAAATTTAATAAGTGCTCAAGTATTAGTATAGCTAGAAAACTATAGCTAAAAATTCATTGTTTCTTTTTACTGGTTTTGGCTTAGTTTTTTGAACATCTTTTTTCAAGCTCTCTAAATTTGTCTGTAGAATTGAAGCTCATATAGCCGATAGTTTCTGTTTAACAACAAAACGATTAGAGAAGTTCTTACGGAACAAATGCTATAAAACTGAACCATAAGAGTTTATTTTGTAGTATTATAGAGAGGGCTATATTTAGATAGTCATAGCAACAAGTAGAAACTAAAAAATTGTAATATAGGAACCCTATTACGAATAAGAGCCAACAATTCTATACTATGCACTTTGTGTCATACTGTAAGTCAAATTAATTCTGTACAGCTGCTGAACTCCAACAATTACCTAAAAAGGGCTTTTTTTTTTTACATTTCCTTGCACCCAAAAAAAAAAGCCATTTCTACTTTGAACACAAGGTTGTTTAAAGAGTAATATAGCCCATAAAAAGTTTGGTAATAGTAGCTCTGAAACTTGTTTTATTCCTTTTTTACAGTGCAGATACAAAGCCTCAGAAATTTTTTCTCAAATGTTTACCTATGACTATTTTTACAAATTAAAAAAAAAACAAGTATGAAAGTCTTGCAAATCGAAGCATTGGCATTATGTGGAGATATGCTTTTTTGTTTTTATTTTCTACAAAACTGTCAGCAGGGAAAAACTCTGTTCATGGCTATTTATAATACAGCTAAAAAAGCAACTTGCTGTAAAATAATTCTCGCGGAATCGGAGTGTCTTCAATTATTTCCAAGTTTAAAAAAGAGAGTGTGCAACTTGACTACCGACTAAAAAAAAGGTTAAAGACAAACAAACAGAAAAAATTTAACATACTTGTGCCACCAAATCCCCATGTGGCAGCGTTTGCAACATTGCCCGCCATTTGTTTACCAAAGCCGGACAGCTTACTTTCTTCTTGAGGAGCAGGAGCAGGAGCAGGAGCAGCAGCCATTGGAGCAGCAGCCATAGGAGGAGCAGCCATAGGAGGAGGGACCATAGGAACACCTACAACTGGAGGAGGAGGATATTGATTGCTAGGGGGAGCATATTGTGGAGGCGGAGGTACGGCGTAGGCATTTTGTGATGAGTAATTGGGGGAATAGTTGGCGCTTTGAGGAGGTGGCGGGTAAGACTGATTAGGCATACTGTAGTTTTCCTTTTCGGTCCTTCTGGCAGGTATAGCAGGAGAAGGGCCAGGTGGAGGGGGCTGCTGTTGACTACAAAAGAATAAATAAAATTTCTATGCACAATTAACTTACTCAATTTTTCTCACATAATTGCTCGGAAACATTCCAGTTCGTCCATTCAACGAGCCTTTCCACCATCCATCATTTACTGTTTTAACGCAAAAATTATAGTTCAGCTCAGGGCTTCAATATGCGCAAGCACAGTTTTATATGTCTATTTTTCAATTTACCAAAATCTACAATTTGAATTATATCACCACGTCTAAAGCTCAGGTCTGCTGTGGGGTTTTCGCCTGTGAAGTCATATAATGCTTCAGCAAGACCATGTGTTGCTTGGTTCGGAAGCAGTCTCAGTATTTCATCGTAAGCTTTCGGTTGAATGTAGTTGTATTTTTTCAATAAGTCTAACTCATTGCGAACTGAAGATAAAATGTGTTGTACAAACGCAGGTTCTGCCATAATATAGATATTTTAAAGAAAAGAAAAGGAAGAAGGAGAGGAAATGAATTTAACCTTTTTTTTTGAAACACAGCATGCAAAGTGACACTACAATACATTCGGAAATACTATATTTACATAATACGACAATTGAGTTATAGAATGTAATGAAGCAAACTAAGCCCTGACCAGACAAGTTCGTTTGTAACAGAATATAGAAAGCGTAGCACTGAGTTTTTTCTTTTTGAGAACGATCCTCGATTACATTCAGGCATTGTAACTGAGTAATTTGAAAATGTACATGACTGGAAAGACTCAGACTTGTATTTTGCAAGAAGCTACATCTTTATTGATAATGCCAAATTTATATAAACTGAGAAAAAAAAGATACCCATACGGTTATAAAATTGCCAAAAACAAGAGCTATATCGTATGATTATTGGTACTATTTGCTCTTTTAGCGTTGTTCATTCTGCCCTCGAAAAGCCTTTAGCAAGAAAGGGTGTACACTACAATAAAAAAAAAAAAAAAAAAATTGTAGCTGGAAGTAGACTAATTCTGAAGTTGGCAATTACTCAACCAACAATAAACAACCACCAAAAAGTACTATTATACCATATTTTATCAAATTTGTGAGCCAACTTCTTGAAACCATGGATCCTGATGAAGCCTTTATAGAAGCTATGTTATGGACAATGCTTCTATGCAAAAACCCAAGCCAATGATACAAAAACCGAAAACAGATCACTTATTTTCTTTATTCGCCTAAATTAAATCCCATCAAACAATTTTTTGCACCAGCTAAAAGGAAAGTGAAGCGCGATCAACCTACGAGTGAAAAAAAGTTATTTGACAGAATTGAAAGAGCTTAGAATGATGCAATCGTTAGCGAGCTTCATTTTGTTTATTACCATTCTAAGCGCCAATTTAACGGTTGTTATAAAACGATTATTCAAGCATAAACGACACTAAAACTTACAGATTGTAAAACATGCAATATATTATTAATAACTTTAGATTTGGTAGAATAAAAGAAAGGTTATGTACCCATTCAATACTGAAGAAAATACAGTTGGAATTAGTAGCGTGTATTATCATACGATTAGTACTTAGATTTGTTATATGGCGGTATTAAAATGGAATGCACTCTGAACTCATGCCGAATTGTTAAAAAGATAAAAACGATATCTCACTTTGCTGATGTTACAGGATATGGCGAAGCCTAACACATACACAAAGGGATTATCATCTCTGTTGAAAGTATAAAGCTTATAGCAACTTTGCTTGTCGTTATTTACTAGTGTTTATAAAGACCGATGGTAGATAATATGGTACAGTTCAATGCGATATGTCACTTTTTTTTTGGATAATTCTTCGATTCACAGTTGATTGATCTTAATTGAGCGATTTTTAGTGGTACAGTGCCTCCACCCCCACTTTTCGCTTTCCAACTGACTGATTTCGCTTTGGTCTCCGACCAATCTTCGTTTTTATAAAGTCCAATCTTCGCTTTTTTATTGGCCAAAATTCGTTTTGGTCACTCCCAAAGTTCGCTTTTACATCGCTCAATTTTCGTATTTGACCTCATGGCTTACTAAAGTGGCTCTTTATTAAGGCATTTTTGGAAGTTATTGACAGTGATTTGCAATGTTGTGAAGAACTTTTCTGCTAACACTTCTGTCTGCTTCAGTAATTCTAGTTTTCGAAAAAGTTGTTACTCATTGAAATGTAAACACGAAAATTGAGTGATGTAAAAGCGAACTTTGAAGCAAACAAAAGCGAAAAATGAGCTTTACCAAAACGAATTTTGGCCAATAAAAAAGCGAAAATTGGGGGTGGAGGCACTGTAATCCAAGGATTTACCAAAGATACATGAATTTGAAACTCAATTTGCTGATTTTAATTCAGTTCAATTATATAGCTTTTTCCGTAATAGTTGCTTCTGAAAGAACTGTGAACAGACAAAGCAATGATTTATATAAACGGCGCACGTGTTTTTGTGCTTTTCTCTCTTTTTTTTTTATAAAATCATTCCAGTGAGTTATTGAAAGTAGGGGAATATAAGTGTTCATGGGATTGAATTTGAATATTGCCTTGCATAAAAGCTTGTACAGGGTCAATAACCTTTGTATGTTCGTTTCGGCTATTTCCTTGTAACAGATCAAGCAGAGAATTTCTACGTACAGTGTTTTCGCTTGTAGATGGCTTCAGATGACTAGAATGTACTGGTGCTGTAGAAGAGGGGCTCTCGGCCTTTGAAGAGCTGAGCATAGATTGTTGCTGGAGAGTAGTTTTTTCTTGATGTTGATACTGAGGCACATTTGGAGAGGGCGAGAAAGGCTGCTCAACATATTGCTGAGGTCCATTAGAAGAAGAAGAAAACAATTGTTGTAACAAGTTATTGCCAGAAATGGAAGGAGGTTGGTGCGTTGGATAGTGCTGTGAGTTAGCAGGCGAAGCAGTTGCAAATACGCCCTTTTGGTTTTCGGATCTAACGCCAAGCATAGACTTCAACGCGTTTGATGGTGTAGCAGATTGATAAGAAAGTGGGGAAGATGGTATATTAACTTCAGCTTGATGTACAATTTTTCTTGGAGATTGCGGTTTTGAGGCTTTTTCACCTGTTTTGCGTAAAGACTTTTTACGTTGATTAATAATTTTTTTTAGCTGACTAGTTTAAAGAAACAGAAATAAGCAAATATACTGGTTTTTCATATTTTTCTATTACTTCACAAAAGGAACAACCATATAAAATCGATATGGTCCTGCTTTGACATAATTCAGAGAGCCACCTGTATGACGGGGTTCTAACGTTTTATATGTTGGTAAGTCTTCCAACCTAATCCACGATATTTGCTATTTGTCTTCATGTTTGAGTTGGAACGTTTTTCGATGATTATCTTCTATGTCACTTACACTAATTTCTTTTCGTGTACGTGGAATAAACTCTGTTGTCTCTGGTACCCCCTGAATGATGTATAATCTAATACGCTGCTCTCTCATTGTTAATTCGACATAGTCAGTTTTTTTAAGCAAAGGTCCTATGTCATATCCTGTCTCTTCTAAAACCTACAATAAATTGATAGCAATAGCAAAAAAAAAAGTCAGTAAATGACGCACCAGGACTTTTTTTTTTTTAAAAAAAACCTCTCGAATAGCACAAGAGTCGTATTCTTCCTCTTGGTTTATCTTTCCTTTAGGAAATCCCCATCCTGATTTAGAACTCCATCCCTTTACAAGTACACATTTGTCTAGATTAGGGTTAATGATGATAGCTCCACATACGGGTATACGAAAACGGTATTGCATAAAGTCTGCGTAAGCGCGTTCATGCTCATGTGCCCACTGATGTAAAAGCGGGCAGTGCTTGAATAGTAAAATAAAAGAGTTAAGGATAAATGTAACCTAGAAGAAAAGTTGGCAATTAAGCGACATGGTAAAAAGGATATTTTTTGCAGAAAAAGTTTTCAGTTGAAAGGAAGGTAAATCTGGTTTGATTTCTCGAACAAAATCTTCATAAAACCAATGTGCTTGCTCAACTTGAAAACAGATTCGTTCTACAGAGGCAAGCTCTACTTCTGGAACGTTGATGATGAACCGACTAAAGGTGCATTCGAAAATATGAAGTAGAAAAGCAGAGCACAAAAAGTTAATTGGCTTCATTGAGTTTTTTCAAGCGAGGTACCTTGAAAGATCATCCAATATTTCTTCAAATGTGGCCTTGGCAAAGACTGTACCGGAATTCATTTTGTGTGAAAGAAATGTTTAAGCTTGAGTAATACTTATGGCTCCGAAAATCATGGAGAGTAGCATTGACCTATCCGGACCGGAAAATAACAATGGTCCCTTCTTTTAAATGAATTTGTCTGATAATACTAGTATGACTCGTCCTATATCGTTGCTAGTGCGGTATATGTAACTGTTAAAACTGTAGATTTTCACGTTTGTTCTTTGTATACAATGTTCGTTGTATCTACGCTTTTTTTTTTTTGTTTATATCGTAAGCTGTAGTAAGGTTCTGTCCATCGTAGACATTGGCAACATAAACCGACAAAGCGCTTTACAAAATATTTAGTCGACTTCGAATCAGCTAGCGTTTATATATGTTGCACATTTATACGTGTAAGATGAAGCAATAGTAAATATTATACGAGGAAAAGTAATTAAAACAAAGACGAAAATACAAAAAACTTTACCACACGAAAGGGAAATTCACCAAGCATTTGAGAAGCCAGACCTGAACATAAAAACCTCACTTGTTTTGATCTCTAAAAAAAAAAAAAAACATTTTACTATTCAACCACTTTTATTGTTCAGCTTTGCAGAGAGACAATAGCCTATTTTGTTTAAAAATATACTATTAGTTCCGAAAAGATTTTTTTATGAGGAAGGTTTTTATTCTAAATACTCTATAACAGAATAAAAAAAATTCCCTTTTTTGTGCATTTTGCGCCTAAATAGCTGGCTATATAAAGTACACTGTATATGGCAGAGAGATATAGATACTCTTAATTATTAGAAAGATCAGATAAATTCACAATTGCTGGCTGTTGCTGGTATTCTGTATGACGCTTTAATCCCATACTAACAGATAGGATCTATATAAATATGTTTAACTAGTTGTACTTTACAAAATAAAATAAATTCACTTTCCTCATCTAAAAGCTTTCTCAAATGTAGGTTATCTTCTTCAATTTGCTTTAGTCTTTCTTCGTTGGCTGAATGTAAACGCTTTGTCTCCTCAATTGTTTCCATCAAAAGCTCATTTTTTTGCTCTAGTCCTTCTAGTGCATCGTCTACATGATTTCTGCGGTTTTTTGAAGTTGTATGGGACCTGGATTTTCTGTTTAGTCTAAGCTTTTCTAAACTTGATTTATTTACCGCCAACTTTCAGCAATAATAATGGAGGCAGCTACAGAAAAAACAAAACCTTCGCTCAAAAAATTGGCACCACTTTCTATTGCCCTTCATTGAAGAATTAAGAATTATACGCTTTGATAGTGTATTCTAACCTTGCATCGTTTAATGGTCTAATTTTCTCGGTTTTGTACCCTAGAAATTTCATCTTTAATGTCATTTCCAATTTATGTGAGCTCTAAGAAAAAAAATTGTAGAAGAAAAATTAGTCCTTACGCCGTTTTGTGCCTTTTTTTTTTTTTTTTACTTGAGCCAGCCGGATGCAAAACTCTTTGAATCTTGGATGATTTTTTGCTTGTGTTTTAATCGATGTAGCAACAGGTTTGGCTAATGTTCTTTACAAAATCAAAAATGCTACATTATTGAAGCTATTACGAATTGTAAATTCAAAATTTCAAATACCTGATTAACAACGATCCTAATTTTACTGTACTCATAGTTATTGGAGATAAAGAAGTAAAAAAGTAAAATATTTGACTATCAGTTTCACCCCAGTGTTCAATAGGGCGGGGATTTTATCTTGACTCAAATTGGGTTGTAACACACGCTACTACTATACTAAGCATCGTCAACCTATACCTTAATGCTCCAAACTACAAGACAAGTATAGTTTTCTTGTAGGAGCCAAAATAAAAGTTGAAAGCCACAGGAGTATCAAGATGTACCAACAAATTTTTGAGAAAATTGCATCTGCTCCTCTCTACTTTTTTAGTTAACACAATCTACTTCGGCACTTTTACAGTTTTGGATCGGAAGAAACCTCTACAACCAATGACTCATCGGTTCTTTTTAAAAAACGCTTTTGTGTGTTCCAACATAGATTTAGTCTGTAACTAAGCTTAACCATCACAAACTAACATAAATTCTGACAACCAAGTCTCATATATATTTGCTTATAAATGGACCTACTCTATGAACTACCTTCAGAATAACTTTTTTTTGAAAAAGAAATTCATACCAAGTCAAAGTCAAACGAAATTTGGCACAGACAAAGTTTATATGCAGCTTCAAAAACCGAAGGTGTTGATGCTTGTTGAAAAAAGACTACTGACGCTTGTTGGTTCAATCCTGATGTCTATAATAATACTTAAAAACACTAGAAACATAATTTATCAATTCTATTAAAGATATGTATTGTTGTCTTGTAAAAATTCAATGTAAACGCTAGTAAACAGTTTCTTTTAGTTACTTAGAATCTAAGCAACCTTTTATATGTTGTGTAGATAATGATATATTATGTTGGAAAAAATATCTAATTTGGCTCAACCATGAAGCTAAACTATCTTGGATTCCCAGTATTGTTCAGTCTATCGTTTTGAACTTTTTGGTTTAATACAGACCAAGGTTGGCCAATTCGATTGAATTCAGGCAAGTAGGGTAAAGGATAGATATGTTTACAGCCTCTACTAATACCTGCCTTCTCAATGTAGTTGAGAGATAATTTGTTATACTAATCTTAATTATACAATGAATTTTAATAACTTGAAAGGGGATCAATACTATTTACATTTAAAATACAATATAAGACAAGAAAAGTGAAATGCATTTGCTTTGTGCGGAATGAAATGGTGTTTCTGATGGCAGAAAAAAATTAGAGCGATACAAAGGTGCTCAGCAGTCTTGTAATTCAACCAATATCAAAAACATAAGCCAAAAACCAGAAATGAATAAATACATTAGCCATTTTAGAACGTATTTTGAAGCTTTTTTTTTGCTACTCTTCACTAAACATTTGTGGAATACTATCTAATAGGCCATTGGAACATCGCTTCGACAGAGCAAGCCTTTTTTATTACTATATACATCAGCTATATTATAAAATAACGCCAATATTGCCACTACTATATGTACAAACATGGTTTTTTCTGTTAAACTAGAGCTGTCTTTCAGATTCTAGCTTTTATAATAACATTGTCAGCCTCAGAAGCGGTTATTTTCTTCTTCAATAAATTATCATCTCAAAAGCCCTTAATCCATTCGGTTTTCGATCAAGTCTGCAATATCAAACTCATCCATATTGCTAAACAAGTCAAAATCAAATTCAATAATTGAATCGCTTTGAGGAGTTTCTTTAGGGGCCTCTACAGAGTAATCCTTTTCTGTTGTTCCTGGAACCACTTCTACAATATGGTCGGAACCAGAGGATTCTGCTTCATTTTTCTGGACTATGCCTGTTGCAACTAACTTTCCAGTAGCCTTTTTAACTTCTGCCTGTCTAGCCAGAAATAACGTATACGCTTTTTTTGATAAAACTGGTTGTAAACTTTCCCAAACGATAGTTGGCTTTGAAGTATCGTATATAGCATCTACTTCAATAGGAAAGCGAGGGATGGTATAATCTTCGAAACAGCCTTTCGGAAATTGCACTTCTGGCTCCAATAGTTCAAAAGCGTCGCCAAAATCAATATCGTCTATATCTCCAAAATCATCTTCAAAATTTTCTGAGCTTGTCAAAAAAGACGGGGATGAAGTTTTCGACGTAGTTGGATAGTCTTCATATACACTGGGTGGCAAAAGAGCCTCCCATGATTTTTCGCTTGCACCCTCGTCTAAACTGTTTCTTTCTTTCAACTTTCCTTTATCTTTTACTGATTCTTCAAAGCACTTCCAGCTGTCTGTTGTTTTTTGTTCAGTTTCTGATGTGATGTTGCCAAAAGCGTCTGACTCTATGAAGTTGTCTTTGGAAAGATCTTCTGTTTTTAAGATGCCTTTGGGTTTTTCGGCCACCTTGTTATCTTCTAGTGAGTATAGTACGCTGTTCATAAGGTCATTTGTTCCATTGGAAAAATTTCTAAATTCTATAGACTCGAGCTTAACGTTCAAGTCTGACGAGTTTTCAGAGCTTGTGTTTTCGTTTCTACTATTTATTCTTTGGCCATTCGATTTGAAATTTTTTTGTTGTCCTGACATCCGATAACTATCTACTTCTTCTATTGCATCATGTGGAAATCCTAATGTCTCTTGCATTGACCTTGATGAGTTACCTTCCACTTCGTTTCCACTAAAAGCTTCTGAAGGATCGAGAAAGTTTGATGTGTTATTTGCTTCTAAAAACTCTTGAAAATCATCGTCGTTTATTGCAAGAGAATCTTCATCATATCTCTTTTTCTTTTTTGTCCTTTTTTTTGGTAAAATCATTTGTGTTTGTTGTCGTTTGGGTAGATTGTCTTCTTCTCCAGGGTGTAAAATACGGTGTTCTATTCTTTTTACTAAATGGATAAAGTCTAAGGTCCGCCTTGAGTGACCTACACGAAAAGATGGTTTTTCGTGAGTATTTAAAGGAAGATAGTTGTTAAGGGATCTTCGGAGGCTTTTAGAAGGCCAATCTAAAGATAGTATTTCGTTTATACTGCTCCGCTTGTAGAAATTTAGTAACGACAAGGTCCCACTTTCGGTGAGCTTCCCCTCAGCAGAAATCATAGATCGGTCGTGGCCTGGCATTCTTTTTCGCTTATTAGTAGATTGATAGCTACCAATAACCAAGACTTTTCTTTCTATTGTCGGTTTGTAGTTTTCGGGTAAAATTTTAGGGTTATAGCGATAATAGTTAAGTGTGCCACTTTGAGTGATTAATCTTTGAATACGGGTATAGGTTTCTTTAGCTTGGGTGAACTTTTTATCTTCTTGCTCAGTCATCAGCATGATACATTTTCCTTGCCTTTTACGACCAGTTCTACCCATACGCTGAAGCTTTTTGTAGAAAAAAAGTTTGTCAAACTATTCAGCACGGGTATGATATACAGCTTACCATTCTTATTGGAGAAGCCTGAGTATCGTAACATATAATAAGGTCCACTTCACCTATATCTAAACCCTCTTCGCCAATACTTGTGGATACAATGACGTTGTAGCTGTCTGATTTGAATTTTTCGATCACCTATTAATCTTCAAAATTAAAACATGCTTATCTTTTTTTTTAAAAAAATGTTCTCACCTCTTGCTGCTCTATTTGCTTCAGCCCTTTGGCTCCTTTCTTACTTGTTGCTTGCCCTACAAAATGTGTAGCTCGTATTAAAGGATGGTGCCTAGCCAATACTTCACAAATATCCATAACTGAACTACGATAGCTCGAAAAAATCATGACTTTAGAAGCTTTGCCATCTTCTAAATTACCAAAGTGAGAGACTAAAATTGCTAACAGCCTTTCTATTTTAGGGTGACTAGTAAAATCTGGGCTACTTTTTTTTTGTTTAAGATCATCCACAAGGTATTTGACTGTGGAATTTTTATTCAACTTTGCCTGTGGCACAGTCAGCTTTTTATGCATTCTGTTTTTCTCTTCGATTTCATTCAAGATATCGTCCATGGTGTCTAGAAACGACACTATACCATGAGTGCAAAGTCTTTCATATGCTCTACTTAGTGCCTCAGCAATAAGAAAAGTAGATATAACCAAGAAGGTAAGATTCTTGTTGAAGTTCTTTGCTGTAGTCGTGAAATATACGCGTGCTGATCTAAGTCTATAAGAGCCCCATTGGTCCGGGTCATCCGTCACATTAGTGGGAAACTTTGAAAGATCGACCAATACAGGCTTAAAAACTTTTTCGCGAAATCGATTAATTACTGCAGGTAGACCTCCCCTGGCTCCTTCTGTATAGCTTAAACGTACAATGATGTTCTGGATATTTTTTCCATGTGAATATTCTCGAATATCCATAGATTCCTCTGTTCTAATCTGTATATTTGTTATACACAGATTGGTAATTACGTCTTGCACAGCATCTAGATTGGATCCTGGTGTGGCAGTCAGTGCTAATACACGGAAACAACTCTGTTTCTTTGCAATACGCGAAATGACTTCTACATAAGCATAGTTTCCGGTTGCTTTGTGTGCTTCATCTACTACTACGCACGCTACATACTCAACAGGGCAAGAGCGAGTAATAATGTCTTTTTGTACAGTTTGTGGTGTAGCAAAAAATACACGCTTAGTTCTCCACAATTTTTGACGTGCAGCAGGTGAAGTGCTTCCAGTCATATCACACGTATCGGCTTGTGGCAATCCACATATATGAAAACAAGCTTCTATCTGTTGATCAACTAACGGGCGTGTGGGTGCCATAAATATCACCTTGGAGTTAGGAAACCAGCGCCAGTAATTGTACATAACAACAGCAGCAATAAAAGTTTTCCCCAGGCCTGTGGGGAGTGCCACTAAAGTGTTGTGAAACAGTGCTTTTTGTACAATATTTAATTGATATCCTCGTATAGGATAGTTGATTGGATATATCCAGGTACGTAAGTTTTCTACATCAAGTGGGTGAAAAGAAGGTGTATCCTCCGGTAAACATGCAGGTGGAGTAGGGTCTTCTTGGTCTTGGTCCGGTACAAATGTTATTTTTCCACTACGATGAACCTTTTCAGCTGTATCAGCTGCAGCTACAAAGTCTTTCAGGTCAAACTCATCAAAATCCTCTGTCATTTCGTCCAAGACGAGATCGTCAAGTTGATCCTCCATTGCCCGCAGTTAAATTGCAGAAGAAAGAAGCGAAACCAAAAAAAAAAAAAGACATTAAAGCCCGAATATGTTATATAAAAGCCCGCATCTTTTTCGCCCTTCTATTTTTGCAATACATGTCAAAAAGAATTAAGCTTACACAGCATGACCCACAAGCCCATTTGAGGCATTTGAAAAGACAGCTAGAATCTTTGGAAAAAGATAATCACGAATCGTTGAACGATGTTGAAGGGCTGATTAGTATGGCTTTGGAGGCACAAGAACAAGAGGGTAAAATTCAATGATCTTAAGAAGAAAAAATAACAATTTTACATTTCCTGTTGTGAATGGACACTTAGGTATATCAACACGAAAAGCTAGAGGTAGCAGAACAGCAAACGTTTATTCAACAAGGACCAACCTGAATGCATTACTAGAAATGAACGTAAGGATTTTCTGTTCTTCAAAAAGTTTTTTTTAGTGATTTTGCTTTTCATAGCCAACTATTGGATACAAAGCATGTCTTGTTTCTCCCTCTATATACCCACCAAGAAATTTTTGCTCTGTTTGCGGATACCCCAGTAGTTATAAGTGCTTAAAATGCGGAATGAGATATTGCTCAACTAAATGCCTTGAGACGCACTGTGAAACTAGATGCTTAAAGTGGACTGCATGATCTTTTTTGGGACAATAAACTTTATTGCTATTGCTGATGAGCACGCACAATATGATATACCAAGCCTTCTCTTGTAGCATATAGTCTAGGATGACTGCAGTCTGGATAAATACATCGATAAGGTTCTTGCCCCACATGGACTTGCGTTAGATGTTTTATAACGTTCGTTTTTCTATTAAATGATTTCCTACAAGCTGGACATTGTGTGGGCGGGTAAGCAGAATTAAGAGCAGACTCTGTGCTTGCTGATAAGAGCGGTTTTTTAGATGCCTTCTTATGAATGTTATATAGTGAAAATGGGGAGGGTGGGGGAGAAGGTGCTGAGAGATCTTCGCTGTCTAGGAGCAATACTGACTTTTTCTCGTATTTTTTTCTCTTTTTTGAAACCGGCGGCGGTGATGATAGCGTAGAAGATGTAGATAAAGTAGGGGAGGAGAAGGAAGGTAGTATAGATGTAGGCGTACTAGAATGAACAGCTGGCGATGTAATTGGTGATGATGGTGTAGATGAAGAAGAATGAAAATGAAGAAACTCTTGAGCTGGTGCGCTGATAACTAGATGTGAACGAGAGATATGAAAGCATAATGCACCTTTAGAGACGAATTTTCGATCGCAGTGTGGATGTATACACAGATAGCGTGGCTTTTTCTTGTGCTTTTCGTTATAATGGATTTTTAATTCTTGAATCGAATTAAATGCGCTATCGCATAAAGTGCATAGTTTGGGTGGATAGATATTGTCAATAAGAGCCAATAACGAGCCGTGTCTGTTTTCTATCTGTAAATTGTTGTTTATATAATATATGGATTCCACTGTTGCTCCCATTAATTCCTTTTTTCTCTTCTGATATTGATTTTTAAAAGAAATTTTTTTTAAAAAAAAAATAATAATAAAAAAAAATAAAAAAAAAAAAAAAAAAAAAAAAAAAGAACACTAGAGGTCTACAAATGTCAGGCACAGCCAGTGACTGCCTAACGGACTGCTCTTGTCTGCCAGTATCATTACTGGGTTTGAATACGTGTTTGACTCAGACTCTAATGTGGTGACACTTTCAATCTCTCTTTCCTTCTATAGACAAAATAACGATAAATCAGCAGAATAATATATCCTCTTGGGTTCAGATTCATGAGATGTTTTTCAAGGGCTATAGCATTTTTATTTGGTTTC
Organism: Sporodiniella umbellata; assembly: GCA_025677835.1. Classification (NCBI taxonomy): domain Eukaryota; kingdom Fungi; phylum Mucoromycota; class Mucoromycetes; order Mucorales; family Rhizopodaceae; genus Sporodiniella; species Sporodiniella umbellata. Next base: position 59,395 of record JAIXMR010000082.1, on the reverse strand, counting down.
AACAGCAAAGGCTTTAAGAAACTTATGCTAGTTATTGATGCATGAAAGGATTTGACTATGTGCTACCAAAAACCTTTCTAAAGACAGCCGTATCTATACTTTTAAAACAATTACCTACTCTTTCAAATACAAGAGATTTATAGAGAAGTAAAAAAACAAAATGCGAGTTCAAATGTATCTATAGCTTTGTTTTAATGCGGAAAAGGTCAAACACTAATAGACAACGATCTCGTTATAGTACGAAGGAATCCCAACAATTTTAATGACAATTACGAAAAAGCATGTTATTTGTAGCTCATAACTATTCATAGTTCGGCATTTACTTTTAAAGGGAAAAAGCTACAAAAAGCAGATCAAAAGTCGTATTGAAAAACCAAACACAGAAGTAAATGTTTTGGATTATGAGACACTAAAAGTTTGGGTTGAGTGATGAGCATAATATTTATAGTATACGCTAAAACTTACAGTATATATCGAAAACATCTGTCATTCTACAAATATTCAAAATACAGCACGTTTAGCACAGATTAACTAAAATCTTAGTGGCGAGGCTATGCTAATATAAGACAACAATAAATACACTAACACAATCAGTACTAATGGGAACAATCGAAGGAACTGCGATGAAGTTGATTATTTAAAAAATGGATGTTTGCAAGTATTATTGTGACTAAACGCCCATATAATAGAGTAAGCCTTGATAGTAATATTAGGCTTTACAACACGAATAATTTTAAAAGCAGTGAGCTAGGCGTACGAATGTTTACTTTTGAGAAGGCCCTATAGGGGAGCTAAGTAAAATGAACTAATAAGCAAAATAAAGCTGCGTGTCTGAGTACAGTAATATAAATATAATCAGCAAGATGTACTTTTTTTGTTGTGCTACTGTTTGACTATCACTTGGAATAAAAGGTTGGGGTCTAACATAGACAGCTGTCATAGGATACAAGCTTTTGGCTCCAAAATTTATCTAGAAATTCCAAAGTTATAAAAAAAACCTCTATAATTGCGATAAAATCCTCTGTCATAAGCTCATATACTAACAAAAGTACTACCCTGTATTAATCTCAGTAAGACAGGATTATCCTATGCTTTTGTCGGCTCTTAAATTCCGCACCACTGTCAGGCTTAAAATGAGTATCAAGAAACGTATTTTAAAAGTCAGAGGACATTCTTTTATGATTAATGTTTGTGTCTTTTTTGAAGTATGGTTTACAAAAGACATTTTTCTATAGGGTCAGCTGAAAATAAAAAGTCAAGGAAAACTATGTTCAAGCAAGAGTCAATAGATGGAGCTTAAATTTTATTAAAGAAAAAGTTAGTGCTCTGATAATGCTAAGAAAGTGCAATCTGTAGAATCAAAGGACTATACTGGCTGTGCACTAACTATCGGTATGGAAGTTTTAGAGTTATATCACAGCAGTCTAATGTATTTTAAAGCCAAATACAGAGCCCAAAAAAATGTTAAGAGTAGTTGATAGGGGCTTGTGCTTCCTTTTTATATTGAGAATTCAGATTTTATCCAAAAGAAAAACTAGACAACATCTCATATTTTGACCACAGTCTCAAAATAGACCTTTTTTTTTATTTCAGGGAAATCACTGTGCCAATTTACTTGAAGATGAAGGGTAGAATGAACTTTTCTCCTTGAATAAAAAACTAATATAGACATTTGCAAAAGCTGTATTAGAGAAAAAGATTTACATATAATTTAATTACATTACAATACCCTGAAGATGACGATCGCCGTTTTTGTAAACTTTTTTTTTAATAAAAGCAGGTAGGGTATGATAAACAAAATGTCACTTTGATTTTTTTTAAGGCATTTCATTTTTGTTATAGTAACAACTTCAAGGAAAAAGGTACAATACACGCTTTTATGATCCGATTTATTAGACTTGATGGCTTGGAGTGATTTGTATATAGAAGGTTGAATTTACGCTTTTTATTTGTAAGTTGCTCGCCAGTTTATAAAGACAGATATGATTAGACCCAATCCAGCACTGTAATATCTAATAGGCTAAAATATACATTATTTCCGGAATCCATTCGGCGGCTCGAAAAAAAAATCGCCATTTAAGCATTTTGTCAAATGACAAATTTTATTCAACCTTTTACACACAAAACGATGAATTTTCACTTACCTTCACAGTAAACGTAAACAAGAAAAAAGAGTTCATAGCGGCATTTTGGCTACATGAATAATCCAAGTTTATGATAGAAGTCATCCAAGCGTTTTGAAAGAGATCTTCAGATTATCCATAGAAAGACTACAAACTTTTTTGAGTTTAATGTCGTGCAAGATAACTATGCGTTTAGTAGTGATGTCGATAAAGTCTTGCTCACGTGCCACGAACTCTGTTCATTTCGGATTGTAAATATCCTGGCATTATCTGTCATAAAATAAAGGAGGACTACCGTTCTCTGAGTCAATTTTACTCTCTTCTTTCTATTGACAGCGTACTTTACAGTTATTGGAGATGGGTAGCAATTTTTCTCATAAGGGTCAATAGAAACATGGCGTTGACAAACATGGCTCTGAGCCAATAGTTCTTGTTATTCACGAGGAGCTATATGCTGTTGAAACGGGAAGTTCCTATACTTAATTCTTTATGACTAGATCTCCGGAAAGGCCACCAAGTTTTATTGTACTTCTAATTGCGGATGAAAGAACCTACGATGTTGATATGGAGTTAGGTAGTAGAAAACGACATACGGTTTGTTCTGATGAAGATAAGACTAGCCTTTTTCATTCGTTTTTCAGTAAATTCTTGAATGCTTTTGCTGATGCGAGACAATTGAGTGTTCGTGTCCGGGCAGCGCAAAGATGAGTAACAATACATTTACAAAAACCCTGAGAGTGTTTTCGAAAAAAACATAAGGTTTTAAACGTTTGTCTTAGTACCGTTTATAGCTTCATAAAAATATCAGTGCAATCTGTATACTAAGCAAGCACGGCTTTATTCTGTATAAAGACTCAGCAAAGATACGACTTCGTTCAAAAGTGGCAGCAAACTGACAACAAAACGTGGTGAGTCGACCTGCTACATTAATTTGAAACAGAGTATGACCTGGTCAAAGAAAGATACTCATGCAGTGATTACAGTACTAATGACTAAAGCAGGAGTGATTCCTATTCTTAGTACAATTTTTGTCACAGACTTGACTGGTATTGTTTTGCCAGTTCTTGAAAGTATCAAGAGAAATCCTCGGTGTGAGACTGTAGGAACAGTTTAGGAACAGTGGAAAGACATCAATTGATCTTTTGAAAGTTACTCTTAGTAAAATAGGCAAGTATTCAAAAATGAAATGACGTTATATTGTCATAGATAATTCTTCTATCCATAACTCAGCTGATATATGGAAATATATTTACTTTCGAGGATATTAGCGTGTATATTTTTATCCATAGTATCTTGAACTGAGTCTAGCTGAGCAGTTTTGGTTATTCATCAAAAGTAAGCTAAACAAAGCAGGTTTTTGGAAAAAGAATCGCTTACGATTAGAATCAGTGAGACATATAGTAGCTTAAATTTTAGTGATTTCAAAGACTTCGTTTCGTATTCTATTAAACACTTAGATAAGCGCCTTAATTAAGAGAGATCATGAAAACGGACACAGTAATCCGTAAGATAATAGAAAACATAGGCAATATATGTATAAGTAAAATAGAAAAGATGGATAAACTTAATCGAAAGGAGCAAGACACACACGACAACGAAGGAAAATTAATTTTGGCATCAAGAAAAATGCAAAGATTGTTTGAGCAAGTATAAGACCAAAATTTAAGAGTCAATAGTCAAGTTATAGGTGCGTTTCCTTGGTGCTAAATTGTTTTCGGTGACGCTCAAATACGCATTCGACAGTGTACCATAGTGCCAAGACATCAGATTTTTTTGCTATGGTAACTGTACATTCATATTTCGTTGCTTCAATCAAATCTTGTTGCGAGGAAGTAACAGCTGGCTCATAAAGTGAGAAAAGCTCAATTTTGGGTCTTGTTTTCGTAATGTTTTCATTCACAAACCGCTGAATAATGGATTGAACTGCTGATTTAAGGTGCGATTTAAATGTGTTACGATTGCATTGAGCTAATATTTTAGTACGTGCTGCTATCAATAGAGGCAAGGGAGAAACTTATCGGTTAGCAAATCTTCGTAACTGTCTCGTCGCTGCAAAACAAGGATATCAGAAAAATCTAAAAGCTTGCTGAAATGGCTCTCGACCGCAAATTCAATTGTACGTGATGCAGTAATACAAGATTGACGACATTCATAGGATTTGCTTGAAACATTGTGGCCATCGAGGACCCATTGGTTGTCTTCAGAGGACAATTTTTTTAAGTGGCGGTGCGAGTTCTAAAACAGCAATAGAGATGTCACAACAGCATAGGCAAGCGGACTTAACAACAGTTGCTGTGTATTTCTTTACGCTTTTTTGTTATAGACATGTATTGGAACTTTATCTGTTGATTTAGCACGGCCTTTCTTCGAACGTGACGTGGGTCTTTGCTGTGTTTAGCCAAAGAGCGTTTTCATACCTTGAACTCTGTTGAATGGTACCTGACAATTTAGACATGTCTTTTTTTTTTTTTTTTTTTTTTTAGCAAAACGGAGGTACCTTTGTTATTGCATGAATAAAACCGTGGAACCATATTTAGACAGAACTATAATGAAGAAATTTTTGTTATAAAGTGGGTTATTCAAAGTGCATAAACCTGTATATATTGTAGATTTTGATGACTTGGGGATTTGTGTAGATTAAAACAAAGTAAAAAGGGTTTATATCTGTTAGTAGATATAAAATAAAAAATAAAAACAATAACAAAAATGCTCGAGTAAGCGACCAATAGACTTTGTGGATTAGATCAATTTGAAGAGACAATAGAAGAAAAAACAAGGTAATAAAAGAAAATAGAAAAAGGCTTACAATAAAGGATATTTATCGATTTTGAGAGATTAAAACAAAAATATAATAAGGGAGTATTCAGTGGTAGTAATACTATTTGAATGTATATATGATATTGATAATAAAGATGACGTTTTTATTGTTATTGTACTTTTCTGTTTTATAGGTTTTCGACTTTTCTTATATTTTATATGGTTTAGAGCATAGTTCATATTGCTCATGTTACTCATGTCGCTCATGAGGCATGTGCAATATAGAAAAAATATGATCGATGGTAACCACTATAACCTCAGCTAACAGGCTTTTTACAATATATGTTCGTGAAATAGATCACAACTCTTTCTTGTAAAAATAGAAATACAAAGTACATACTAAATACACAAAAACTATGAATGAAGACGCTTATGTAGAAGGAGTTATGAACGCAACCTCTATAAATGTTTTTAAACAATTCAGAAAATAAATGGTCATTTGGAATTTAAGTGAATACACTATTTTAGAAGTTGTTCAATATACAAGATTAAACTTCAATATGAATATGTGAAACGCCCCATATTAGAAAAAAAGCTAAATGAATAAATCTTTGAATACTAAAAAAAAAATTTACACTGTTAAAAAGAAGGGGGCGTTTTACCTGTAGACTGTTTTAGTAGTTTTCTATAGCGTTTATAGTACCTATCCTCAAATCACTATCATTTCTTCATATTCATGTTTCTTTTAAACACCACAATTTCATCACAGCAGTGTTTGTTATGGTAATAGTATTGTATTGTTGGATTGTCCGTTAAACAGAAAAGAGATAAAAACAAAAATTAAGATAAAAGGTTTTATGAGAAAAGCGAGAAAGCAGTAAATAAAACTGATGTTTTTTATTTAAAACTGTAAAAAGCTAGAAGATGACATTTATAAAAGCAGCAGGTAATGCAATAACCATAGATATAAAAACAGGTGTGGTATAGGGCATAAAACAAACAGTGATACACGTACTACTGCTTGAAAATATCACTAGCGGCAGTTGGAAGAAAATCCAAGATCGCTTTTCTTCCCTTTGAAAATCGTAAACTTAAAACATTTCAAATATATCTCCTCGAAAGAGCAATATGGAATGTTATTTTATAAAAGCATTTCAAGAATCAAGTAAAACTGTTAATTCTAAATCTATTAGTTTACCAAACCATATGAAATGGTTTAAATGCATAGTCTTTACTGCAACTTTGTGCCTAGTTCAGTAGCAAGTTGATCTCAGCCCCAATATAACATATGATTATATTTGGCACTCTGAAAACAAAGGTAGTATATCCTTTATTTTGGTAGTGTATTCTGCTCATGTTTTCATAGTTTCTTTCATCCGCAATTAGAAGTACAATAAAACTTGGTGGCCTTTCCGGAGATCTAGTCATAAAGAATTAAGTATAGGAACTTCCCGTTTCAACAGCATGTAGCTCCTCGTGAATAACAAGAACTATTGGCTCAGAGCCATGTTTGTCAACGCCATGTTTCTATTGACCCTTATGAGAAAAATTGCTACCCATCTCCAATAACTGTAAAGTACGCTGTCAATAGAAAGAAGAGAGTAAAATTGACTCAGAGAACGGTAGTCCTCCTTTATTTTATGACAGATAATGCCAGGATATTTACAATCCGAAATGAACAGAGTTCGTGGCACGTGAGCAAGACTTTATCGACATCACTACTAAACGCATAGTTATCTTGCACGACATTAAACTCAAAAACAGCAACTTTACTTTCTGAAGTGACTGTACTGTGTTTCTAAAACCAATGTCGCGTTTTATAATACAAACTATACAAAAATATACAGCATCGATTTTGGAAACACTGTAAACGAACCATATATATCAGCCTGCGGTTTGGTATCACAAATGCACGTCTTTTTTTTAAGAGAAGATTTTTATTTGTTGCACGTATTTGTAGTGTAACACAGTTTTTTTTTTCAACACCGAAAAGCGCACGTTGGCTTTTGTTGTACTATAGAGAATGGTTAAAGCCATGCACATATTCCTTCCCTACAGCTCTGCTACATTGTCTGTCAGCCCATATTGTGTATACAGCAAGTTGATAGAAGGTTTGTAATGCCAGAAAAACTACCTGCTAAAAGAGCAGGTTATACAAAAAGCGCCTTTTTACAAAATATATTGTTAATAAAGAAAATGAAAATAATTAGCTGCCATAAAGAAAAATGTGGAAACGGAACAGAATTTTCTGTCAAATGGACCATGTGCCCTTCATCTCATTAAAGCAAACCGGGGACGGAGTTTTCACTTACAAGTTAAAAGCAACAGGCTCAATATTACCCAGGATACTAAAAACTAGACGAATCTCTACCGTAATTTGGGCATAAAGGCTATCATTGACATGAGGGGCTCGATTTCGTCTTGATGAATTGGACCTATTTTCCAAAAAAAAAAAAAAAAAAAAAAAAAAAAAAGCCGGCAAGTTCGTTGCGCACAAGCATTGCCGCACGAAAGTTTTGAAACGAGTAAGCAATTCATACAAGAGGATCGAAAGGCTTCTACTGTTTGCAATAAAAATTAAAAATAAACACACTAGTTTTTTAGATATTTACCCAAGGAGAGAACAGCCCGCAGTTTCCATACATAGTGGTTTGTAAAAAAAGAGCTGTACTCTACAAAATTTTTGAAAAAACCACCTTTCATATAACATAGTGCATACATTTGAGAAAATGATTTTTTTAGCCACCATAACGAGCTTTTCCTGGCCTGTGACAGTCGTTGTGTGGAACTAGCAGCGGGTATGACAAACATTGCATGAGCTGAACAATAGCTGGTACAGACCCAATTGGATGAGCTGCAAAATCAAGCTTTATTAGTACGTTCAAATACAGTTTGTAGCTTGTTATAACAGAAAGGAGAAAGGTTGTTTTGTGGTAAGCTAAATATGTCTGACTATAGCCTTTTCTTTTCTTTTTTTGTTTTTTGGCCATCACAAAGCAGTCACTTGGAGAGGTGAGACGGGCCTATCAAAAGCAATTCATATATTGTGCTAAAGCAGGTACTATACCTTAATATATACTACCATGTTAAAGAAAACACACTTCATTAATGATAAGCACGAGAATATTCCATTGATCGGACTGTACAGCCCTATTGAAATTTTTTTTTATATTGTTTTCGGAGCTTTCTTGCATTTAATCCCAGAAGCTTTTATTTAGGTAGGTTCTCGACAACTTTCGACCACAAAACCTACAGCCACATGTGTTGGCTTGAGACTCAAACCATAGCTGTCTAAATTTTATTTGTTTTTCCTACGATTATGCCTATTGTATGGAAAAACGTACGGTTTAACCAAATATATATATGTGGAAGTCAAATCCTAAAAGATCGTCAAAGCTACGAAATACGATTCCAGAACAGGCTCTGCATTTGGAGCTTGTGAAAACATGTAGTTCAGAATAAAGGCTATTTAGCAAATATGATTTGACTCAAAGAGTTTATTTCAAGACACAAGCTAGAGTGTCAACATAAAACAGAGTTCTTTCAAACTAACGAGTTTATAAGCCAAACTTTTATGAGACACAGCGCCTTGTTTGGACAATGCCTAGTCAACTTATTTCTTAACAATAATTGATCGATGGCTTGAAAGGAAAATAAAAATACAATTTTTTTTTTAAAAAAAAAAACAAAGCGATCTAAGGTCTTTGTTAAAATCCCAGTATCGGTATTATTGGCTGGTAAACAGAATTGACTGTTTGGGTCGAGTATTAGGCTTGCTGTCGAGGTACGACAGGTCATTGTAGAGTAGATTCTAAAAAGTAGAGCTTTTCTGTTGTTATCTGCTGCGACTGTTCTAAGACATTTGTTGATTTACTGTAAAAACACTTGACTCTTATGATACTCAGCCATATGAAGACGCAGGGATCTACACTGATGAAAAGCGACATACCAAGAATTTTAGTGTCAGCTTGTCATGTTGATAATAGCGCGTTTTTGTAATATGTCAGAAGACGATATGCATTAAATATACCCCCTGGTTATTTTTTCTTTAGAAAAGCTTAAATTCTAAATTCATGTTGCCTTGATTTAAGAGATTTTTGACCGACACGTCCATCCCTCTTGTTGGGTAGACGTTGTAAGGCTTGTAATCGACAGATCATAGATACAATTTGTTCGCAAAACCGTATTGATCTCATCACGCTTATAAATGCATCCGTAACAGCAATCCTTTCTCTCTCTCTCTTGGCGATGGACAAAGATTGTGTGATAAAAGAAGAGCTTGTTTATTCAAAAGAAATGGTCTGAAACTAAAAAGAAGCCGAGTCCAAACATGAAGCAGCCATGTCCGAATTTTCAAAGTCAGAAGCCAAGCAAAGTTTAGTGACTAGTACGAAATCAAATAAACGTACAAGAAACGTACCTTAAAAATAAGGGCAACCAAAGGGGGGAGGAGGGGGGGGGAGGAAAAGGCTTGTAAACTCTTACCTTTTCTTTTTTTGTAAAAGTATTGCAGAATGAAAAGTCTTTGCTGAGAATAAGAAAATCTTGCTCTAGCCTAGTTAAATCATCTTCTCTCCAAAACAAACTAGTTGCCCAATTCGGTATTTTTCTCGCTGTTTTTGTTTTGACTTGCTTGTTTTTGACAGTTTAAAATGACATAGTAAGAAATAAAAGCAGACGTCCCCTTATTTTAGGCTTTTTAAATGAAAAAAAAAAAAGAGGTACGTTTGTTTAGGCAGGTCCTACCGGCTCAAGCCAGAGTAAAAGGGACTGGAAAGGAGAAAGAGTGTATGAGCAGAGAGAGAGAGAAAGACAGCTCTGAGTTTGTTTTTTGGATATTAATTCGCAGAACAACCAATCAAATAAAATGGAACGTGTCTGCGTCACGGAGTTTTTAGGTATATATTTCTCCCCTCTTTTTGTATTTTTTTTAATTTTTTTTCTTTTTTCTTCTTTTTATATATATTTTTTAGTTAAAAAATGGAGGACGAAGTTGCTGCTGTAAGTGTTATTTTTCTCATGGAAAGCTCTTTTACTGACTTGCTGTAGCTTGTTATTGATAACGGTTCCGGTATGTGTAAGGCCGGTTTCGCTGGTGATGACGCACCTCGTGCTGTAAGTTTCAAGATGAGATGTCGTGTTTTCATCTCATCTTATTTTCTGTACTGTAGGTTTTCCCTTCTATTGTTGGTCGTCCCCGTCACCAAGGTGTTATGGTTGGTATGGGCCAAAAGGACTCTTATGTTGGTGATGAAGCCCAATCCAAGAGAGGTATCCTCACCCTTCGTTACCCTATTGAACATGGTATTGTTACCAACTGGGACGATATGGAAAAAATCTGGCACCATACCTTCTATAACGAACTTCGTGTTGCTCCTGAAGAACACCCCGTTCTCTTAACTGAAGCTCCCTTGAACCCCAAGTCTAACCGTGAGAAGATGACCCAAATCATGTTTGAAACCTTCAACGCTCCTGCCTTCTACGTTGCCATTCAAGCCGTTCTCTCTTTGTACGCCTCCGGTCGTACTACTGGTATCGTTCTTGACTCTGGTGATGGTGTTACCCACACTGTTCCTATCTACGAAGGTTACGCCCTCCCCCACGCTATCTTGCGTTTGGATTTGGCTGGTCGTGATTTGACCGACTACTTGATGCGTATTCTCGCTGAACGTGGTCACTCTTTCACCACCACCGCCGAACGCGAAATCGTTCGTGATATCAAAGAAAAGCTCTGTTATGTTGCTCTTGACTTTGAACAAGAAATGCAAACTGCTGCTCAATCTTCTGCTCTCGAAAAGTCATACGAACTTCCTGACGGTCAAGTCATCACCGTTGGTAACGAACGGTAAAGTGGCTCACTAGTCAAGTAGTCATGTAACTCATCCTCTTTTATATAGTTTCCGTGCTCCCGAAGCTCTCTTCCAGCCTGCCCTTTTGTCTCTTGAATCTTCTGGTATTCACGAAACTACCTACAACTGTATCATGAAGTGTGATGTTGATATCCGTAAGGACTTGTACGCTAACATTGTCATGGTAAGTCGAAAAAAAAAGGGAAAATCAACGTACTTACATCATTTATAGTCTGGTGGTACCACTATGTACCCTGGTATCGCTGATCGTATGCAAAAGGAAATCACTGCTCTTGCTCCTTCTTCCATGAAGATCAAGATCGTTGCTCCCCCCGAGAGAAAGTACTCTGTATGGATTGGTGGTTCTATTTTGGCCTCTCTCTCTACTTTCCAACAAATGTGGATCTCAAAGCAAGAATACGACGAATCTGGTCCCTCCATTGTCCACAGAAAGTGTTTCTAAACATTTTTCTCATTTATCACTTATCTTACAACTCTTTTCTTTTTGTCTTAAAATATATCATTTTTTTTTTTTAAACCGTGAAAAAATAAAAAAAGAAAGAACTAAATTTTACCTCCAACTATGCTTCCTCTCCTGTCCACTCAAAAGTCGCGTCTTTTTCTATGATCTCTGTTTTCACACCTGAAAATTTTCAAGGCGGTAAACAACTTCAGTCACATCCACAACCAATGTTTTTCCCCTTTCCCTTTTTTTCCCCTCCCTCCAAATACTTTAAATGACAAATAGAGCCCTTTCTTGGAATAGCACGCACACTCTCAACACTCAAAATCAGTACTGTTACTGTGGAAAAGATCGAAACTTGCTTCAAATCACTCTTCAATGTCGATGTAAACGATAAAAACCTTGATTGGCCAATTCTTATTCTGTTTTTATTTTTCTAGTTTGCAAAGATTGGTTTCATTCCGAGTGTACCTCCATCAAAAACCCTCCAGACATACTGTTTACCACTAATTATACCTTTGTATGTCACAACTGTAATGAGAGTCATGTCGAAACCTTTGAGCGTACTACAGCAGGCTGGAAAGATATATGCTCCACAACCATTGCCAACCTAATACTCCAGGAGATTCTGTGTCGCGTAGGTACTGATCAGAAAGAGGTTTTTGATGGTCAACAGGCATCATTAATGCAGCAATGGCGTCCAGAGGAATACTATTCCAACAAAAAAGAAATTATCCCTTTTGTAGACGAACATTGGGCAAGCTTATGTACTGAAAGATCAAGGACTTCTACTTGGTACTTTGCATACTTTGAAAAAAAAAAAAAAAAAAAAAAAACTCCACCAAATTTTACACTGACCAAAAAAATAGGTGGGCTACTTTGGGAAGTTGTCTATATTCCTCTAAAGATACATTTATTGCCAGAGATGAAAGGATTCGATCAGCTGCATCTGATTTTAGGCTAGCCGAGTCAAACTTATGGAACATCCGACCCAACACCTCTCAGGTAAGAGCGCTTGTCAAGTATAGATATTATATAGAAAAAGAAAAAGGACTGATATCGATGTGTATAGCACGGAGGAAAAGTTTCCGTGTCATCTAGAAAAGAAAAGCGCAAGGAATTATCAGAGCCATCAGTAATAAACAACAACGGTGATACCCGAAAAGGCAGCCCTTCCCCATCAGTTACACCAGTGATGCATTCACCAGTCCCGTATACCTCGTTGCCTGCCATGTTTCCGTCCGGTACAGCGAATGCAGACCACCCTTTTAACAGATTTGGGTTTAAATATATACCGTGTGAGCCTTCAGTGTTTCCTTTGATAGGATATCAACAGACGGAAAATAGTGGAGGATGTACAATTAGCGTACCTGATAAAAGTCCATATGTTTCTGTGAGTAAAGACGGAAGAACAGTCACGACAGACAAAGGGTTCCGTATGTGTAGAGCCAACGTCGGTGTAAGTGAAGGTAGCTGGTATTGGGAGGCTATTATCCAAAATGCTGCAGGGGACACGTGTCAGGACGGCCCTCATGTGCGAATTGGCTGGGCTAGAAGAGAAGGTAACGCGTTTTATTGTTTTCTGTGGATCTAATACATACATCGGTATACATATAAGCTTGCTTAAACGCACCTGTGGGCTATGATGGCTATAGCTATGGGTATCGTGACAAGACGGGAGATAAAGTGTTTTGCTCAAGGCCAGAAAAATACGGCGAATCTTTTCAGACAGGCGACGTGATTGGTCTTTACATCTCTTTGCCATGCAAGAAAAAAGAGACTTTTAAAAGTGCATCTAGAAGACGCATCCCGATAGCCTTTAAGGAAAACCTGTGGTTTGAAGAGAAAGACTATAGACAAAGTAAAGAGATGGAAGCGCTTGCAGACCCTTACAAAACCGAAAAAACTGGCAATGAACCGAAAACGCTCTCTGGATCATTCATAACAATATACAAAAACGGAGTCAATCAGGGTACTATGTTTACAGACTTGTTTGATTTTGAAGATTTCGGGAGCTTACCTGAATCTGTATTGGCCAAGCGAGCAAAAAAGAAGAGAAGACCCAACAAAGTTACAATTGAAACTGGAATAGAGCATCAATTATGGACTGAAGACCCTCCTGTAGAAGATGATGGTACCTTGGGATACTACCCTGCTGTCAGTGTATTCAAAGGAGGAGTTGTGACCTGCAATTTCGGTCCCAATTTCCAGTTTCCACCTAATGATCAAATGGAAGATTGGAGACCTATCAGCCAGCGCTACGACGAGTACATGGCCGAAGAGTGTGTATGGGATTTACTAGATGAAGTTTCTCGATCAATGCGCCTTAAATAAAGATATTCATTACTAATAGTTATATCTGCTAAAAAAAAAGGGGGGGAAGACCGACAAGTATTTATCCCGAGTTAAAAACAAAACAATCACATACTATTGTGTATAGCGTGACGTAAATATATGAGCGCGCTCTTTATTTAATGCATCATAATAAGATGAAAGCAACGCTAGACCCTGAGACTTTGAGCATGCTGCTTTGTTAGATTAAAGCAAGACTCTGTTAGTAATGTACACCACTTCTACATTCTGCTTATAGTATCACTCTTTTTTTTTTTTACAGGAATCGACAAAAATCTGATATATTTGGTAGTATACAAACACAATATATTTTTTTTATCTTAGTCTTTGAGCTCTAATGACTCTGAGCGACTTTTCTTTAAAGCTAAATTTCCCTTTTTTTTACCGTACTAATTAAATGTTACTTACAAATGCGTGTGTATATTTGTTTCTTTGATTCATTTTTTTCATTTATCTAAATAGCAGTGTTACTTACAGGTTTTTTTTATATAAAAAACTTCATTGCCTGCATCAATGAAAAAGGAAGAAGAAATCGTCATTTAAAATTGTGACATCTGATATATTTCATGCAAACCATACCAAATGCAAAGCATTGGATAAAACTATAAAACCGACTATTCAAAAATGACTATGTTATTTGTCCTGTTGAATATGCCCTAAAAAAAGAGTAGGGACTGGGTAATATACAGATAAACATGGTCTGTTTCGATAGAAAAAAGTTCGCAGCGATTGAGTCTAAACTTGTGCAAAAAAAAAAAACAAAGTTACCATAGTAGTTACATTTAAGAAAGAGAAGCCCTTCAAATGACTCAATGCTTTAGTGCCCGCACCTAAGAGTAAACACTAAATTGCACCTATAGCATGAATGTAAGGTTTTTTTTTTTTGGATGTTACGTACACAAGATAAAAAGCAACATCGTCTGTCAATTTGAAAAAAAAAAAAAAAAAAAAAAAAAGAGGGTCGAGAGTTATTAAACTGAATGTTATCGTAGATTAGTTTTCAACAAATCAAGCACAACACATTGTTTCTTTTACAGTTCAAGTTTGTCAGTATAAACTCAAGTTGTAAAAGCCATGGAGCTGTCCTTTAAAATGGAATCAAACAAACTGTCTTTACACGGATTATACTAGACCTTTTAATAGTTTAAGACCTAAACGGAGCTCATTTATGTATACATATTTGGCAGATCTACATTATCAAGCAGTCAAAGCAAAAACAACAGCTCGTAGTATAAATAGGCTTTAGTTATTCTATAGATTTCGATCTTCACACATCAACTTTCTTTTGTTTTGGTTTAAACTATATTTCCATATCGTATAGATAAAACTATGGCGTACAACAAAGAAGTCAAGAGACAAAACAGTTCTGCTTCCAAAGAGACTCTACAAATTGACATTGACCTTTTTGCGTCAAAAGAAACTGAGATACCAAAAAGCTCTTTACAAAAACCCAGTTTGACCCAAAGCGGCACCAGCCTCAAAACACTAACAGGTATACTTTATCTTCTTATCGTTTTTTCTTATACCTATTCTAGATCTTGAGGGAGAAAAGGAGATTGAGGTGGATGGTGGCTATGGATGGTTTGTGGTAATAGGCTCGTTTATTATCCAGATGTTTGGTTTTGGAGTGATATCCAGCTGGTATAAAACTAATATATATTGTAAAGCAAGTATCTAAAAATTTCCAAGGGGCGTTATGCAAGATTACTATCAGCAAACCATATTCAAAGATGACAAATCAGCATCAGTAAATCTCAGTTTAGTGGGCGTTTTAGCTGGGATTTTTTCTTACGCGTTAAGTCCTATTACACAAGTGATTACATCCATTATCAGCTTCCGGGCTGTTATGTTGATCGGAGCACTGCTCATGCTTGTTAGTATGGAACTGGCTGGACTTTCCACAAAAGTAAAACAAAAACAGCCTCAATATTTTCTCTAACGTTTCATCAAAAGGTCTGGCACTTGTATATAACGCAGGGCGTTTTTTACGGAGCAGGCCTTTCATTCATGTATGCTAACTCAATGTCTGTCGTTCCTCAGTGGTTCAACAAAAAAAGGGGAATTGCTCTAGCTGTTACTTCTGCGGGATCTGGCTTAGGGGGCCTATCTATACCTTTTATTTATACCACAATCAACAGTCAATTAGGCGCTGGATGGACATATCGTATAATGGGTTTCGTTAGTTTTTTCTTTTGTTTTATCAGTTTTATTCTGGTCAAGGAACGAGTGCCTAGACAGAGAAGAAAGTTCTCTCAAATTATTGAATGGCGTATACTTAAAAACATCAACTTTTTGCTGTATACGTTAGGCTCTGACATTGTACTTGCTAGCCATTACATTCCTTTCTTTTTTTTGCCATGTATACTCTTTAAAAAAAAAAAAAAAAGCAAAGCTAATCGCTCCTTTTCTTTTTTATTTTTTTTTTAGCATATGCCACCTATCTAGGATTTCCAACCTATCAAGGCTCTTCACTAATATCAATTCTTTGTGCCACCAACTTTTTTGGTCGTATCTGTTTCGGGTATATATAAGCTGTTTAATATAAACATAGTCTGACACTTGTGTCAATAGAATAATGGCAGATCGAATCGGGCATTTGAATATGAACATCATTTACACTTTGATTTCTTCATTTTCCGTGTTTTTTTTATGGAAGTTTGCCTATTCTTACAGCATGCTTGTTGGTTTTTCAGTAGTATATGGTTTTTCTTCTGGAAGCTATAGTTCTGCTGTGTCTAATGTTACTGCCAACCTACTTAGCATTGAATTGCTCCCTTCAGGAATATCGTTCTTGTTTGTTACTAATGCAATTTCGTTTTTGGGAGTTAATATTGCTAGCGCAATTGATGCCCATGTTTCAGGCGAGCCATATATTACATTTAAATTAGTGACCGGAGCCTGTTGCTTTGTGGGAAGTGTGGTTTTAACCATTGTGAAGCTCAAAATTAATAAGAACTTTTTAGCGAAAGTTTAATATTGTTATTTTTTTTAAAAAAAAAAAAGCTAATAAATACCTGAATTGGTAAATACCCTTATTAATCTTCAAATACCTCAATTCAGTAAACTCGTAAACTCAAAAATGTTTCTGTTAGTAGCCGTGTGGTGAATAAAGCACTTTTAAAAGAACCAGTTAAGCTAGAAAAAAAAAACTAATTTCTCTTGTCGTATATAGAATTTTTAAATAGTGCTATATCGACACAAAGCATGTGGATATATATAGTTACGTATTTGGAATAATGTTCTCTACAAAAGCATAATGATAGCCCACCTAAAACATGCGATATAGTAATCCTCGAGATCTACACTAAGGCCAGCAGATATTAAGAAGTAGATGCCATATGACGCTCATTTTATTTTCAGACAAAAACGGATTTAGTCTGAAATACTTGTATATAAAAAAAAAAACGAATATGCTATGACCGTAGCACAGCCTTAAAATTCTAACCTCATTCTTAGTCTATTGTTTAAAATTTATGCCCAACGTCTACCCAGATTACATTTGTTTCGCTATAATAATAAAAGCAATCATTTTTATGTTTTGATTTCTTTTTTTAAAATTCAATACTTGTCATTTGAAGAAGCTTTAAGCAATTTTAACTGATCTGAGGGCTGACGGCTTAATACCAGATAGTTGAATCAAAATATTTCAGCTTACATATACAAGGACAAAAAAAAAAAAGCATAAAGCAGAAGTCCGCCAACTGTGAAACAGATATGTAGGTAAACTTCAGATTTGTCACTTGAGGCAATGACGGGCCCCACCTATCGAAAATAGCAAAAAATTCCATAGCTTACAAAAAAAAAAAAAAATAATAACAATAATAATAATGAAGTATTTACATACAAAGAGATAGATGTAGCGATACCAACCAGTTTTACAATAGACTAGATAGAATACATCCCAAAAACTAGAAAATCCACAAAGCTTTAGTTTGATTTACCACTTCCAAATCTATATATGAAATTCCAAGTTATTTTTTAGACAATTCAAGTATCAAAGATTGAGGCAACACTGAGAGCATTCACTTTTAGAATAAACAAAAGACCAACGGAAATAGCTATTGGTTCTGAAACACTCGATTATATATATATATATATATAAAGGAGACTAAAACCAACCGTTGTTTAACAAACCTTTGAATAGATGCTGTTTATCCCTTTTGTATTACTACCCATGTACTTTCCCTCATCTTGTTGTTTGAAAAGTACGTATTGTCTGGAGAAAAAGTACTCTATCAGAATAGTGTGTGTGTGTATGTGTGTGTGTGTTTTTTTTTCTTTTTTGCTTTCGACGATTTATATATCTCAATAGACTAAAAAAAAAATTATGTATTTTAAAGCTTCAAACAGAAAACAGAACTCATTTTATGAGCTTTTAGTATAATGGTGGAAGGTGGTCTCTAAAAGAAGCTCATACAATTTCCTAAAAACTATATCAGACAGTTTCAAATCAAGTTGAGAAAAAACGAGTATCATTTTGGAATAGTTTTTGTTTTTTCCGGGTTTATAAAATACAGTAACACTATGATCTTCAATGCAATCAAAATAAACATCTGGTGTAGCTGACGGGAAAAAATAGGGATTCTTTTAAAGCAATTGAACGCATTTAAATTTTAGTAGTTTACAGATGTAGTTTGTCAAGATATATAAATTTATATATAAAGGTTTCAACGAGACTGGTTTTGCAAAGAATGCTTAGTATGTTTTAGTTTGCAATGGATGCCAAATAAATTTACTATTAGCAAAAGTAATCAAGTGGTGTCAATAGTAGAGAAACTTATAAATAATCCCAAAGCTCTTTGTTTTTTTTTTTCAAGTTCGTGTCAACCAAGGCCTTTTAGTGAGATCTTTTTATTGTTTGTGAAAGTGTTTTTTTTTTTGATAGAGTTTCCAAAGTATCAGTGTAAACAATGTCTCAATGCACACTTGCTGCTTACAAAAAGAAATAAATCTATAAAAAGAAAAAATATATTTTTATTGTAGCGCATTAATTTATTGTATACCTGCAAGAATGTTATTGAATGATGTTATGAGCATTATAGTCAAGGATACAAAATGGTGCATGCATATCTTTACATATTTATAGCAACATCTCTTTTTTTTTTTTTTGGTTGTCATTCTTTTTGTTTCTTCTTTCTCTGTTTTCAAAAACTTCTCCTGTTCTTTTGTGATTATGCAGAGTTACTCTGATTATTTTTTTTTTTCACGCCAAACTTTAGAACAATGCTCAGACGATAGGGCTGTGACCAGTCCAGAGGAATTTGAAATTGTGATTTGCGATTATTTATCATGTCTCAGCCCTAAAAAAAGAGACAAAGCATTGATCGACGACAGTCGCTATACGATGATTAGAAAAGTATTAAAGAATCCAAGAGATACATCCACATCTACTGCACAGTTTAGATTTTGGGTCAAAAAGATGTTTTATCTCTCCCCTCGTTCTCAGGATGCCATATACCACGACCAAAAACCCGTTGCAACCAAAGAAAATATCTATCAGATCTTAGTGTCTGCACATAAAGAAGCAAATCATGGCGGCCGAGACAAAACTTCATCTATTGTAAATGTCCATATATTTTTTTTTTTACAGCAGCTAATCTCTCTTACTATATACATCTATCTATCTATCTATCTCTATTGTTTTTTTATTTATTTATTTTTTTTGGGCTGTTTAGGTTAAATGTCAATACTCTTGGATTCCAAAGGAATTGGTAGCAAGGTTCGTACGATGCTGTCCAACGTGTAAAACCAGAAGAACCGGGTCTAGCGGTGCTTCTCCATATGAATTCGATACCCATCCTTCTGAAGCTGAATCACCCAAGCTATCAGGAAGCGTAGAAACCACTCCCTCACCTGACCTGAACTGCTATTTTGAGAGTCTACCAGAGCCCTGTCGAGTGTTTGAGCCTTATGACTATCTGCATGAGCCACGCACTTATTTGAACGATATGTTGGTTACTTTCAAATTAAGTAGCAGCCCAGAGTTATTAAACCCGAACGACGTTTTAGAAAGTATTATGCGGGATTGGTCTCAGCAACAAGAAAATAATAGCCTGTTGCTATCTGACACTCGAGGCCTATAATTCTCTTGGCCAATTAAAAAAAAGTATTTTTTTCTCGTCCGATAAAGTTTCAAGTTTTTTTTTTTTTTTTTTGACAGCCTTTCTTTTTTAAAAAAAAATCTTTCAGATCAACATGGCAGAAGAAAAAAAGAGACCCAGAGGATTAAAAAACAGTGCTTTAGCAAAGGCCAATAAAAAGTCTAAAACTGAAGAAACAACGACCGAGTTTCCTGAAAATACCCAAACCATTGTGATTGATAAAGAAGTGGAAGAAGGTGATGAGTTGGGCGAAACGGCCGCTCTTTTGGAAAGTGCTTTAGAAAAGTTGGGTAAAAGGCTTGTAGTCTACGTTGGATAGAGTACTTAGTTATAAATTGTGGATAGAAAGCGATCCTTCGGAAGCTTTGACACTGATTCGTGGTACAATTCATGAATCGGATCGTATTCTCCGTAATTGGGACTCTGAAGAAGCTTTGCCTGCAAGTTTTTACTATAGTTATGGTGCTGCATTATACGAACTCGGGCGTTTGACCGATGACGAAGACTTTGAGCAATACTTGGATATGGCTGAAGAAAGACTGTTGCAGAGCCAAGGGGATGAGGAAGTAAAGGCCAAGGTGTCTTTGGCCTTGGCTAAAGTCTGGTTTGCAAAAGCTGCCAATCAAGTGGAAGATGATATCCCTGAATTGGCTACTAAAGCACTTGAAACTGCTAACGCGTCTGTAGATAGCTGGGCTAACAAGGATGTTGTCGATTTGGCAGATATTGCTCAGAATCACGCTGCCCTTTATCCTCAACTCGAACAGCGTACCGGATTTCTCAACTGGGCAGAGAAACATTTGAAAGAAATCGTACAGGGTATTTTTCTGTTAAAATCGCCGCGATGTTTACAGTCCATGTTAAAGTTTGTTTGTTTTTTTGGTAGATGAGCCTGAAAATGCTAAAGCGTTATCTATCCTTGGCTTGGCCAAATTGCAGATTGTGCATTATTGGCTGGACAACGTCAACGAGGATGACGACAACGATGATAGAGAAAGAACAGAGCTGAGTACCGAAGAAGGGAACGCATACAAAGCTCTTTTGGACTGCAAAGAGCATCTTGAGTCTTCCTATAGAGTGCTTGAGCAGACCAACAGAGTGACACCCCAAGTACTCTTTGACCTTGCAGAGGTTTATTTGAACGAAGCCAACTTGGTATTGGATGAGCAAGAACAGAACTGTATCTACGAAAAAGCGATCAAGAACATCAAAAAATCCCAGTCATTGATTGACGAAAAGAAACTTG
Source organism: Sporodiniella umbellata (assembly GCA_025677835.1). Classification (NCBI taxonomy): domain Eukaryota; kingdom Fungi; phylum Mucoromycota; class Mucoromycetes; order Mucorales; family Rhizopodaceae; genus Sporodiniella; species Sporodiniella umbellata. Next base: position 38,504 of record JAIXMR010000082.1, on the reverse strand, counting down.
AGGTTGTTTTACCTGAAGGCTTGGTCGCATTTTTAGAAGAATATGAAAGCTCCCAGCAACAATAAATAATAATACAAAAACAGGCTTTAATTCAATCCACGCTATTTACGTTCTTTTTCTCCTCCTTTTTTTTTTTTTTTTGTTGTTGTATATAAAAAAAAAAAAAATACATATACAAAATGAGCTCTGAAAGAGATCCCCTTTTGCAAAACAGGGGAATAAATGATGAAGACTACCAAGACTCACAAGCCGAGGGTAGGAAAAAGCAAAAATTCACAGACAAAGAGAAGATCCTTGCAGGTTTAAGCTCTCTTTTTTTTGTTGGATTATGCGTCTTTGCTGGCTTATATGCCCGACGTGTTTACAAGGAGCCAACTGTCCCTGAAACGCCTCAGAAGAACCAAACAAACGTAAGTTGAACGACAGGTTAGCAAAACACTCAAAGTCTCTACGTACAGTCTGTTTGTCTTAGTCCTGAATGTGTATTGACGGCAGCTCAAGTTTTGCAGGTAAAAAAAAAAAAAAGACGACGACATGAATCCTTTTCGACGTCACAAAGACGGTATGACTCATCACGTCTCAGGACATTGATATGACTGTGGATCCTTGCCAGGATTTCTATGAATTTTCATGTAAGGTTTGAAAGAATTTGTTTCCATATTAATCAATTTTATACAAAACAGGCAACCAATGGGAAAAATCCCATACCATACCGGATGGCAAGTCGATGATAGGCTCTTTTTTGATTCTCAGCGACCAAAACAAAGAGGCCCTTCGTACGATTCTGTCTGGTTCGTTTGATGACTTCAAGGGCCGTGTGGAGTTATCAGAGAACGAAAGATCGGAAGATGAACAGAACTTTAACAAGGTCAAGAGTTTATACAACTCTTGTATGAACGAAGGCCTGATTGACTCTCGTGGGGCCGATCCCCTCCTGCCTCTTTTGAAGCAAGTGCAACAGCTCGTCAGTGGCGAACAGTCTACCAAGGCCCTGTCTTTCCTGGCCCAAAAAGGCGTGAGCGCTTTCTTCTCTATGGGTGTGAGTGCGGACCTGAAGGACCCTACGGTGAATGTGCCTATGGTTTACCAAGCCGGGCTGACGCTTCCTACCAAAGCCTACTACGAACAAAAGGAAACCACGCAAGCTCTGTACGAAACCATCCGAGAGGTGCTGACGGCTGTCTTTGGTCAAGACCACAGCCACACTGCCAAGGCGATTGTGGCGTTTGAGACCAAGCTGGCCAAGATCAGCGATGCGCCCGAGTATTTCCAAGACCCTGAGGGAACCAACAACCCGCTGCGTCTTTCTGAACTGACCAAGCTAGCGCCTGCCATTGACTGGGATTTGTACGTCAAGCATCTGATGCCTCTCGATGCGCGCCATCCTAGCCAGATTATCGTCACCTCCCCTCACTATCTTGGCAACGTCAGCCGATTGATGAGGGAAGAAAGCAGTGAGGATCTGGAAGGCTTCTTGGTGTGGAAAGCTGTGCATGCCTACGCCAGTGCGTTGGGCGAGCCTATCCGAGGCCCTATTCGCCGACTCAGTGCCAAACTGATAGGTGCCGATCCCAAAACGATCCGGCCTCGTTGGGATACCTGCCTGGATGAGGTCAATCAGTCGGTTGGATTCTTGGTCGGTCGCTACTACGTACTGGACAAGTTTGGCGGTGACGCAGCCAAGGAGTATGCGGATGCGTTTGTCAAGTCCATCAAGGACGTGTTTGTCAAGCGATTGCCGGCGTTGCCCTGGCTCGATTCTATCACCCGCGAACGTGCAGAAAACAAGGTCAATACGCTGATTCGAAAGATTGGGTATCCTGACGCCTCTCCTGATGTGATGTCACCTCATTCGCTCTTGGTCTATTACCAACGGCTGGCTCTGGCTGAAAACGATTATTTTGGCAACTATCTCAACTCGCGTGAATGGGCCATTCAAGAAGAATGGAACACGTTAGGCAAGGCCCCCGAGAAAAAGATCTGGTTAATGAATCCTCAGGAGGTGAATGCTTACTATAACCCGTCTTTTAATGAGGTAATCATCTAGAACAAAACAGAACCTTACTCACAGGGAGTTTAGATTGTGTTCCCTGCAGGCATTCTTCAAAATCCCTTCTTTGGAAGCAATTATCCTGACTATTTGAATTATGGCGGTATTGGCGTTGTCGTTGGCCACGAATTAACGGTAACCAAAAAAAAAAAACTGAAAAAAAAAACTGACCCATCCGCCACCTATAGCATGGATTCGATAACAACGGCAGACACTTTGATGCTGATGGTAAGCTCACCCAATGGTGGACTGACGAAACCTCTGCCAAATTTGATGAAAAAGCAAACTGTTTTGTAAAGCAATATGGCAACTTTTCAATGACCGACGAGACGGGAAAACAAATCTATGTGAATGGAAAGCTCACTTTGGGAGAAAACCTGGCAGATAACGGAGGCCTGAGAGAATCCTATCTGGCTTGGAAACAACAATACGATAGCGACCGAGAGAATAAAAAGTATAACAATGTACGCTTGCCTGGATTGGATCATTTGACACCTGAACAGCTTTTCTTTGTCGGCTTTGGTCGTATTTGGTGTAACAAGGCAACCCCGGCTCAAGCCAAAAAGGGTGTAAGTGATGAAGAATGTGTTTTACATTTTCCCTAAAAAAAAACCATTTATCTATTTAGGTCCTTACGGATGAACACTCCCCTCCCAAATGGCGAGTCAATGGTGCCATCCAAAACTCTCAGCATTTTGCTGACGTATACAAATGCCCTGTGGGTAGTCCTATGAATCCAGCCCATAAATGTGAGCTTTGGTAGTTTGCCTCATTAAAACTCAGGCTATTCTCTGGTCTGTGTCTATGCGTTTTTTTTTTTTTTTTTTTTTTTTTTTTTGGTTATGCGCAGTGCGTTGTGCGTGCGTTTATGTGTATATATATAACAAAATTCTGTATCAAAAAAGGGGGGGGGAAACAAAACAATGATGCACACAAAAGGAGAACAATGAAAATGGCAATGTTTCTTTGCTGTGACTGTAAGTATGTATGTGTGTGTGTGTCTATGGTTTTTTTTTTTTTTTTTTTTTCCTTCTCCTTTGATAAGTGAGAAAGAAAGCTTACTCTTTTAAGAAAAAAAGAAAAAAAAACTTTTTGGAACAAAAAAAAAAAAAAAAAAATTTTTTTATTTTTTTATTTTTATTTTTATTTTTCCTCTCTCTTTTATTTATTATTATGGAAACAGTGAAAACAGACAGTCCACATACACTTTTACCAAACAATGCTTTATTAATGCCCATACAAACCCTGCAGCCAGGAACTGACACAGTGATGATGGAAGCGGAAGAAACGGTTATTTACAACAACAGAAGAGGTAAGGGCGAGAGTTAAAAACCGTGAATGGCGGTTTATTTTGTTTTCTAGATGCGCCAAGTCTGCCCTCGATAAAAAACCTACCTTCTCTTGCAACAGCCAGCCACTCTGCAGATGATTTCCTTCGACATCGGCTATCGGACATGTCTGTTTCTCAGTCTTCATTACGGCAACAAGCGCTTGAGCCCAACACTCATCATCCGCTCCATGAGTCCTTTTCTCGACGAGGGTCCTTGACCGACCCAGCCGCTTTCTGTAGTCGTCGTCCATCCCTTGTAGCAGATCCAACACTGAGCCGAAGAGGTTCGAGTACGACCGACTACTCTTCTCGTTCGCCTTCCCCTTTTTCAAGAAGGTATCATGAAGAAGGCTATGCGCTGAATCGACAGCCTTCGTTCAATAAACAGCCCATGAATCCACTGTACGATCCTTTCCAGCGTAGGCATTCGATTGCTGAACCCTCCCGCAACCCAGCCACACCACCTAAAATGAAAGGTAAAAAAAAAAAATAGAGTCCAAGGATTGCCCTGTTGAAACCTCTCTCTAGCCTTTCGGTTTCCTGGATCGATTCCAGAAACACAACCTCATTACGAACCCTCGACTTCTGCACCTCCTAGTCCACCTCCGCCGATACATCAAGGCGTCATTCGACGTAAGGCTTCTTTGATGGCCGAAGAAAACTATCCTCCCACCCGAAGGGCCTCCATGCCTTTGGTGGTATCTGAAAATGCAGAATCAAAAGAGATGCCTTATTCCAGAAGCCCTGCCCTGAGAGTGAGTCATAAACTGGCAGAACGTAAAAGACGAAAAGAGATGAAGTTCTTGTTTGATGATCTGCGTGATGTACTTCCGGTAGAAAAAGACATGAAGACCAGCAAATGGGAAATCCTTAGTAAAGGTAAACCACATCCTCTTTTTTTTGAAAAAAAAAAAAAAAAAAAAAAAAAAAAAAAAAAAAAACGTGTGACTGGTTATCAATCCTCTTCTGATAGCGATAGAATACATCTCTTTATTAAAGCGTCGTGATAATGACTTGGAAAACGAAATAAATGAATTGAGACGTGAGATTGAGTCAATCAAGCGATCAAAATAAACTGAAGGCTCTTTCTTCTTCTTCTTCTTCTTCTTATGATTATTCCCCCCCCTCTCTCTCTCCCCTATACCAACGTGCCTGAGCGGAGTGCCAATGGCGAAAGAAGCAAGAACAAGTGGAGGTCAAGACAGCAACCAAAAAAAAAAAAAAAAAACAAAAAACAAAAAAGGTTTCCTGATTTGGATATCCCCTCGTAGTACGTCCACTTGTTTTCTTTTTGTTTTTTTTTTGTTTTTTTTTTGTTTTTTTGTGGCAAATAAATCTAACTAGGGTTAAAACTTGATATAGTTCTCAATTGGAGTACACTCCACCTTTGGGTGGTTTTTGACAGTGTCATTTTTAGAACCTAAAAAAAAAAAAAAAAAAAAAAAAAAAAAAAAAAAAAAAAGGCTTATACTTTGGAATGATTCTAACCACCATAAAAGAGTTTAGGGTTGTTTTAATAAACAAAATGGCCACTTTTTTGTATGGGCTACTTCACTGCCTATTTCTTTTGGTTGACGCACCTTTTTTTCCAAACTAAAAATAATTTCAAACCCCTTTTGTTCTTGAGCACCCAGTCAATTGACAAAAAAAGGTCTTTTGTTAAGAATTGACATGTGAAAATGGCTAGGTGAGAGAAAAAGTATATAAACCAACATGCCTTTTTTTTTTTTTTTTTTTTTCTCTATTTTTTTTTTGTCTGTTTGTTATTCAACATGTCCTCCTGTATCGTTGCTGGCTATACTGTGCACAAGACAACTCCTTTGGATCTTAGTATGGAGCAAATTGTCTCTGAATCCAAAAAATCGAGCTCGTTTCTAGTCCATATGCTTAGAATGATGGAATCCCAGCACATCAAATCCAACGAAACAGCGCGTGATACGTACAGAGAATGCCTTCAGTTGAAGGAATACCTCTCTGAACAACTCTGGTCTGTGACGGATCAAGAAAGCATTTCTGCTATTCAAGACGCCATGGATGAACTCACCCATGTCCTGCTGGAGTATGAGTCTTCTAGCGATAACGACGCTTAATCAAATCCACATCATATCCTACATTTCTTTCTATTCTAAACCTCTTCCCCCCCCCACACCTTTTTTTTTTTTCAAACTGTAATATAATAAACTCTCTTTTTTTTTTTTTTTCTTATAACTCTATAGACCCTTTCAATTTCACCACCCTTTTTTTTTGGCTTTTTGGCTTTTTGGTTTTAAACAGAAACTAAGCCAATGCTTTGTTCAAACAGAACTTCAAATTCAGATGAGAAATGCATGTAACCTTGAATGTACATATGCCTTACATGAGACCTTTCCCTAATGTATTTCCCACCAGATAGGATCCAAAGAAAGCTTTTTCGTTTATTTATTTATTTCTTTTTTTTTTTTTTTTTTTTTTTACTTTTAATTATAATTATTAGTATTGATAATGACGGTAACTACTTTGTATTAGGCAATGACATCGGGATGTTTCAATTGTAATTCAGGTGTGTGTTCTTGCTCCGTTGTTTCTTCTTGAGGTGGCTCTTGTTCCTGTGACTGGAGTACTTGTTCTTGAGGCTGTTGCTCTTGCGATTGTGGTTCGGGTTGTGGTTCTTGAGGCTGTTCGGATGGTGGCTGCAGCTGTTCGGGTTGTAGTTGTTCCTGTGGCAACGGCTCTGGTTGCAGTGGTTCGGGTTGTAGTTGTTCCTGTGGCAACGGCTCTGGTTGCAGTGGTTCGGGTTGTAGCCTCTCGGGTGGTGGCTGTGAGTGAAGCTGTTGAGGGTGAAACTGGGTTTGTGTGTGAAGCTCTTGAGGTGCGTGAAGTGCTTGAGGAGGTTGCTGGCTATGATGATGGTGTTGTTGCTGATGGTGATGATGATGATGATGATGATGATGATGATGTGGTGGTGGTGGTGGTGGTGGTTGTTGATGATGATGATGATCTTGCATAGCAGATAACTCTAGCCCGATAGGGTAAAATCGACCAGGAGCATATCTTGCTTGCAAGTTTTCCAGCAAACCACTATTTTCTGGTTTTCTGAACTCACGCATAAACTCGGCCCATTCACCTGCATTGAAATTATGAAGTAGTTTACGGCCAGATACTTGCTTGCTCAGCAACAAGAAACCCCTTCCAACAAGATCACACATTTGATAGATACGCTCACCAATAGTCAATCGTCGTCGAATGGCTTCCCAGTTGGTGCTGACCAAGACCTTTTCAATATCAGCACGACATTGGACCATGATAGGTCGGTGGTCGGTAGATCCCTCGAGCTGTTGCTGCTGTTGCCGTTCGATCTCAAGATCTCGGTAAGCCAAATAGAGCTGAAAGTATTCATAGTTAAAGTAAACACCTGCATTTTTAGGAGCAAAATCACAATCAAAATGGGCTGGAAGATTAGCAAAGGCAGCAAATCGATGAATGGGTGCCAACACGCCAAGCTTTGTAGATCTTTCTTGCCCCTGGATAATCAATTTGACTTCAGGATCAATGGTGTTGGCTTGATGTAATAAGTCAACATCGGATAATTTCAATAAATCCTGGATTATTTCATTTCCTTCAAAAGAGGGTAAGACACACATATATATACAGAGTGAGCACTTACTTCGAACAACATATTCTTTATCTCTTGGAGAGGCTTTTTTGGCCCTTTTGGTTGTTGTCTTTGCTTCCTGTATCTTTCTTTTACCTGTGGGTTCCATAGGACCAGAAGCAGCAGCAGCAGCAGCCGTCACCGAGGCAAGTGCCGCTTGTAAAATATGCTGATTATCTGCCGCTGTAGCCGTAAAAAGATTGGAGGAGGCTTGAGAAGAATCTACGTCGTGCATGAGGTTATTTGCATTTTCTGCGATAGGCATTGGTATATTGGTATGGGTTGGGTGAGGTTGGATAGGGTGATGAAACATATCATGTTGGGTGCCAGACACATTGACACCAAATATCTGTTGTTCTTGACGAAACATAATCTTGCTCATATTCGGTACCTTTAAAAACGAAACAGAATCTCCCAAGGCATGACATAAAGCAAAAAACATGGCCGCCGTCTGTTTGGGTTCGCTTTGGGTTTTTATATCTTTCACACATTGATAAAAGCGCAAAATACGATCATCACTCAAAATGTCTGCCAGAGTAGGTGAAAGTATACTGCATTCCTCTTCTTGCTGTTCATGCGAAACGTGAGCTTCCTGATGTTCAGGTTGTTGGGGTGATACATAAACAGGCTCTGAAGAGGGAGGAGGGGGTGCTGGTGGGGTTGAAGTGGAGTCCATTTACAAGATATTTTTTTTTTTTTTTTGTATAAATATAGAAAGACTTTCTGAATTATATTATTATTGTTATTATTATTATTATTATTATTATTATTATTATTTTTTTTTTTTTTTTTTGTCTGGTCCGTGTATGTTTGTTCAGTCCGGAAGAAAGAGAAAAAGAAAAGAGCCAAAACAATCGAAGAAGGCAAAAAAAAAAAAAAATTTTTTTAACTCTCTCCAAAACGAAAACAGATAACGTCACTTTTTTCTAGCCAATAGGATTCCAGCCACTTCTCTAAACAGCCAGAGTAGTTCAACGTCAGCCGTTCGTATCTCCGTTGCCTTTAAAAGAGTACTATCATTAGTTGAAAAGAGCTTTAAAAAAGACTAGGCAAATAGCAAACAAAAGCTAGGGTTAGATACAAGGAATAAACACTGTTTTTTTTTTTTTTTTTTTTTTTTTTATTCCAAGCTGAGTAAAGCATGGTTTATTTCCTGGAAATGTAGTTTTTTTTAACGATGAGATACTATTATTACAAAGCCTTGTTGTTATTGTGTTCCAATAGAAGCTTCTTTTGAAAGTACTGGCATACAATCGTTTTGTTCGCCTTCACAAGGGCTTGATACCTTTTTGTTTTTGCCGAGGTGATTAGTTTAATTTCAAGATGTATCACGTACAGACATCTTTTTTTTAATCGTATCCTTGATCTATTACTGCAAAATCTGTTTCTTTTTGCTTACCAGAGAATAAACAGACGAATAGAAAAACGTCTTTCTAACGTAAAAATAAAGTGATGCTATGACTAAAGAACGTCCGTCCATTTTGAGAAAAAAGCACTGACCATTCTAAAAGTAATCTCCTTTTTTTTTTTTTTTTTTCTATCCCATTGTCTACAGCTCTAGTTTTTGCTACTTTATGACTCTTGTTACTCGTTTACAAGCACTTGGGATTTCAATAGAAAAGAGGAACAACGGTACCGCGAAAGTGAACAAAATTCTGTACCCACTAAAAAAAAAATAAATAAATAATAGATTTTAAAACACACCAAAGAAAAATAAAAGAGTCTGTAACTGCTTTAAAAGTTATTCCCGTTATTTTCTAATTCCCCGGTTTTTGGTGCTTTATACATGAAAAAAAAAAAAAAAAAAAAACTTCCTATTGTCCGTGTCAATGAAAAGAAGAAAGAGTGACCAGAAAGAGTGAGATGGCAAAAATAAAGAAAACAACCTTTATTAGGATGATGTTTAGTTATTATTTTACTTTATTAAATCCTTAAAAACTACAGTAAAAAAATTAAGAGAGAATTAAGTGGTGTGTTCATCTTTTAAAGATGACAGTTTACTATACATGAGTTCATCCTCTTTTTTTTTTTTTTTAAAAAAAAAAAAAACCCCCCGATAGATTATAAAGAGAATGCTTATTTTTCTTTTCTTCTTATTTTTTGGTTTTGCCAATTTATTTACTTTCTTTCTATTCTGTCTATTCTGTCTATTTGTTTTTTTTTTTTTTCTTGTAATTATTATTATTATTTGACATAAGAATACTGTTATATCGAAACATGAAGTGGATTGCTTTTTATCTTTTGGTGAGCTCTTTTGGTTATTTTGTTCAAGCGGGTTTGGCACCCACTTACCCTGAACCTGGTACTGTATGGCGAGCAGGTCAAGAATATAAAATTATTTGGAGTAAGATTGAATCCGAGGCAATAAGAATGTTTTTAATGACAGGAGACACACCTTTTTTTTTTTTTTTTTTTTTTTTTTTGGTTTATAGAGGATGATAAAGTCGGAACGGATTGGAAAAAGTTCAAGATTGGTAGGGATTAGCTAGATATGTATGTATATAACTTGTCTCTTTAGATTTCATGACAGGCGATAATCATAATCAAAAAGTACTGAAGAGTGTGGCGGTGGATGTGGAGGGTGACAAGGTCAGCACCATGGCCTGGGTGGCTCCTCAAGTCGATCCCCCATCCGCTATCTATTTCTTTATGTTTACCAACGGTATGTGTATATCACGACGACGACAGAAACACGTATTGATAGTTCAATAGAGAAGGGTGAACATTCATGGACAACGCGCTTTGGCATCACAGGTTCAGATGGTAAACTCGTGCCTGCTGAACATGAATTACAATCCGATGGTAAGCTATCCAAATACGTCCATAGACTGATACAGCTTATCCAAAACAGGCGCCAAAATTCCTTGGGGTGTGGGTAAGGTAGTAGTAAGCAATCAGACCACGACCACCACACGCGCTGTCTTTTCAATGACACCTGCACAATCCTCTGTCGCTGCCGAAAATGCAAAGCTAGTCATTGCTGTCTCTTTAGGAAATCGAACCGGTTACGAAATCTATTGGATGATGGCTAGTGTATTACTTTGTATTGTAGTATTGATATAAAAGGTTATACAGATTTTGTTTTTTTATTTTATTTTTTTTATTGTATGGCATAGGGATTATTTATAATTCCATGGCGTTATTATCTACAGCAGGGATTGGATCGTTGTATTCGTTAAACATGTATTGGTCTTGATATTCTTTCAAGTACTGAACAGATCTTTTTTCATCCAAGAAAAGGGAGTAGACGCGTTTGATGTCCTGTACATCGACAGCCGGGGCTTTTCTTTTACGAGCGACGAGATGAGAGGCAGTGATAAGATGGATAGCGTAACGTAAAGAGGTTTCTTGACCGATACGGGTCAAGACATCTTTGGCCTCGTCTGTCATTTCCACGTTTTCTTCCAGACATCGAATTTTGAGGATCTCTCTGACCTCAGCTTCTTCGTAAGGACTGGTGGAGATGATCAACATACGGTCGAGGAGATCGACAGGAATGCCGTGGGGTGATTTGTACTTTGTGCCGCGAATATGGGTAATACCCCTGTTGGAGGCCATGATGACCACAGGCGCCATATCGTCTTCGAGCGCACGATTTAAAAAGGAAAAGCACTCGATATCCAACATGTGTACTTCGTCCAAAAACAATACGCCAGGCACAATCTCTGCCTTGCCTTCCTCTCGCCATTCGCTTACCTTGGCATTGATCTGATCACGTACCTCAGATTTGATCTCGCCTGTGTCGCCAGAGAAGAGGGCCAGAAAGCCTTGGGTTCGACTGTTGATCACATCAATCTCGTGTAAAGACACGGTATGAACGGTTTCCTTTCGTTTCTGCAGTTCGCCTTCAGGACATTGTACAAACTTGGTGTCGGACCCCATCGCGTCATAATCGCGTGCGCGTGCATACGAACGACCCAGCTTGGCTATCTTGCCAGAAGCTTTGTCGATGGTGATCACGTCGCCTGCCATGACTTTTTCTTTGTTGAGTGAGTCAATCATCTTTGAGCCGAGGTCGTAGATGGTTTCCATGTCTGTTGTTTTCAGTGTCAATTTGCCGGTTTTTGTGCCCTAGAGAAAGCTCAGTCGATGGAGGTGGTGTAGGTTAAGATCACTTACACCGGTCATCGAACGGTCCATCTGAATCTCTACCACTTCACCCTCAATCAGTTCAGATTCTTCCTTGATACGTACACCGATCGAACGACGAAAGGCTTGTGTTAAGGCTTCCGTCTTGGACATCTCTAGAGAGAAAATCTCAGAGGCGGCCAAACTCGTAAAGGGAACGTCGGTACCCAATGCTATTTTGAAAATCAATCGACAGACTCAATATCCCATGTATCGATCTATACCTTGAGACATGCCCATAGCAATGGCTGTTTTACCAGTGGAGGGAGGTCCGGCCATCAAGACAGCACGACCTGAAATCTTGCCGGCTTGAATCATTTTCAAGATAACACCGGCTGCTTTACGTGCCTTGAGCTGTCCAACCATGCCTTGTGAAGAAGTACGAGGATCAAGAGCATCGTCAAGACCCAAACCTCGAATGTGTGAATGAGCACCGACACGTTCCATTCTTGCTAAATCTCTTGTTTCTGTTGAGCTGACAGTGATAGGCAAAGACTATTTTTCAAATATACACACACATATATATATATATATATGAGCTTGATTGACTTTTTCATAGCCATGTCACTTACCATGGTTTATAAAAAGATTTCACTCTAAAAGATAAAGCAAAACAAAAAAAAAAAAAAAAAAAAAAAAAAAAAAAAGTGTGACTTTTCAACGGAGCCTGAAAATAGATAGCGTCAAAAGAGAAAAGGGGTCTCATCGACAAGAGAAACAGAATTATTTTCATTGGCATCTTGCTTACAGAGAGAGAGAGAGAGAGAGAGAGAGAGAAAGTGCAGGTGATTAAAGAATTGAGTGATTCTTTTGTATGTATGTATGTGTTTGTGTATGTTTTGTTTACTCTTTGTTTTGACTCTTCACCACCTCATATATGGGAAAATGACGTTTCTGAGTCGTACCTTTTCTCACACCATTAATTTATTTATTTATTTTGTTTTTTGTTTTTGTTTTCTCTCTTTTTTTTTTAACGTGTTTTTAGGTTCCCCTCTTTTTATTATTATTATTATTATTATTATTATTATTATTTTGATTGAGATTTTGATGTCAATTCAAGAGTTTCTGCCTGGAGATATAGTATTTGCTAAACTCAAAGGGTATCCTTGGTGGCCGGCCAGAGTAAGAAAAGAAGAAGAAGGAGAAAAGGCTGATAGGATGCATAGGTAGAGGACGATAGGGATATTCCGGCCGGAGTATTGAAACAAAAGAGTAAATCGAAAGGGTTACTGTATACGGTTCTTTTCTATGGCACGCAGGACTAGTAAAGAGGTCTTTAGGGTTATTCTTGGTGATTAACAGAGCATCTTTAGTGGTTTCTTTGGGCCAGATTCTGTACGTCGGTTTGAAAAAGAACAGGTGGATCGAGATTTGAAGGCGAAAAAGTATCGGACGAAAGGATTAGAACGAGCGATTCATCAGGCGCTTGATCCGCACTTTGTAGAAACAGAGAAGGACAAGCGGGGGAAGAAGCGACTGAGTATGGAAGTAAGCATGGAAGAGACCAAGAAGGTAGGTCGGTTGTTGTGCTATCGTTCGCTCAGACTCTTTGTTACAGAGCAAAGGATTGAAAGAGAAGCATGTGGAGGTGTTGAAGAGCTCGGCTGAATTTAAAAAGGTGTATCGTATCCGACACAAGCTCCAGCGGTTGGTATACGAGAAAGAGCCGGTAAGTAAAGCCTTAGGATAGCAGTGACTGACATCAAGAGAAGGGAAAGATACCCAAAGAAGACTATGCAAAGATTTCAGACATTGTGGAAGAAATCAAAGCGTTGCCCTTGACCGTGGACTTGATCAGGGTATAAACATAACACGTTTGATAAGCATTTTTAATTTCTTCTATGCCTGTGTGTAGCATACAAAGATTGCCAGAGTCCTGAGCTGTGCTCTAAACTATAGCTTTGATGGCGACAACCTGAGCATCAATGAGAATTGCTCGCAACTACTCAAAAGCTGGCGGTCCATTGTCGATGACTGTCGTTGTTGAAGCTTTTTTTTTTTTTTTTTTTTTTTTTTTTTGTTATTGTTATTAGTATTGTTTTCATTTACCTCATACCTCATCTTATACAAACATACATCTCACTTTCTTTTTGTTATATTTCTTGCTTTTGCTACTGTCATTTTCTAAAAACAAAAAAATAAAAAAAAAACATAAATAAAACAGCCTACTTTGAATCCAGCAGGGTCAATCGGAGCGTCAATCGGATGGAAACCATTGGCTTTTCCCTGCATGAGGTCATCTAGACAAGTTGGGTTGCTTTCTAATCCATGAGAGAGTTCAACATGATGTAAAGATGAGCCACTTTATTCGATACACAAAATCTAGATAGAAAGAACTGGCAGAAAAGTGCAATTCAAAAACACAATAGAAATTAGGTCGTTTTATTTTATTTGTAGATCTTTCCTATTAAAATTGCAAGTGCCGAATTGATTTCGACAGGCGCTATGGTTGGTTAAGAAAAAAATAAAATAAAAAAAAAAAAAAGGGAAACAAGCAGAATGAAATCATTTCCGTTCATGACGTTCATGATGGCTATCTTTTAAGCTTTTGTTCACTTTGTTTCTCCTTAATTTGCTTTTTTTGGGAGCAAACACAATGTGACCTGATCTAATCAAAGATTTTTTTTTTTTTTTTTTTTTTTTTTTTTTGAAAAAACGCTCTTTTAAGAACAAATAAAAACAGATCTTGTACATTTGCCCTGTAAAAATCAATCCACAGTTTGGATTGATTTTGCCTAAAGTGGCTTTTGATTCGGGTTGCTTGGCAACGTTTTTATTCTTACGATTGGCGGGATTTTATACAAAAGTTTTCTTGATCTTTCATTGGATCCCAGCTTTCAAGTGGGTTGAAAACATGTCAATAAGCCACTTTTTAAAAAAAAAAAAAAAAAACTTGGCTCAGGTCCGTCCTTTGTAACAATCAATACACGAGCTGCAATCGTCTGCAAAATATTAATCAGAATTCCAAACGCCGCTTAGAATGATTCGTACACTTTTAGCCGTCTGGGATTGAGTCAAAAATCATGTTTTTTTTTTTTTTTTCACAACTCCATGTAACAATGATCAAGAAAGTCTTGGGCTTTTTAATATAAAAAAAAAAAAAAAAAAAAAAAAAAAACCTTTTAATAGCAGAGAAATCGTCTCTTAAGCCGTTTGATTTGTCATGGCAGCCAAGATAACGCCTGTCCATGATTGTTCTACAGATTTACTTTGAAATCAAAATCCAGTCAAACTTTTTTGTCTTTATTTGATAAAATGTTTCTTTCATAACCAATCAAATTTTTTTCTTTTTTTTTTTTTTTTTTTTTTGTATTTAAATGTCTCTCTCTTTTTGTTTTTTTAGTGTTTCTTTTTACAAAAAAAAAAAAAAGAGAAAAAAATTTTTTTTTTTTTTTTTTTTTAATTTCTTCTTTGTCGTTTGTTTTTTTTTTTTTTTTTAATTTATTTATTTGTTTTCTGGGGAGAGAAAAGAAAAGCACTTGTTTAGACCATTCTTTTTATTCCAACTTCATTAGCTTCACCAAGAATGTCTCGTTTGAATTCACCTGCTGAATGGGTAGCACCGTTAACACCCATCATCTCTTTGGCTTTGCTGCCATTAGGGCCCATCTTCTTTCCCAGAGCGTATGTAGTGTTTCTGTTTGTGTATTTCACTGGGTTTCTCTATCAACAAGTAAACCATGTGTGCAAATTCTACCTGTCTGCGCAAAAGATTCGAGCCAATATCAACAAATGGAACCTAAAGAACCAACGTAACAGTGACAAGAGCGAAATGGACAAAGCAAAGATAGCCAACCTTCAGAAGATTATCCGACATGATGAAGAAGGGGGAGATCTTTCGTTTGGTGAATACCACTACCTGCATACCTTTGTGATTCCCAACTACAGCGAACCTGAGGGTCTTTTGAAAGATACGATTGGCAAACTTGCTATGCATAGGTAACAAAGGGAGAGTAGCCGCTTTATTTCAATGGGCTGACCACGATTTGATAGAAATGCAAGGAGCAATTATGTCATTATTTTAGCCATGGAAGCTTCTGAAGAAGGATGGGAAGCGAAAGGGCAAAGGATTCAAGAGTTCTTCAAAGACCGTTTCCACGGTTTTTTCGTCACTGGCCATCCTACGAACGTACCGGGCGAATATCGAGGCAAGGGTTCGAACGTGAACTATGCTGTACGTCATGGATGTGAAGCGATGTTAGGGCAAGGGTACGACCGTAGTCGTATTATGCTGACGATCATGGATGCTGACGCCGCGATTCCTGAGCTCTACATTCATGAGGTAGAAGAAGCCTTGAACAAATCGGACGATCCGTACTATACCATCTGTGCCCCGCCCATCTTTTTCTCTCGCAATAGCCATGAGGTACCTGCGGCTGTACGTATGACGGACATCACCTGGGCCACGCTCGTCATGTCCAACCTGAGCAACTCGGATGGACTGTGTGTGCCGTGTTCCAACTACAGTCTATCGTTTATCCTCGCTGACCGGGTAGGCTATTGGGACGTGGACGCAGACGCAATTGGTGAAGACATGCACATGTGGCTCAAGTGTTTCTTCAAAACAGACGGTCATGCGCGTACGGCCTCGATCTATGTGCCCATCAACCTGACAAACGTTCAATGTGACGGTTACATGGCCAATCTGCACGCGCGTTACGTCCAGGCCAAACGTCATTTCCAAGGCGTGGCTGATCTGGGTTACACCCTTCGTCATACCCTCGACTCTTTCAAGAACCGTAAGAAGGTCCTGGACTGTCCCACCTCTGGTTTTTATCACAAACTCGCTGCTTGTTCCGTCATTCTCGAAGCGCACATGATTCCTGCCTCTTCCGGTTGGCTCATGTTTGCCGCCGTGCCTTTAATGCAGCTCATCCTCTTTCCCCCTTTCACCTGGATGGCCTTGGTCTCTCCCATCAGTAATCCACTTCTCACTTCCGATTTCTTTTCAAAGCTCTGGACCCTCGTCAAACTCGTCACTGTCTTTCTTCCCTTTCCCCTCTTTGCCAACCTCGCCATCTATGAACACCTCCATCGTTTCGTTGACCGTGAATTTTACAATAAGCCTCTGGCTGAATCCAGGTCTTGGAAAAACATTCTCGATTACACCTGTCTACCTTTGGCTGCCTGGCTCTTTCTTACCTTACCTTCTACCATCGCCTGTGTCAAACGTCTGATCGCTGGCGAAGAGGCTTATATCGTCGGTGCTAAAATCTTTAAAGAGGAAGACCTTTCCCAAGACGTCCTGCCGCTTTAAACCTACCTCTTTGATATCACACCTGTAACACACACCCTTTAGAAGTCGTCATCACCACTACTCTTACTATTATTACTACTACTACTACTACTACTACTACTACTACTACTACTACTACTACTACTACTACTACTACTACTATTACGCTTGTTTTTAATACGTTAATCTCTCTCTCTCTCTTTTTTTTTTTTTTTTTTTTTCTACTTTTTCCCCTCTCCCCCCCCTTTTTTTTTTTTTTTTTTTTTTTTTTTCAATAAAGTCAAAATTACTTTTTTTATTTCTTTACTTTCTTCTTGCTTTACTTTCTTCTTGCTTTACTTTCACAAACATAATTTGATCCAACTGAGCCATAATACTATCCACACTCTTTTTGAGCGTCACCACCCGCTCGTCAAAGTTTTGCAGAGGCCAGTGGTGCACCACATACACCTTTTTTTTTTCTAGGGTTGTTTCCGGTAAAGCCAATGTCTTCCAAGGAATATAACGATAGTGCGTACCCAACTGTTCATCTAACCCACCCAAAAAAAAAAAAAAAAGGATTTTTTTTTTTTTTTGTAATAATGTTTCGGCCATCAATTCCAATCCTACTTTAGTCTAACAGATTCTCTTTTTTTTTTAAGAAAAAAAACTAAAATCTCTAAAAATTTTACTTAATCGATTCAACAGCACACGTTTGATATAAATGATCTTTTGATTGTTGGTAACTTCTAAACGCGCTATCAAACGGTAAGTGCTTGTTTGATTTTGAGTCACTTACGACTGACTGGTTTTCGATAACAACGCAAGACGTTAAAATGAAAAGGTCTTGGATCCAATCGCTTGAGATGTTCTAGAGATCCTTGGTCACTATCTACACTTGCTTTTTTTTTTTTTTCTTACCGCCCACCGAGAAATCAAAGATCTGAAGGGGTCTTTTCTTAAATACCATCGTGCCAGCAAAATCAACGTTGTATTCTCGATGGATCCAAGAGAGTTGATAGACAATCTGTTGATAACATACCGTCTCTTCTTGTTCCTCAGGGGTTTCATAAGGTAAAATGTTGAACTGACGATGGCCTAGGGTCTGGATCGAGGTACAGTCTTGATACTCTACATCTAGTTTAGCACTCAGTTTTTCTCGCGTGCATACAATCTCGACCGGTTCTTTCTTCAGATAGCTCTCTTTCCATTCCTTCTTTAACTCTTCCTCCCGTACCTTTTCAACTATATATACACACATATATCTATCAGAACATACATTTTGTTATCCCTTGCCATTTACTCGACTGATTGCAAGTACGATGCAACGCGTACGTTCTATGACTTGCCGTCTCGGTATTTATCGCTTGATCTTTTCTCAACATATCGTACGCTTGATCATACGCTTGAAACATCAAAGAACATATCTCGTCTTCTTGAACCCTATACCCCAACGCTTGACATTTCTTTACAATCTTTTCATTCTCTGTATGTCGTCTCTTGACTTCTTTATCAATCAGCTTTTGAATCGAACTGGGTAATTCTCTTATTCTCATCTTTAACCACTGGATAAAACCAAAAAAAAAAAAAAAAAAAAAAAGAAAAAAAGAAAAAAAAAAAAAAGGGGGGGGACCTTGTTCCCCAACGGCCTTTAAAACCCATCCTCTCTCTCTCCCCCCCCCCCTCTCTCTCTCTTTCTTTCTCTGTTTTCAGAGTCGCAGTAACAAAGGGTCTTTTAAAAAAAAAAAAGTAAAATGGGTGATGACGTCTTTTTTTTTTTTTTTTTTTTTTTTGAGCTTGGACCCCCTTTTAAAAAAAAAAAAGATCAGCTCACTTTTGTACAGGAAAAAGGATCGATCGTTTTCACATAAGATGATAAATATAGATTTTATTGTTACAATGGGATGGCTTAGATCAGTGATGAAGTGTTGTGTTACAGATGTTACTTTTGTATGAAGTGTATTAAATAATACAAATGTGTATAATAGAGGTATGTATATCTACATAGATAGATGGATGGGTGGATAGGGTTTGTTTTAAACCATCGGTTTTGTTCCATAATTTATAAACCAAGAAGAGAAAGTTTGATATTGTTTACATTCTTCAGCACTTTTATCAAGATAAGCTTCAAATTGTTCAGCATCTTCAAATTCGGGATTCTTTTGAGCCATCACCGGTCTGAGATTGAGACTTAGATGTTTAAAATCTTGCCTAAAAAAGATTTTAGGCTTGTCAGAGAAAACAGTCAATGTTATTTTACCACCAAAGTTCGCCTGCTTTACCACCATGATTGATAGGCAGCTTCTTGCTAAAGACCGTAATATTCTCAAAGCCAGCAAAGAGAAGATTTTTTTCGAGCTCTTTGCCAATATTAGGGCACATATCACGACTTAACATCACACTGTTTACTATAACATACGTTTTAGGTTATTTTCGTTGGTTGGTATCTCACTAAATGTTTTTACATGCTTCTTGGTTTTTTTTGGTTAAAGGTCCACAGTTATCTAATTCTATCACAGGCTAGAGGATACCTTTCGTTAGTAACAAACAAGCACAAGAGATAGATACCTCAACAAGTTCGATCTGACCCCCAGGCTTCAGGATACGATAGAGTTCCAATAGGTTCTACCGTAAAGAAAGACATGAATTTTTTTTTTTTTTTTTTTGAACAACTTACATTTTCCCACTCTGTTTTTGTCAAGCCAATAAAGACCAAACGCTGATGGATATAATCAAACGTGTTGTCTTCGAAAGGAAGTCGTTTGGCAATATTTCCGAGATGAAATGAAGTGTTTTGAGGCTTGATATTTTCTGGAAATAGGGGGGAGATATCCACTCCTTCAAAAGTTGAATTTGGATAGACTTTGGCCATTTCCAGCGTCCATGTAGCAGGTCCACAGGCAGAATCCAAGACAGTGATTCCATTTTCTAATTGATCGTGAACAGGTGCTTGAAAGTTACTATAAAAAAAGATCAATGGATTGAACAAAATGTCATCTATTTCTGTTACCTTCCAAAGATATATTTCAATATCCAATGCTGTTGATGCATTCGATCTGCCTCTACATTTTTTTTTAAAAAAAAGTTAACAAAACACATCAAACGCCATTCAGAGAGCGTACCATCATCGTCGCTGGGTAAAACGTAACCGATCTGTTCATCTTCGTGATGTTTTCTGCCATGAATATAACGATATTTTTGTGCAAGAATCGATTGTTGACTGCAACTCGAATCGGCTAAAGAGGCCACTGTATTGTTCTTGGCTGCCTTTTTGAATAGCTTTTTCTTTAGAGGTCTTTTTTCAAAAGAATGTTTATCGCATGAAGAAGTGATTCCCATTCAATACTAGAGTCTATTTTGTTGTTGTTGTTGTTGTAATAAAGCAAATAAAAAGAATCAACTATTTTTTTTAAAAAAAAAGTTTATTTCTATTGATTTTTAAATCTTTTTGAAAAAAAAAAAAAAAAAAAAAAAAAAAATATAACCCCACAGAGTTGCACACACGCTGATATACTTGCACGTCTGTTTTTTTTTTTTTTTTTTTTTTTTTTTTTTTTTCAAAAGCGAATGTAACCCCAAAAGTCTAAAATATGGGAAAACATGGCGTAGAAAGTTCTATCGGAAACAAAAAAAAAAGGCTATGGAGTGATAAATACGCTTGTGACAATTTAGCTTGAGTAACCCTTGGATTTCTCTTGTTCTGCGCTAATTGTTATTATAAAGAAAGCAGATGCGTGTATGTACCTCAAATGAAAAAGAAAAGAACCCAAGGTTTCATTATAAAACAAGCATAAGAACAGTAATACGAGTAATGCTAATAACAATAATAATAATAATACTAATAATAATAATTAGTGCTTTTATAGAATCTGTCTTGGAATAGAGACCCTGGGACCTCTTTTTTACCCTAAAAAAGAAGGTTTTTATTATCTTTTCTTTATTTAGATCGAGCAAGAAGATAATTTATAGACAAAAAAAAGTGACCCAATTGAAAACAAAAAGTTTCTTTGTCTTTCTTTTAAAGAGAAACAATAAATAATACACTGCATATGTACACAGCAGATGGTTTTAACAAAGATAGAGTGTAAAAAAAAAAAAAAAAAAAAAAATTATTCTAGTGTGTACGACTTTCTCTTGAAACAAAAGACAGGATATTTTGGTCTCTCCGCTCTCTTAGTCTGCACAGAGTCTTTCTCTATCTGTCCCTTTGGTGTAATACTCAGCTATGAACATCTATTACACAACAGCACGAGTCTTACAGAATAACACTCGAAAGAGCAATTATACACAAACAAGTGAAATGAAAGAATTTGATTTCACCTTTTTCCGAAAATGTAAATTATTGAAATATGCTAAACTTCTTGACACGCAGAAATAAAAATCTTTTGGTTAGATTATGTATCAAATGACAGAGCAAAAAAAAAAAAAAAAAAAAAAAAAACTCAGATTTATTATCTTTCTTTTTTAAAACAATTCCACATCTTACAAAAGTAATTCAATGGGCATTGGAAACACAAGCATAATAAACTGAAGGCTCTCTTAGAAAATAAGCTAGAATTTGTTCATTTTCTTGTTTCTCAAGATAATGTTTAAAAATTGTTCTTGTAATAGATTACACAAAAATCAAAAAAGGTTCATGTGTCAAAATTTGGAAATTTTCTTTGGATGACTCTCTTTTTATACACCCAAAACCTTTCTTTTGGCCGATTCAATGCCCCCTCGA
The DNA here is from genome assembly GCA_025677835.1 of Sporodiniella umbellata. Classification (NCBI taxonomy): domain Eukaryota; kingdom Fungi; phylum Mucoromycota; class Mucoromycetes; order Mucorales; family Rhizopodaceae; genus Sporodiniella; species Sporodiniella umbellata. Next base: position 17,427 of record JAIXMR010000082.1, on the reverse strand, counting down.
CTACACCTTTTTTTTTTGTTTTTTTACTAAACGCTTTAACAAATAACAGTCATAAAAATTAAAATGAAGTGAATGAAACAAAAGAAAGAAGGAATCTCAAATAAAAACCGGTTTTTTTTTTTTTTTTTTTTAAAAAAAAAAAAGGTTGAGTCAATTACGCGTTGCATGATTTGCTCAGCCAAAGTCTAACAGATCGTAAACTGTTGAAAGATGAAAAAATGCTTTTTTTGGCTTTTGTTTTTGATAAACACAAATTAGCATTAGCTCAATGCTCTTTTAACACTAAAAAATCATAACCTAATTAGCAAATGATCTCATAAAAACAACAGTTATTTTATGTTTACTTTTTTCGAGTTATCTAAACGTCACACAAAACTTAAATACGAGCCAATTGTACACAGCTATTTACAATAAAAGTGACTCGTAACCAGTATAAAATAAATAGGTTCTGTAAAAAGTACTTTTTTTTTTTTTTTTTTGAAAAAGACACCCAGGTGATATCTGTAGCATGTGGAAAGTATAGATCGCTCTAGAGCCTATGTTGTATTCGCTTTAAAGAACAGTATTGGCTGTTTGCAGTTACGCGTTAGCCAGCAAGTAAATCCTTCTTGTGCTCTCTCTCATCTATCAAAATCCCATTTCCATACCTACGCGTTTATCTATTGTTCTTTTATCACAGGCTGTTTTTTTTATTTTTATTTTTTATCTTGGTTGTTTCTATAGAAGGATGTCTTCTGGTACTTACGGTGCGTTGCCAGTTTAACGCAATGGTCTCTTTCAAGATCAAGCTAACGGCGGAGATGTAACTGGATCTGACAGGTTACATCACCTTTTTTTGTCTTTTTTTTTTTTGGTTTTTTTTTTTTTTTTTTTACAGGTATTTTCTCAATGTTTTCATGTTGATCGCCATTACTCCTCGAATATCACTTGTTGATGTGACACTAGAGACATTGCCTCAGTTAAAGGAACTACACAAGAGGGTATTTCCAGTAACTTATGGTTCTAACTTTTATGAATATGTTTTGAATTCGGGCGATTTAGCAAAACTAAGTAATACTTCATCATAAAATAGCAATAAAAAATAACTTCCTCACACACCATTTGGCCATCTCTCTTTCTCTTTTTTTCTTTTTGTTTATTGGGTCTTCTTTTTTTTTTAACCGAAAAAAAGTTTATTACGACAACTACTGTGTAGGTGGTATTTGCTGTCGCTTGGAAAGAGACCAATTAGGTAGTTTTACCGCCAAACTTTACATGATGACACTTGGCATCTTATGGAACTATAGAAGTCTAGGTTTAGGTAGATATTCACATCTCAACATATATATGTACAATACTTTCTTGGTGAATAAACACATCACAATATACACATAGGGCGAATATTAATAGACTACATCCTGAACGTAGCCAGCAGAGCAACAAATCCCTTCATTACTTCCATCTATTTACATGCTCAGACAACTAACGAAAAGGCTATTCGTTTCTACCTACGTAACGGCTTTCGTATAGAGGCCATCGAACATGATTATTACAAACTAAACGAAAGCAAAGACGCCTACATCCTAACTCGACCTATCGTTCGTTTCTAAATTAATTTAAAATATACTTTTACTTTACACACGCATTTGCTTTCTTAATGTGTCAATGTCCTCTTAAAAGCTATTTCCTTTAGTAAAAAAGAAGGTATTTGTTATGGCATAAAATCACAAGTTCATCGTATGCACACTGCAGACAAAAAAGGTTACCTCTCCCTCTATTTTCTATAAATAACTTTGCTTCAAAAGGGCAAATAACTCTCTACTTTATAAATAAAAATATGCAATCTCTTTGTAATAGCAGAACAGACTTAGTGTTTGCATTGACAGTGATTAAATTCCCGTACCAATCGTTTTACCCTAAGCCACATGTTTTTTTTTTTTTTTTTTTTTGACAGAATGCACATACTCTACAGACACTCCAAGAACAACCAGAAAGGAAGAGATAGCGACAGAAGAGAGAAAAGATAAACTTTTTTTTTTTTTTTTTATTCTAAACGAAAACTATCAAACAATGGGAAAAAAGCCTTTTCTTGACAAAAAGACCGCCAAACATTTTCATGTTGTGCACAGATCTCAAAAGGATCCTCTTATTAATGACTCTGAAGCCCCTGATCGTGTGTTGCATGAAGTCTTGCCTTCTAATCAACTAAAAGTAAAGAAGCTTAATCTAAATTTGTAGTTTTCCAAGCTTACCTGTTTGTAGTTCAAAACACAAGAAGAAATTGACCGAGTTAGAGCCAAACCACAAAAACTGACCCAAGACGAAATCGATCAGTAAAGTGTTTCGAAAGCAAAAGAGAATCATTCCACTCATTTCCTCTTTTTTTTTTTTTTTTTTTTTAAAAAAAAAATGTAGACGTATTGGGCAAGCTGCGTTGCAGGGTATCTATTTCGACGATTCCGAATACGATTATACACAGCATTTGAAACCGATTGGTGCTGTTGATTCTGTTTTTTTGGAAGCAAGTTCCTCTAAAAAAGACAAACCAAAGACAATGGACCAATCGATCTTTAAAGACGATGAGGATCGACCTCAAAAGAACCCCAACCTGTTTGAGCTCCCCTCCAACGTGCTCCCCTCTAATGTTGAGATGAGTGTGGGTGTTATGAACCAATCGACGGGTCTCGATAACGGATTACAACCCGATATGGATCCCAGATTGAGAGAAGTATTGGAGGCGCTTTCAGATGAAGAATATGTAGATAACGAGTTGGACGAAGACTTTTTCGATACGTTGAATGCTGAAGGTGAAGCTTACGATCCTGCTGAAGACGAAGAATATTACGATTCGGAAGAAGAATATGAACAAGTAGATCATGAACCAGAACAAGAAGGGGATTATAACTGGGAAGATGCTTTCAAAAAGTAAACGATACAAGCACCCAACTGTATAGAAATCGGTTAGTTGACTCCTCTCTTTCTTTAGGTTCAAATTGAGTCAGAACCGTAAATCAGGTGGAAGTGATGATGAGCTGGATGACGATGCCTTTGATAGACAATCAAGAGCAACCGGATTCTCTGTATCTTCTTCCACCATGCATCGTAACACCCAATTGCGTTTACTGGATGATCGCTTTGAAAAAATCGAAGAAGAATACGAAGACGAGGAGGATGAAGAAGAGGTAGAACCGGATGCTATCGAAAGAGCTGACTTCGATGCCATTCTTGATGACTTTTTAGATAAATACGAAATTGTGGGCAAAAAGATGCAGCCCAAATTGGAAGGAGAGTCATCCGTACAAAAGCTGGATACCATCCGTCAAAGTCTGATTAAACCCGAGATCAACCAAGAAGGAAGTAGCTCAACAAAACTCACGCGAGAAGCATTAGCGTCTCATACAAAAACCCCTTTGACAAGAGAGGCTTTGGAATCCATGCCTCAGAGACCTACCGAAAGAAAAAGAGCCACCTGGGACTGTCAAACAATTATCTCTACTTACTCAAATTTGGAAAACCACCCCTCTTTGATCAACGACCGTGGACCCCAAAGAAGAATCAAAATCGACCCAAAGACAGGTATGCCCATCCTGGTCGAAGTAGAGCGTAAACAATCAAAGAAAGAAGCAGAGGCAGAAGAAGAAGAAGAGGAGGAGGAGGAGGAGGAGGAGGAGGAAGGAGAGAGAATAATACCTGAAAACAAAGGCGTGGCCCGTTCAAAGGCAGAATCAAAAGAAGAAAAGAAAGCACGAAAGAATGCTGCCAAGGAGGCTAAAAAGAACAGAAGAGAAGAGAAAAAGACAAATCAAGCCATCTTTAAAGATGAACACAACCGTCAAAAGAGAGTTCTTCAACAACAACGACAGGCTCAAGCAACTACCACCATTATGTAAATTGATTTGTAATAAACCTTTTAAAAAAAAAAAAAACATATATATATATATATATCCATGGCCCCTTAAAAGAAACACCCTGGGTAGACAATTTGTTTTTCACATTTTAGGGTTCTTTTAAAAGATAGCGCATCAGTTCAGACACCAGTTTGACATTGATACTGTTTCCTAGTGTACGATACTTTTGTTTTATCGAGCTTGTTTCCGGGAAAGTAAAGTTTTGAGGGAATCCCATCAGATTAGCAACCTCTCGGGGTGAGAAATACCGAAGCCCCAAGGGCCTCAGAAGCTCCAGTTGTTTTTCTTCATTCACACCTTTGTACTTTAAGGACTCTTGAAAAACAGCATGCGTCTATGTAAAGCAATCAATTTGTATATGCTCTTTCAGTATAGTGTCGTCTTACATCTAGATCCACATTGGTTTGAAGAATAGAACCCGTGCCTTGAGCATAGTGAAAGTAACCTTTGGTAAAGCAGCAACTGCGTCGACTATTGGGCTTTACGATATCAAAAACATGGCTATTTTTTGCCAGGACTTTATCAGTCAATAACAAAGTCTTGCCTTCCGCATCGTTTTCCAAATAGGCAGAAATTGGCTCTACCAGGCTATTATCCACATGCTCTTCGCCTCTAGTATCGACGAATGCCTTGGCCATTTTCTCTGAAAGCGGGATACAATTCAAAATATGATCAACAACAGGTACTGCGAATTCACTTGGTTTCAATTTAGCCAGTAAATAGTATCTCATGCGGGAATTGGGGATACCAAGTTGTAGAGGAGTTAATAAAAACTCTTGATAATTATAATCGCACGCCTTCAAAGCTTCCACCAACATATCCCTTGAGTCAGATTCCTAGTCAGATTATAATCAACCGTTTGACTTTAGCCCCCCCCTTTTTGTTTTCTTCTCTTACCTCGAATCCCTTCACATTCTCTACAAGAATATACCTCGGCTTGTTGTTCATCTCCTTGAGAACCTCAAGTAGATACAAGAAGCTTTTGGCTCGAGCGTCTTCGCTTCCTTGTTGAAGTCCTACTCTAGTGTATGGCTGGCAAGGTGGTGACATGGTCCAAACGTCTGCCGCAAAATTCTCATATTGTTTTATGGAAAGTGTTTCGATAAGTTTCTAAATAAAGTGTGAGTTTTTTTTTTAAAATAAAAAGTTCCAAAAATAGACACACACCTGTCCAACAGTTTTGGGATCGAAATTGTGTTTGTAGATCTAAAATGTAAAACAATAAAAAAAAAAAAAATATTAGCTTCTGATTATTTTATCAGCAAGACAATGTTCTTAGACTAATTCAAACCTCGTTGGCAACAGTATTGATATCGAATGCCTTTATTATTTCAACGTTCCAATCAGCAAGAGTGGCAGCATAATGCTACAATTGACAAATGGGCTTTTTTTTTAAAAAAAAAAACGGTTTACTTTATTTTTTTTTTTTTTTCCCCTCTTTCGCTTTGTTTTCTTTTCGGTTTACCATGCCACCAATTCCCGAATAAAACTCTAATTGACGTAAAGGAGCCATATAAGAAAAGGAAAGTGTTAAATTCAAGTGGTGGCTTTTTACTAATGAAACACACTTTGAGAACCCGCTTGTCATCCGTTCCCCCACAATGATAACCAACCATTTTATTAGGTGGGAGGAAGGAGAGAGGAGGGGGTGGGGAAGCTCGGTTTTCAATTCTTAAAGTTTTTATGCTGTGGTTAGCTTTCAATTTATAGTGTTTTCTTTTTTTTTATTTTTATTTTTTTTTTCAAGGGGGGAGAGTACAACCGTGTATGAGTGTTAAAGAATGGATCTAATTTCGCAAGCCAAAGGAGAAGAGATTTTCTTTACGAAAAGTCAAGACTTTGCTCTGGTCATTGCTAGTCATATTGTATCTTCTATATCTTTAGTCGGCTCCCTCTCTGTCTTGACTACCCACATCGTCCTATTGTTCTATCGTTCAAATATTGTCAATAGACTATCCCTTCGACTGATTGTTCTTACCAGTATCTTTGACTGTGTTTACTCTGCATGCCAGGTTGCAACTGACCATATTAGCAGTCAATCCATTTCCTGTCGTGCAATTGCCTATATTCTGATTTCAACCGATACTATGGCTTGTATGTGCCTGGCCGTCGTAGGTCTTAACCTTGTTATGATCTTTGCTATTAGAGTGTCAAATACCCTAAAATATGAGCTGTTGTACTATCTTGCCGTAGTTGCATCTGGCATACTTGTCACTATGATGCCTAGACTAGTGGGAGACAAAACAGGGCCGGGCCCAAACGCCGCTTCAGCATCATGTTGGTAAGTCCCCCCCCCAAAAGTAAAAAGATAAAATAGAACAAACATCCGTTTTTGTTTATATGCCACTGCCTTTATGACATCGATTAATGTGTCATACTAGGTACCATTATTACTTTGAAGGTCGGATGCATAATCATTTTAACTGGGTAGGTAAATAAAATACCAAGAAAAAAAAAAAAAAAAAAAACAAAAACAGGATAAACAGATATAGTTTGTATAAACATGTATTGCTCTATGCTAGCTTTGGTATTACGGATGGCTACTCTTTTCTGCTGTATTTGCCATGATCGTTGCGATTATTTCAATCTTCTTTGTAGTAAAGGCGCGTGGAAACTTTGCTAGTACTCTGGATATGCAGTCTCGAAGAGCGGATGCAAACATTAACACTGTCTACATTGCACAAAAGAATAGAGACACGACAAGTGTGTTTAAAAAAATTACTATTAGGTGCATTTGCTATCCTTTAGGCAAGTTTATTTTTATTTTTATTTTTTCAACAAGCGATGGTTTGGGGACACAGTTTATGCGGGAAACAAGTGCTTTTTATTAACTTGCTTACAGTACCTTTGATTACAAAAATATGGGGAATCAGCTTAGAGTTTGCTGTTGTTTCACATGCTACTATCCCTTTCTCCTTGTTTTTCCTAGATCGGTTATTTTCTGGCTTACAAGGTATGTATATAGACTAAGGCAAATGCATTAAACTAAAAAGGCAGTATAACCAGGGTTCATGGTTGCCTGTATCTATTTCACTGATCCTGCTATATCAATGGTGTTTAGTGAGATGAAAGACAACATCAAACGGACCTATGTCTATGATTATTACGAAATGCTATTCGAGCCCGGCTCTAATAATGATAGTCTCTCCAGCTTTCCAAAATTAGTAAAAGTCGCCCCAGTCCAAAATGATCGGTCTAGGGGAAACAGCAGCCATTTGGCTATAGCAAACAACGTGAAGAAGGGTCTGTTGGATAATATTGTGTCTGAAGAAGTAGAAATAGGACATACTATCTCTGACAGTCGCAGCGATAGAGAAGATATAGAAAAAAACCCAGTCATTGCACCCTATCTGGTGTTGTGTATGGTAAAGGGGCAACCTGTTCACCCTGGAAGTAAAGGTTACGACATTGTAGCGGCAACGTTTGGGGACGGCGAAAATTTTATACCCAACATCAACACAAACCCTAGAAATCCGTCACAAGGGCCGTACAAACATGCTCGTACCGTCCCATTGAAGGTAATATATCCTTCTCAACCACCAGCCTTGTCTACATACGTAAGGGCCGAGTCGAATTTCTCTGAAATGGCCAAAAACGCAGAAACTGTAGAGTATTTAGTGCCATTCCGCAGCCCACTTTGGGCCAAGTTTGTACATTGGATCATGGTTTTTGTTTTTAGAACAAAACCAACCGAGTCCATTGAGAATGAGGAACCGAGCTTAGATAAAGAAGAAAGATCATTAAAAAACAGCGTCCGAAGCTCTAATGCCTCATCTAGAAATTTGACCAGCTACAGCAAAAGAGACAGTGACAGAAGCAAACACTTTACAGGCTACTATTCGCCGGATGAAGGTGTGAATGAATTGACAGCTTCCAAAGACTTGGAGGATACCGTCAAAAATTATACTACATCGGAAAGGTTCAAGAATACCACCAAAGATATTGGTGAGGAGAGTCCAGTATCCAAAAAGCCACCCAGTATCAACCTTTCTGTTTTACAGTACTCCCAAAACTACGATAACATAAGCGGCATCAACACTCTGATAGACGATACTATGGACATCTCTAGTTCTTCTGCCACAAAGAACCCAACCCCTTCCAACGCTTCAACGAACAAAAACTTTCTAAGAAAAAGCAGTCGCCCAACGCCCTCTGTTGTTTGGAACATCTTGAAACCGCCAAGGAGCGAAAGCTTTTCTACTATTGCCCAAATGGCGTTGAATGAAACAGGCAACGCAATTGAGTTACAAAAAATAGAGACGATATCCAATGCTCCTTCTTCTCCTGATCCAAGTCCGTTCCAAGATCCAGTCTGTTGCGATACCTTGAAAAACAACTTGCCGCCAACCTCTCCCAACGCTTTACAAAACGAGTCGTATGTGCAAGATGCATCCGTTTTCACAAACCAGTTATTCCCTCGCCCTCTATCCCAGTATCCCAAAGGAAAAGGCTCTCAAAAGAATAGATCAAAACAAGATTTTGCAAAAAATATTCCTCCTCTCTTTCTCCAGACTGACTTGAGCGAAAACTCTAAGGAGCCAAGACAAGCGGGCCACTCAATGTTGTCTGAAACATTCAAAAAAAGCCCTACTAGCACAAGCGGTACCTTATTGAATAAGGACGACAAAGCTACACCCAGTGAAAGCGATATAGAGTAGATAGTTGCATTGATAGAGCCAAATATGGATATACTTTTTTTTGTTTATGGTTTTTTTTTTTCTTTTATTTTGTAATAAAAAGAAAGTTGTATTTAATAAAATATCATATGAGGTTATGTGGAATAAATATGTTCGGTTTGTGTTTGGTTTGTCTTTCTTTTTTTTTTTTTTTTTTAAAAAAAAAAAAAAAAGAAAGACATGGAGTGGTGAATAGAAGACTACTCTTCTTGCTTGAGCTTATAGGAATCCTTGGCCATTTCGAGCAAAATATCAATCTCACCTGATTGTTCACACATTGATTTGAAAACTCCATTTTCGGGACCGTTGACCAATAGGTTATAGGGTGTGTCATACTCTACAATGTTTCCTTGATCAAGAACCAAAACACGATCGTAGTCAATCACTGTTCGAAGTCTGTGAGCAATACATAACAAGGTCGAATTGGTAAATTCTTCACGGATAGTAGCTTGAATCTTGGTGTCCGTATCAAAATCAACACTGGCAGTAGCTTCGTCCATAATGATCACCTTGCTATTTCTCAACAAAGCACGAGCCAAGCAAATGAGCTGTCTTTGGCCTTGAGAAAAGTTGTTTCCTCCTTCGCTAACTTTTTGTGTCAGGCTGTTGACGGACGAGCTGGTGCCCTCCTCTTCTACCAAAGCCTCTTCAGAGCTGCTAGGATTTCGTTTGCTCTTATCTGAACATAAGTGGGCTCTTTCGAGAGATTCCCAAACTTCGTGGTCAGAGTGCTCGTCAAAAGGATCAAGGTTGGATCGAATGGTACCATCGAAAAGAACTGCATCTTGAGGGATAATTGTCAACTTGGAGCGCAAATCTTCAAGACCAATCTTGGAGATATCAATACCGTCAATCATGATGCTACCCTTACTGGCTTCAAGGAAACGGAAGAAACTCAAAGTCATTGTACTCTTTCCAGAACCTGTACGGCCAACAATACCAATTTTTTCATGAGGGTTTGATGAAAATGAAACACCATGCAAGACAGCTTCCAATTCGGGTGCATAACGCACTTCGAGATCTTTGACTTCAATTGCACCTTCTGTAGGCCAGGCAGCAGGGGGACGATGGCCTTCAATAATCTCGGGTGCTTCTTGATCGATTTCAAGGTACTCTTGAATACGCTCAACAGAATTCAAGTTCATTTCTACTTGGGTATATTGACGAATAAACCAGTAGATATGCTCCAAGAAACTACGGGCATAGAATAGGGAGATACCAGCCATACCGGCATCGATTCTGTTGATGTTCATAATCAAAAATATACCAGCAAATAAAGTTACAAAAGATCCGACAACTTCAATTCGAACATATAACCAACGGTTGCTCATCCAAAGAAAGTAAAATGGGGTAGTATAGGCGTCGATTTTCTTGTATACGGATACCATAAATTGGTCTTCAACACTGTAGGCTCTGATGGTGGTCACACCTACTAGCGATTCAGTGAATTGGGAGTAAATAGGAGAACGGCTCACAGAGTTCAATCGCTTTAGTTCACGAGAGATGCGAAGATAGAATAGACCAATAGCAAAGTATAAGGCACCTGATGAAGATATGTTTTAATGCTTGGCTACTTTTTTTTTTTTTTTTTTTTTTTTACTTACCAACAAGAACAGCCGTGATAACAAATTCAGGAGTGATAGCAGACATAACAATTGTAGAGGCAACAATACCAGTTACGCACTCGATCAGGAAACTAGCAGAACGAGCCAACTGAAGATCAATTACGGATATATCTTTACCGAAGCGATTCAAGAGACGTCCAACAGGAGTAGTATCGAAAAAACGCATGGGAGCACGCACCACTCGATCTGTAAGATCATTGAACAATTTACGAGCACCATGAATGGAACCCCAATAGAGCAAAATACTTCGAAGAGCATCGAAAAGAATATAACAGCCAACAATAGCGCTGTATACAAGGATGTAATAGTCGACGTTCACCGGAGCCTTCTCCTCAAATACCCAGGTCCTGAACACGTTTTGGTTTTGGGCAATAGTGGATAGTGTGTTGAACACTTCAGGTACTGGTGGCGTTTTAGTAGAAAGGGCAACAAAAGAAGCACCGCCCATCATTTCCATAGTCTGATTGTGACCAACCTGGGAATAAGCTGCAGCCCATACTTTAAGCCACCAATTCTCTGCAAAGGCCAAACAACGGGCACCGACATAACCAACGAAAACAGCCAACCAAAAGAACCAACCACCACAAGCGGCAAAATAAGTCATATAAACCTTGAACTTGACCTGGCCTTCTTCAGTAGTTTCTTCCTTGATCAGCTGAGCAACTTCTCCTTTGTCACTCAAGTCAATCTCCATGTCAGAAGCTTTGTCTTCCAAAACATCTTCAACGGTTTCTTCTTCGATCTCGGCTTCTAACTCTTCACCTACTAGTTTTAAAAGCTGACCGTTTTCTCGGAGGTTTTCAACGCTATCATAACCCAATACGTTTCCTTGATCGATTTTGATCAAGAATTTGGCTGCTGGCAAACAAAGTCTAACATGATGTGTTACCAAGATAACAGTACGACCTTGGAACAAGTCACCCAGGATACATTCTTTCATAATATGTTTGGATGTGTGTGCATCAACAGCACTAAGACAGTCGTCCAAAAGAACCGTTTTTGCATAAGAATATACAGCTCTTGCTAATGAAACACTATTTTTTTACAAGCAAAAAAAAAAAAGGAGGGATGCATTTAGTATAGATACAATCACAACAAAAGCGTTTTTTTTTTGTGCTTACCGTTGCTTTTGACCACCAGAAAGGGAAATACCCTTCTCTCCAATTTCAGTACGATCACCGTCAGTCAAAATGGACATGTCCTTAATCAGAGCGCACTGATAGAGAACCTTTTTGTAACGAGCTTCGTCATAAGGAAGACCAAACAAGATGTTATCACGGATAGAAGCATGTTGGAGGAAAGGCTGTTGGGCTACATAGGCCACCTTGTTCAAGTAAAGGTTGCTATAATCAGGATCCACTGTAGAATAGTTTTCTGCTTGAAGTCTAACGTTGGAAGGCAAATACACTCTGCCAGAAACGATATCCATTTCACCCAGAAGGGCATGAAGGAAACTACTTTTACCGCATCCGGTAGAACCGATAACCAAACTGAGTTTTCCTGTTGGGAAATTGAACTGAGGTACGCGTAATTGAAAGACGGGTGATTCTGTTCGAGGTATTTCCAAAGTAGCACTTGAGTTTGAGGAAGCTGTTCCTTTATCAGAATCATTTTTTTTATAGTGCCATTGGAAGACAGACTCTTCGAATCCAACTCGAGCCAATACGGTTTCTGGAGAAATACCTTCAGGTACCTCAACAGGCTCCTTATTGATATTCTCTTCAATATCAGCCTCCTCCAAGTAGTTTCGGATACGTCTCAATGCAACACTAGCTTCAGTGAGAGTGATAATTGTTTCTGGAATGAAAGCAAGAGGACCGCGGAGTATTTCAAAGAGAGAGATACTAACAAAGGCAACACTAGCAGTCAAATCGTTCCCAGCTACCTTTGTATACCACACAAAAGAGACAACTGTAACGAGAATAGGGACAGAGAAATAGATAATGCTGGTAGTAACTTCAAAGGCAACCAAGGACAGCAGCTTGGATATTTCGGTATTGCGTGCATCCTTTACCTTCTGCTTCCAACGGCCTTCCCAAGTAAAGTATTTGACCATACGGATTCCTTGAAACAGTTCGTTCAAAAGACTGTTACGCTTATCTCTAGCTGTAGATAAAGAAGTGTATTTTTTCCCATACAATTTGGACATGACTCCAGAAATAGGGAATGAAGCAATCATCACCACAAGACCCATGATGGCAGCAAAACCGAGAAGTTGGTACAGATAAAAGACGCCTACAGCAATCTGAATAGGAGCATTGTACATCATCTATTCGTGTATATAAGAGTTAGTCATTGGTATTTGAGCATATGAAGGCATCAAAAAAGAGCTTACGAAAATGTAAGAAGGTATGTCAGATAACAACTCAGCATCCACACTCATCAAGTTGGTAATCTTTCCAACGCTACTAAAGTCGCCTTCTTCCTTTTCCTCTTTCTCTTTCTTTTTGTCCTCAGATTCTTCCTTGGAATCCTCCTCTTCTACTTTGCCAGAGGTCCCTTTTCTTCTCAAAGTCTTTGCAAAAAGCTCAGTATCTAACATGATGTAGGTTCTCACGTTCCATCTACGCCCGACCCAAAGTTGTACGGAGCTACAGAGAAGTTTACCAATACCGACAACGAAAAGACCGATAACGTAGAGGTAGGCTACACGAATGGATCTTCCTGCGGGGTCTTCAAAGTAGCCTATGAAAAGCTGTTGAAAGACAGGTCCAAGGAATGTAACAAGAGTGGCAAGAACTGAGAAAATGAATTGGAGCCAGATTTCTTGCTTATTGGCACTATAAAGACGGCGAAGCACCTTGGAGTGGTAGATTGTTTTTGATGTCTGGACAAAATCATCATAGGCGGTCTTTGCTTTGTGTTGGAAAGTCAATGCGTACAAGTTTTCGCGTACAACAGTGTTGTGGAACCCAAGCAAGACTAAGGGATTCATCTATTTTTTTTTTTTAGTCGGGTAAATTCTTTTTTTAAAAAAAAAGACTGTTTTGCTTACCCATTGAAATGCGGCCCATGAAAGAACACTGGCGTTAGCTTCGGGACTCAAGACAAGACCCTATTAGCCCCATCAAACAATAAGTTAAATCTCCCCCCTTTTTTTTTGCACACAAGTACTTACATCGCGATAGGGCTTTCCATCTTTTACTTCAAAAGTTTCATAGTCTTCGTGAGAAAGATCTCTAGGATGAAAAGGCTGAGGACTGCTTGTGACGATCAACGCCAAGACAAATGAAACAGCGCATATTACAGCATCCCAATTGCGTACTGTGTGAACAGTCAAAATAGAATAGGTAGATATCACTGCAGCAATAGAGAATCCGAGAGAAAAGACGTAATTGTAATGCCTGTCTCTGTAGCGGTTGACTGAAGGCGAAGCACAAGCCAAGATGAAGAAAGCAAACTTTTTTTGGAATAAGTAAAATTGTAAAATATGTGTGTGTATGTTTCCTATTTACCCAACTGATAGAATTTGCTAACAAATTTAAAATATCGTATAATTCGCGATGTCCTTTCATTGCATATTTGAAAGTCTCATAAAACCATCCCCCCGATAAAATTCCCGTCAACAATATTAAAGCAATTCGTTTCTCTTTAAGCGACACAAGAACAGACTCCAATTCATTTCCTTCAGAGTATTTCTTACGATTTCGGTACCTTTCAATAGCCAAGTACACTATAGAAGTGCTGTTTATATAAACGTTAGTTTCCATTTTCTTTTTGACACGAAAAATCAGCAAAAAGCTTATACCATGCTACACTTCCTAAGGAAATAGCTCCTATATCCTATTGAGTACATAGTTAGCTTAAAGATTACATCCGAGTTTGTTGTTTTCAAAGAAAAGTTACCATTCTTTTTCAGATCTAGAAAAAAAAAAAGAAAGCGACAGAACGAAAGAAAAAGAAAAAAGAAAAAAACGCGGAAAAAATAGACGGAAACAATAGCGTTTTTCAAGTCAGAAAAAAAAAAAAAAGGGACGATAGTCATGTAAGTGATCCCAACAGTTACACTTATCCGCTTTTGTACTAAATAGGGCAATTTTTACCACTTTCAGTTGATCTTGAGTTACTTTGAATGCTGCGGTTTCTTTTTTTTTTCTTTTGTTCCTAGTTGCACTTGCTTAAACAAAGTATTAAAATATACTCTGCACTGAAGACAGATCTTTTACTTTTTATCAAAATGAGCCTAGTTACACCGTCTTTGCTTGTGTTACTTTGATTCGCTTGGCTTTGATAACTATGTCAACTCTAACTAAGTGATACGTTGCAAAGAGAAATACCCAATGTGGCGAGCCAAGTTTTGTCTTGTATTAAGAATATTCAATACACATACCATCAGAAAAGAGCGTTACTTGATTGCATTCTACCTGTTTATTGAATACCGTTTATAATTCAACTTGGCAACTCAGCGCAGATTTGGTCATCTTCAGCTGTTTTCTCATGGATCGCATCACTGCTCGGAACTACAAGGCATGGGAATGGCATTAAAATACTCACCAATCTTGAAATCCAAGCACGAAAACACATTTTTGTATAAAGACGCTCAATGTAATATAGATCCCACTGTAGGACATTTTCTAATACAGAAACCCTAAAAAAAAAAGATAAAACAGCAAGAGCTTTGTACTAGTATGGCACGGCTGTGTCATTTACTTGCCTTGTTTATTCCTGTGTGTGGAAAAAAATGGGCACTTTTACTGAGCAAACAAAACTCGCGTTCTTAATGGCAAGAAAGGCCATTGTTGGTGAAGTTCTTCATGTTAGCCAATAGAAAAAATACCGACATTTTATTGGCATTGTTGGCTCATGTGATGCCTTTACAGTTTATCTCTATTTACTTTAGGGATCAAAAGGTTATGTTATACAAAAAAAAAACAGATTGAACTCAACAGAGATGAAAACCTTTTTGTAATACAACTTTATATACACGTCTTTGCGTGTACTCTCTTGGGCAGTTTTATTGTTTGTTTTCAAAGCTAATAGCAAAATTTGCAAACGGCTCTCTTTCAAAAAAAAAAAAAGGTTTCAGTGTCTTTGGTGTATATATTGTTAGTCGGTTACTCAGAAGCAAATAGCCTAGACAGTTTATTCTGATGTTCTTTTTCCTTTAGGAGTACAAGTGCAACGGCTAATCCTGAAACACATACTTTTGCCTTTGCATTCCCTTTTAAAAAAAACACCTTATTTTCGACACTTCTGGGAGATGTCTCTGTGATTTAACTAATACAAGTATAGGATTAGAATATTCATTTTTCTGAGAAAAAACAAGGTTCTCAGAGCTTCAGCAACCTACTTTTTTTTTTTTTTTTTTTTTTTCATTTTACTTGAGCATGACTAACCGCAGCACTTTTTATGATAAAGACCTATAAACGAAGTAGATAACTTAACTAGGTATTGGTTACTTGAGATACAGCACTAAAACACCCGTTTTCTCAGATCTTGATTTTAATTTATATTACTCAAGTGTCAGCAAATAGTTGTACCGTAGTACCTTGAAGGTTATAGGGAGTTAGGTATCAACTACTATTCTTAAAGCTAAACAAAGCATGTTGTGTTTACACAAACAAAGCTACCTAAAGCTCAAAAGGAAACCCGTCTACAGCATTCAAATATAGCGAAATAAAGGCGTAAGACCAATTTTATTATAGGATCTCAAAAACAAATGTGTCTGTCTCTTGGATTTTTTTTATTTTTGCAATTTTAAAATAGTACTTTCAAGCTGTTCATTCAAAAAGTGCCACAGGATTTTTTTTTCTTTATCGTTAAACAAATCAAATAAACAAAGGGGTATAAATATTACAGTTTAAGGCTAATGGCTGGGTTAGCAATTTTGTTGAAAGTGCAGCACTGTTTTTTTTTTTTCAGAATTGTTTCGGGAGAGGCTTCTTAATTATCAAGAGAATGTCCTTGGTACTACGTACTAGGCCAAGACCCTTAATTTTTTTTATGGAAAATGAATAAAAGCAAGGTCTATTTAATTATTCAATGTAGTTACAACTGGTTCAAATATAATGAAAATAGATTGCTAAGTTGCATATAAGGTCATGTTGATGGTCACGAAGCTACTCGACCAGGATTCGAAGCATTGCACTGATCCTCCCTTTTTTAGACACACTAGAAGAACACTGCTCATTCTCCTAGCTGTATCAATCAATTTATTTCCAAGACTAGCATGGATATCAAGTGTACAAATCAAAGACAATTACAACAGAGAAAAAGAACTATTTTGTAGTTGGTTTTAAATAAAGAGTTGGATCTTATTTATTTAAGGGGAGTTTTTTTTTTTAAAAAAAAAAGAAAAAAAAAGAAATGAGGCTTTTTTTTTGTGGTGGTTTTCCATGTTGAATGCAGAGTTTGTTTTATTTGTTGAAATAAATGCGAATGTTGAATTACAAAAAGTACAATGTTGAATATATGGTACAGGGGATGTTGAATTGGTCATTATGTTGAATATATAAGAGTTGATTATGTTGAATATAAAAATTTTTCTTTTGGTTGTTGGGGGAATATGTTGAATACGTTAAGAGAACGGTTAAATATGTTGAATATACAATGGGAGTTGTTGAATTTCCATGTGAAGTAAGACACTTAGTCCTTTTCAAGCAACAGACCTCGAAGGAATTTGATTTCAGCTTCAAGGCTGTCTACTCGTTGTTGAAGTTGTTCAGACTTGACAGTCATCTCCTGAACAGATTGTTCCATAGCTTGCTCGCGTAGCTTCTTCTTGATACGGAAACGAGCACTAGCAGCTGTGTTACGGCGACGCTTGTCTTCTTCCAACCCATTTTCTTCTGCTTTTTCTAAAGGACGCTTAGTACCAACCAAAGGGCTCTCGGGGCTCACTGATGTCGCAGTGGACATCAGATTGGCCAAGACTTGGTTGGGATTAGTAGATAAAGAAGAAGGTTTAGGGAGCAAAACTTGACGAGTAGCAACCACGGGGGCAACAGGGGCAGGCGCCAAAGGGCGAGGTTGAATACGCTTTAATGGGGCTTGTTGTTCCAAGTGCTGTTTAGGCAACTCAAAATCGAGGTAGTTGGCAAGGGTGTCGTATGTGACAGGATCAAGACCAGAAGGCTTCAGCTGTAAGGGAGTAGGACTCTTTGACTTTTCTTCGTCATATATACCCACGCCGGGTTTTATGTCAAAAGTAAACTGGGCGTTACTCTGAAATTATAAGGGCAAGGTAAGTACAAAATGTAAAAAAGTATTTCTATTATTTACCCATAAGTCAAGTTCGTC